>VXBL01001705.1:638252-648647 GCA_013400195.1 Aramus guarauna
TCTCTAAAACCCCTGTTTTTTTTTTTTTTTTCCCAACAAAAAGCCCATCCGGGTGCTTGGGCAGCTCTGGCGGCAGGGCAGCGCTCCTTTCCCAGCCCGTTGGCTCGCTCCGCTGATCGCAGCCAGCGGTGACGCGAAGAGGAGGACGTTGTCTCCCGGGCCGGGTGTGGGTTAGTTCGGTAACCGGCTGGCAGAGCGATCCCGAGGGGGAGGCACGTGGGAACGGGATGGGGACCAGGAGCCGAGCCGCTGGGCCAACGTTTTCTGGGAGCGTTGCTGGTGCCCGCGGTCTCAATTAACAGGGAGGAAATATTAAGGCAGGTTGTGATTGTCAGGAGAGGGATGGAGTTTTTTCCTTGGGTTTGTTTGGGTTTTTTTCCTTTTTTTTTCTTTTTTTTTTTTCCTTTTTTTCCTCCCCTTCCCCTGGTTTTCACATAGCATTCACGGATGGACGATCTCCGTTGTATCACAGATGGGGTGAAGGCGACGAAGGCAGCCCCTCCTGGTCAGAACATACACCTCGGGCAGCAGAAACAGCTGATGCTGGGGAGACTGGGAGCACTGGGAAGGGTGGGATGGATGGAGGGATGGATGGATGGATGGATGGATGGATGGATGGATGGAGGAGAGGCCCCACAGCTGCTGTGGGTGGGCTGGTGGGCAGGCAGAGCAGGACAGGTCTGTCTGGGGCTCAGCCCGACCTGGGCCAATATTAATACCCAGCAAAACCCAGAAAGCACCAACCCCCCCATCCCATCTCCATTTATTATTGTGCATCTGATTTTTTCTTTTTCTTTTTCTTTTTTTCCCCAGTATTGTGACTCATGATCTTTTTTTATATCTCAGTGTCGGTAGTATTGGAGGTAGAAGTATAACAGTAACCTATATTAAAAAAAAAATTACCGACTGCTCGGTGGAGCTGCTGTCTGTACCAATTACCTCGCTGGAAAACAGGTAGCAGAGATCTGGGCTGGTAGCGCAGAAATGTTGAAGAACCGGAGCCAAAAAGCAATAGAGAAAATTGTGGTTACTTGAGTATTTCCATGACGTGAGCGTGCACCAGAGGCTCCTCCGTGGGTGGTTAACCCCTCACAGGCAGGGCTGCAGGCAGCTGCCTGCTCCGCCAGCGTCCGAGCAACGACCGTGCGGGTGGTGATGAGCAATGCTGGGACAGGAGACTCGTTATTCCTGTCAGGATTAATGCAATTAATGCTAAGGGGTCTTTTCCAAGCCATGGCTTGGTGGGTGACTTACCTGAGTTGAGCCAGTCATCTCGTGAAAGGAGGGTCGGATTTGGGTCCGAAGTGTTGCTCTTCTGAAGAGAAGTTGAATTAATCCTTGCTAGCAATTAACCTCACGTCTGTAACTAGTATTTGCTGTTTTTTTGTGGGAACCTCCCGGTTTTTGAGGTTTGGCTGCTTATTATCACTCTGTAAAAGCCTTTTCTCTTTGTCACCCGCAGAGGTGGTAAGTCCAAGGTCCGGCTGCGGTTTGGTAGTGGTCCCGTCTGCCTCCCACATGGGTCCATGCCCGTGTGCCGCCTGGTCCAACACGGCACCAGGCTGCTTCGGGGCACGTGATGGCATCTCTTTGTGACCCGCCGTGGCTGAAACCTGAAATTTTGTCCCTCTTTGTGAAGCCTAGACCTATAGTAGCCCTAAATGCAGGAGTGTCTGCTCTGATCATCAAAATCCTCCTACAATTTAAATGCTCAGCAGCCTGCTGGATGTGCAGATGGAGGTCCTGGCTTCGTCATCTGGGCTCCCATGTGAACCTATTCGAGATTATAGATATAGATATATATATCTCCCATTTGAGATTTTATATGTATATATCTCTATCCCATTTGAGATTTTATATGTATATATCTCTATCCCATTTGAGATTTTTTTTTACATATATATATATAAAAATCCTCCCCCTCAACATTTGCAAGTCACTATGGGACACCTTTGGATAAAAGATCCCTTTATGGAGAGGAAGCAAGGCACGGACAATAAAAAGATGTTTATTCCCTGTGAGAGCTAACGGGTCCGAGCCCATCTCGGGCTCTGCAGGGCTGAAGGATGAAGGCACGCGAGGATGAGTGACACCGCGGCCGGTGGCCTGGCCCAGCCGCACGGCAGGGTCACCCTCGGCATCGGAGGTGCAATGTTTTGGGGAGGAAATCCGCTTCTTGCTCTTGTGTGTCCCCTGTGCCCCAGGGTTCCTGTCCGCGGTATTTTTGCTTTGGGTGTTTCCTGCTATTTAGCCACGACGTGTATTTTAAACCAGCGCCGGGGGGAGGTGGGGAAGGGATGTGAGTTAATTCGGACCGAAAGGCAGGGTTGTGGCGGGTGTGCTCGTCTGGGCGGCTGCGGGAGCGGTGGGGGATGCGGTGCCGGGGCAGCCCTGGTGCTGATGGGTTTTGCTCCATCCCGGTGAAATCACCTCCAGTGCATCCGTGTGGTCCCCAAAGCCACCGGCTGTGGCCGGTGCTTCCAGGAGCTGAGTGGGAAAGCTGTCCCTTACACTGGGACCAGTCCCCACAGCGAGTCCATTCCTCCTGGGGGATGGATGGCCAAAATTTTTTTTTTTTTTTTTTTTCCTTCTTTGTTTTCCCCCTCATCTTATCGGAGAAGATCCCTGGAGTCCTTACAGAGCCAGCCTCTGAGCAAACGCAAGGGCTGTGTTTTGTACATTATATATTTGCTTTATTACATGGGGTTTTTTTGTTTTGGTTTTTTTCTCCTTTTGATTTGGAAACAGCTTTTCTTGCATTTGTTGCTGCTAAAAATCAGTTATTTTTTGGGGACGGGTGCACGGGCCAGGCAGATTCTCTCCTCTGCTTCCTTCACCGCGGGGAGCGAAAGCCCAGAGATCCTCGAGGAGGAACTCAATCAGCTGAGCAGTGACTCCAGCCCCTCCGGCCGCCAGCGATGGCCAAATCTCCAGGGATTTGCCCTTTAAAACCTCAGCTCAGCTGGATTTTGCCGAGCAGGCAGCGCCCGTCCCCGGGAGACGGTCAGCCGGGGTCAGGATAACCCTCCCGAGCAGGCGCTTTACCTGCCTGTTTGCACTTGTCTTTTTCCATTCTGCAACCTCCAAGTCAACAGAAGGTCTAAAATAAGGAAAGTGTGGGGAGCGAGTGGAAAAATAAAAATAAAAAAGGCCGGCTCGGCGGTGCGGGGTGAGAGAGGGGAAGCGATGGAGCTGCATCCCTGGATCTCGCCCCGGCCACCGCAGAGGGTTCCCCTCGGGGCACCGCGTCCTTTGGGGTTCTTGCAGGTTTTCTGGGCTTTTGCACACTTTGGAGGTCAGGGACCTTCTGTTGCTGGCAGGTAAAGGGAAACCCCGTCAGAGGAGCCGAAGTGTTTTGATCGGCTCCTTTCCGGAGGGACATCCTGCCGTGCCCCGGGAGGAGATGGGGCTGCTCGGCAGCGCTGGCTCAGGCCTGTTCTGGGGCTCCTCCTTTATCTATAAAATCCTAATTCAAATTATTCAGCCCTTTTTGACATAAATGTATATAGGTGTCTATGTATAGGTGCATATCTGTATGAGATTTTATCCTTATACATGAATGTGTAGAGGTATCTATGTGTAGATACCTATGTAACATTTCATCCTTATAGACACGCGTGTGGATATTATACATAGGTAGGAGGAGATTATGGAAAAAGCCTAGATGGGACTCGTGTGTCCAGGGATCTCTGAGTATCTCACTGGAGTGAAGGAACTGCTTCAACTCCAGAGATATGTGATCCCCAGGGAGTTCATCATGAAAAGTATTAATTGTCCAACTTACCCCTTTTTCCCATCCAGAAGAACAGATCTTTGCTGTTCCACAGAAATTTTTGTCTTCTGATATAATCTAAACTAAGGGCAGCGTAGACTTCATTTTCCAGGAAAACCCATCCAAGAGCATTGCTGAAAATAGACCGCGCTCTGAGAACAGATACCAGAAAAAGCAAGTGTGTGTGTGGGGGGGAGCCAGGTCAGCTGGGGCAAGGAGTTCTGCAAAAAAAATTATTAATAATAATAATCTTAGATTGAGTTAATTGAGTTGAAAAGCAGCTCATCAGCGCCCGTGTGGGTCGGGGTCGGAGGATGCACCGCCCTGCGGATACACTGGCTGCGTTTTATCAGCCTGATTTTATTTAGCAGCGGATGGGAGATGGGTTGAGACGCCATATTCAAACTTCCAAATTTCACAAAGGTTTGCCACGGCGGAGGCATTTCCTCCAGAAAACAAACAAATGGGAAAGGACCCCCAAACCCACCCCCTGCAGATCTCTGCGCTTTTAGGATGGAGTCAGCTCCCTCCAGTCCCCAGCGTGGGGCCGGGTCTCCTTCCAATCCGGCATGCAAAACTCGGGTTTCCCTGATCCATAAATACACAGCCCTGCTCGTGTGCTGAGATTTGGCTACAGGTGGCAGCAGGACCTGTTGAAATATCTATTGAAATATCTATTGAAATATCTATTGAAATATCAGTTTCTGGAGCAGAGTGATCGATCAGCTTCCTTATTTTGGCAGGGAAGGGGAGACAATGCTGCTTGGATTTAAAAGCAATATCTTGTAGTTCTTCTTTGTTCTTTTTTAAAATTGAGGTTACTAGTCTGGGGTTTGGATTTTGGGGGGGGTTCATCCTGCAGTCCCCAGTGGGTTGGCTCTTGGAGGTGTCCAGGAGTCGGTGGTGGTCGTGGGATGGGTCCACGCCAGTTGCAATTCAATCCAAAACCTGCCGTCTGCAAGATGTCGAGCAAAAAAAGTGGCAAAGCAAGCTGTTTGCTGGGCTCTGCCATGCGTGCTGCGGAGTCCAGAGCTTTTTGGGGGAGAGGGAGGAAGTTTTATGTCATTTTGTGCTGGCAGGTTAACGCGGGCGGTGGCGTGGGACATCAAAGCCAAAACAATCCCGCCGAGGGCGGGTTTGGTGTCGTACGCTGAGGCGAGCACCGTCCAGCGGGGAAAAAGCTGGGGTTACGCTGGGGGGAGGTAACCCCTTCCCTGCCGGTGTCCTCCTGGGGCAGAGGCTGCTGCGTGTTTCCGAGCTGAGAGTCCCCGGACCGGCTGGTCCCCGAGCCCCGCGGAGGAGATGTCCTCCAGCCGGGATGGACCGGGGCTGCTCGGCCGCCGCTGGATGCGGCAACCAGGAGCCACCCAGGCTTTCCACGGCACTCGGCTACGGGAATGCTTTCGTTACATTTATTTTGGTTATTTATTTTTATTATTTGGGTTTTATTTATTTATTTTATTGTTTTAATTTGCATGCCATGCCAGTGTGATATCCTCAGTGGTTCCTTGCAGCCTCATCAAAGGTGCTCGGCTCGGTGTAAGCACTCACCAGACCCCTGGGGAGGCAGTTTTGGGGGATGCTCTTCCCCCCCCCACTGAGCCGCATCTCTCCTCCAGGAGCAAACCCATCCTATTTTGAAAATGCATACCAGTCTTATTTTTCTTACCTGCCTTTTCAGCCCCAATATCCCTTTTTTTCTACTTTTTAGGAGAACCACCCCAAACACAGTCCCACCTCGCTCTTCCCCAAGCCTTGTAGAATTCTGCTGAAAGATGCACCCCAATGTTCGGTGCCGAAATTCCTCCCTTGGGGCGTTTGAAGCCTCCTGGGGCCGTGCCCGTTTTCCCGGCGCTGGGCAGGATCGGGCAGCCGAGCTGGTCCAGGAGCACGGGGCATCGCCGGGGGCTCCTGGCACCACCATCTCCAGTCTTTGGTTTCCTAAACCTAAATTCCTCAATTATCTGTCGCCGGGTGTTGGACTCGCTGCGAGTGGCCTGTTTGTGATGGTGCGTGGCGGTCCGTCGTGCCCGGAGGGGTTACAAATTCACTGCTGCCTTTTGCCCTGGCCTGGCCGGTGCTTTTCTGCCCGCGGGCCGGGTCGGAGGGGTTCGGGCTCCGGCTGGCGGCTGGGCTTGCGGTGCGGGGCGCAGCCAAGAGCCGAGCGGCCAAGGGCAGGAGGCTGCAGCGGAGCCCAAAAGGGTGAAAAAACATTACCGGGCAAAAAAATCCCTGGTTTACTTAATGTTTAGCACTGGGGTATCCGTGGGAAATTAGCTGGAAAAATAGGTTTAGGGCAATAAAGGAGGAAATGAAATGGTATCTGTAGGGTGCAAGCAGAGGGTGTGCTGGAGTTGCAGCCTGCCTCTTGGTTGGGGCTGTGGCAGAAGGTTCCCAGAGGTGGCAGTCGCTCCCCTGCCTTTCCCCGAGGTTATGGAAAGGGTCTGCTCGAAGCAGAGATAAGGAGAAGCTTCAAAAAAAACCCCATCACAAGCCCAAAACTAAAAAAAAACAAAACAACCCCACCCCAGCTTAAACTTTATTTTATTCAAGCTCCTGTAGTGGTTTTATTTTTTTTTTTTTTTCTTTTTCCAAAACCTGTTACTATTTAAATGCAGATTTTTAGCTTTTCCACCCAGGAGCCGGAGCTGGAAATTCTTTCCACTGCGTTGGTGCAGGAGGGAACAAACCGCTGCTTTTAGTTTGCTCAAATAATCCATCCCAGTCTGGAGCCGCGGGTTTCCTCCACCCCGCTCCCTCCCACTCCCAAAACGATCCTGGGGATCCGCTACGGGTGTCAATGGGGACAGGGATGGGGATGAGGCCACCGCTTACAGCCCCACTTCCCCACGGTTTTTCCCCTAAATTCCCCAAGAGTTTATTGTTGCAAACGCCACGTGGGCACCGGAGCTGCAAGCCTGAGCGGTGGCTTCATTTTGGGGGGAAAAATGGGCAAACTCTTCTCCTCTTATTTTCATTGCATTAAGAAAAGGAGGTGGGTTATCGGCAGGGAACTGATTTGCTTTTCACTGTGGCACGGGAGGAGGATGCTCGGGGCTGGCCAGTCTGCGTGACCCCGTGCCAGGACGCCCTGCCCCATGGCGGAGGGAAGCTTGTGGTACCCGGTGTTTAGGGGATGAGCCGTTTCCAAGAATAAAGGAAGGGCAGTTTGGGGTGGAATGGGCAGGCTTTTCCTTACTTATTTCACACAGCTCCTTGGACCGTCGGTCCGATGCTGCACTCCCACCTCTATCCCCGTTTCCCTCTACCTGGACAGTGGGATGTGGTGGTGGCGGCTTATCCTTTAGCAAGGGGACGTGATGATTTTCCAGGGAAAAGGGGATACCATGGGGTCAGATTGGCACGGTGCTTCGCTGCTGTTGAGGGGCACATCCAGGATAACTGCGGTTCCTCCTCCCTGACCTGCTGAGACAAGCTTAGCTGGCCAGACCAGGGCCAGATGAGCCTTTCAGCTTCTCCGCTTGGACCACAGCAGTGGGGCCGCGTGTGCCCGAATGCACCTCTTCTCCCCGGGGACCCTGTCGCCGGCCTGGAGGGACCGATGGCGTTGGGTTGGGAAGAGCAGCCTGAGGGTAGGACGAGCAGTCGGTCCAGAGCCCTGTCTGCTGAGGGAAGCCCTGTGACCTGAACCAGAATTTTTTGGGGCTGATTTTATTGCCAGCCATTTACGGCATCCAGGTGCCAGCCAGAAAACCCGTTGGATCATTTTGCCCTCAAGCATCGCCTGGGAAATAGCAAGGATGTTTCTGGCCCTGAAACCTCTGCTGACCGTCCTCATGTGCTCTCCGGCCAGCCCTTGCCAGCCCCAGGCTGCCGCCATCCAACGCTTCCTCTGGCCCCAGTTTTGGTTATTTTTGGGGCTGTGGATGCCCCAGCCAGGAGGGGCACTGGGCTTCTGCGAAGCACGGAGCAGGGCTCGAGCAGGGAGGAGCGCCGGGGAGTTACAGGAGCAGCAAACCGCCGGTGTTTGCCATGGGAGGGGGGGTTGTGTCTTGTTCCTTTCATCTGCCTGCTGCCTGTCGAAGCAGCCCTGAGCGAGCGGCTGTCGCGGGCAGCCAGCCTCACCAACACTCACCCGGTGCACCGGAAAAAGCAGCTGCGAGGCGGTAAGCAAATGAGGTGCTGGGGGCCGGAGGTGCTTCCCCTGCCCGTGGCACACCCCGGGCCACCACTGCCTGCGCTTGGGAGGGAAAGACACAGGAGGAAAAGCACCCTTGGCTTTGGGACCAGCTCCCTGGGGGTGATGGAGGACACGGGGAAGAGCCGGATTCTCCGGGAGCTGGTCGTGGTGCAAAGCAGAGCTTGGCCATGGCTTCCCGGGACGAGGATGGGGATGTTCCCAGTGCCGTGCCTGCGCCCATTTTTAACGCGCGGGTAATCGCTCTTTTCCCTGCCTCACAGGGGCTCGGTGCAGCTGGAGACGCCGGTTGCTGCGTCCCGGCGGGCTCACGTGCCGCGCACACGCACCCGCCGCAGCTGCGCCCGCGCGTGGGCGGTTGGGGCATCGTGTGAGCTGCCGCTCTGACCCTCCCCGCGGGCCAAGCCAGCCGTCGCTCTGCCAGCCCTGCCCTCCCCGGCCCCTCGGCCCCTCTCGCTGAGGTCGGGGCCCACGAGCCCTCGCCGTGATGAGGGTGCCGTGGGGCAGACCCCCCCGCCCTGCCCCGCTGCGATTTGGACGGATGGCTCCCGGGGTTTTTAATATATGGGGCTTTTTTTTGGTAAACAGCATGCTCAGCTGTGCAGCATCCTTCTCTCCCTGTGTCGCCGCAATAGCACGCGGTGTCCGTGGGTCCGGCTGCCCCTCCGGGCAAGCAAAGGGGTGCCAGGGCAGGTGGAGGGGGATCCCTCGGCCAGCGCCCGGCTGGTTCTGCGGGAGCTGAAACAACCTCAGAAAGTCCCTTTAGCTGCGCCCTGAAGGTCCCGCTCTTCCCGAGTGGGAACGTGGTCGGAGCCCGGCTGAGACACGAGGTGCAGGACGGTCTCCAGGGCTGCAGCGGCATTCAGGAAACTCAGGTGTGAAGCTGCGTGTGAAAGCAAAGCCCTGTGGGTTAATTTAAGTAATACACAGCCGAGGCATTTAGATAACTGCGCTTTGTCCTCTGTGAACATCAGGCAGCATTAGCAGCATTAGGCTCGGAGTGTTTGTCCTCCCAGATAAAGCTAAAACACCTGGGATTAGTTTGCAAACGCTGTTTTGAAGCAGCTCAAGTGACGGTGCAAGGTGATGAGCAGCGTCACGCCTCCATCCCCAGGCGGGATTTACAGCGAGCAGGTGATGGGCCGCGCTTGCTTTCAAACAATCCGGGAGCAAAGCCTTTCCTGCTTGTGCAATCCAGCAGTTTTGCGGAGCGCCGGGGATGTGCAGCGGTGCCGGCTGTCACTGGGGATGAAGCGGAGCAGACATCCCTCCGGGACGGGATCCTTCCAGTGCAGCCGGTCCTGGGAAAGGCAGCCAGTTAAAATAACAATTTATTCTGCCTGATGTCTTGCGGGCCGGTGGAAGGATCCCAGAGCAGCCCTGCCTGGGTTCCTGCTTTATGTCACGGGAAGGGGGCTGCTCTCCCAGCTGGGGATATTTTAGGATTTTTCCTTGCTCTTTTCACTGCTTTCTTGGGCCCTTTTTCCTACCTGTTGGCAAAGTCTGGGAATCGGATGTGTCCCTTGTTTTGCCCATCCATTTCCCCTTCCCTGCATATAGAAAAAGAAATGAAATATGGGGGTGGGGGGAAGAAAAAAGGACTTTATCACGTTGAAATATGCTTGAAGGAAGTTATTTGGAGCAGAGGGCTGGGCCCAGGCGTGATGCTCACCGTTCTCTGTTACTCTTCCTGCATCACTTGGTGGGAGAAGTGTTTCCCATAAGGGAAATCTGATTTTATCCTCGGGAAGCTCCTCAGATGGTGGCGAAAACAGTATTTCAGTGTTCACCTTGCAAGATGTGTGCTGTTCTGGGTTGTACGCCAGATCTCAGTGTGCACCAGGGTTTGCTTTGCTGCGTGCTGGCTGGGAGAAAGTTTCGCCTCGTGCCTCAGTTTCCCCGAAAGCAGAGCGGGATGCAATTCCTCAATGCGCGATGGAGAAACACCTGTAGACCTGTGCTGCTCTGGGGATCTTTTTGATCCTGTTACGGCAGGAAAAAACTCAAACAATTCCTTAAAATGACCCCAATACCATCCTGTTGCATTTTAGTTATTTGCTTTGGCCCGGAAAGCGGGGCAGGGTCTCCCCGGGGACACTAAGGCTGTCGCCGAGCCCCGGGGCTGCCGCCTGCACCCGTGCTGCTTGGCTCCTGGGTGGCACCCGTGTTTATTTACCTTTTCATCACCTGATTGCCATGCCCTGCCATGCTGCAGGCGCCAGCCCGCGGGCTGCCAGCCCTGTTTGAGTTGGCAGGAGCCGGAGATTAACCTCCGGTTAAAATAGCCCGACGCCAGCCCCGCGTCTGCCCGGGGTGCCCGGGCTCGGCGCGTGCCCTTAGAGCATCTCGTACGGGTGTTTTGTGGTGGAACCAGAGCTGCCGGCGCTGCTTGATAAGCCAGAGGAGAGCATGCCCTTCCGCTGGTGGGAACGGTCCTGTCACCTCCGGGGGTGCCACCAGGCAC
>VXBL01001705.1:657289-670812 GCA_013400195.1 Aramus guarauna
GTCCTGCCTGCGTGGGCAGGCTTCCCTGGTAACCGGGGTTTGTTATTCGGGGGGGTGAGAGGCTGCGGGGTGCTTTTGCCTCCCCGGTTGGGTTGGGGTGTCCCCCCCCGCCCCGCCCCAGCCCTTCTGTCGGGGTTTTGCATTCAGCAAAGGATGCCGGGGGTCCCTGGGGGTCTCCTGCCTGCCCCACCAGAGCTAGAGAGGATGCATTCCAATTAGCCCGTTTTGTTTGTTCGTTAAACGATGCCGTAAACCCCCAGAGCCGCAAAACTAATCCTCTCCTTTCCTCCTCGTGGCCCTGCTAGTGGAAACATGCTGCAATCCCTCCCGCGCCCGCCAGCTTTCTGTTATTTATGTCTTGCAGTTGGGCTTCAGCTGGAAGATGAACATAAAAATAATGCAGGGAGGATCAAGCGGAGGAGCGCCGGCCAGATCCTCAGCTGGGCGAGCTGGCGGCATTCCCGAGCCGCCTCCGGCAATGCGCTCCAGCTGCTGACCTGGCCTTCCATTAATTTAATTAATTAATAATTAATCAGATTCTGCCATCTTTCCCCAGATCGAGTGCTTGCCGCCTGCCCATCAGCGGCTAAATATGACTTTTTAATGGCACAATCGGCATCACGACCGGGAGGGAAAGAGCTGAGCTCTCCTCTGGAGGGGTTGGCAAGTTATTAGCAAATTAATTAGCGTATTGTGGGTTTAGGAGGTTAGAGCAAGTGGCGAGGGTGTCGTCAGGCTGCCTGATAGGAAAGCGCACCGGGGAGCACTAGCTTTGAACGTGCAGCGGACGTCCAGGTGACGTCCTGGGGACAGCAGGAGGGCGCAGGCGGGGGGACTGGCTCCTGTCCGCACGTGCGAATGTGGTGGGTTTGGCAGGCGGGAGCAGAAAACGAGTTACACCGAGACAGGAGGGGAGTGGTGGGTGCAAGTCGGCGAGCGCTTTGAACCCAGCTGATTTTTACCCTTTTGTACCAAGGCAACGGAGGGCAGTCCTCCTGCAGGCAGCCGCACAGGGATTAAATCCGGCTGCAGCGCCAGCTTTCTGCCTTGCCCAAAAAGCGCAGGCAGGGCCTTGCCGAGGGTCCTCCGTCAGGTGCTGCACCTCCGGCCCGCGCCTGCTTTGCTCAGGCAGCATTGCTTCCCCTCGTCCTCTCTTTCCCTTGGCTTTCGGCACGGGGCAGGATTGCAGTGCTTGGGAGATCAGCACTGCCAGCTCCGTACGCCCGTCCTGCGCCGTGCAAGGCTCTTGGGATGCCGTCGCACGATCTACCCTCAAGCAGATGCTACCCCCGGGGCACCAGGCTGGATGCTGTCTCTAGATGCTGGCAACAGATTTTTTTTTTTTGATCTGCAGGTTGAGCTAATGTTTGCAAACCCTCCCTGCCTTTCCCAGGGCGAAAAGGAACTCTTTGCTCCCTTTGAGGTTCTCCAGCTCCCTCGAGCAGCTGCAAAGTCCAAGGGAAACATTTCGGGGGGGGTCTGTGAGTCCCAATGCTTAGTAGCCCCCAGCTCAACTCCCCAAAAAAGGGGTGCAATGGGGAGCGGGGCATGTCTGGCTGGCCAGCAGAAGTTGCACACCCCGTCCCAGAGTGCTGGCATCCGCAGCTGCAATAGCTGGCTGGGCGATGGAGCGGTGCCAGCCCTCCTCCCGCAGCGCTCGGGGGGGTTTACGAGCCCCGGGAGGAAGCGCTCGTTAAAGTCTGGGATTTGAGACGATAGTTAGCGGCCAAGCCGGCAGCGTCGTGTAACGCGACGTAAGGCGCTGTGAGCCGGGGCTCTCTTTGCCTCACTATTTCCGAAGCGCTGGAGCGCGGTTGCATCCAGCCGATAAGGGAGCAGGAGGAAGAGCCGCCCCGTGCCAAGGAGCTGGGAGACGGAAACTCAGTGGGAATAACACGGGTTTTTCAAGGAAGCCCACGCACGTTGGTGGGCAGCGATGAATGGCTGTCAGTCGGCAGGGCTGCCTTCACCCCTAACCACCGTGCTGTGCCAGGAGACCCACGGACGGCTGTTTGTCTTGGCCACAGAAGGTCACCAGCTTCCAGTCAGCCCACAGAGCCCTGAAATGGGGTTAAGGACGATGTCGGAAGGCTCAGGGTGCTCCACTATGGGGATGTTTTGGGCTTTTTGCAGGGCAGAGGAGAGACGGGGACGTGGCGGGGCAGCAGGCAGGGCTGGCCGGCAGGTCACCCCCCCCAGCAGCATCCCTGTGCAGCAGGGACGGGGAAGCGCTCCCTCCTGCCAAATTTTACAGAGGGAGGTGATACGTGAAACATGGGGTGGGTCCATGGGAGCATGGCACGAGTAACCCCCTCGGCCTTGGCATGGCTGCCCGCTCCCCGGGCTGGCTGCTTTTGCACAAGGTAATCCCCTAAAATTCGAAATTTCTCAAGGTCCTATCACGGCACTGCCCAATGTCTGATGATGCCTCTTTCCAGCATTTTTTTTTTTTTTCTGGTGCGTGAATTTTACCAAATAAGCTTTAAATGCAGCCAGGAGGTGTCCCAGGGCAGGACCCCAGTTTTCCGCAGGCTGGACTCCTCGTTGCTGCAGGCTGGGCACTACCCTGTGCCTGCGCTGCGTCGGGACGCGGCGATTCTCAGGGACGCGGCGATTCTCAGCCAAAGCCAGTCCCTGCCCTGGAGACCGGACAGCTGAAATCAAAAATGAGGGGAGACAGCGGGAACTGAGGTGCAAGCCTTGGGGCAGAGCCTGGCTGTGTGCGTTTGGGGTTTGCCGGGGCGGTGGGCACTGCCGGTCCCGCCTGACGGAGCTGCTCTGCTCTTGCCCTTGTAGTTGGCGACAAGGTGCCGGCGGACATCCGGATCATCGAAATCCGGTCCACCACCCTGCGGGTCGACCAGTCCATCCTCACAGGTGCGTGTGGGCGCAGCGGGGCTGCTGAAGGCAGAGCTTTTTCCCTCTGCCCTGAGCCAAATTTCGGGGCTGACAATGGGCTAAGCGCTTTGCTGGGGTGGGAAACGGGTGGGAGAATGAGACTGAGGACCTGGGGAGGTCCCAGCATCACCTGAAAGTCCTGGTGTAGGTGAGATGTGCCCACTGACTGGGCATCCTTCCCGCAAACCACGACGTGCGGGCATTTCCCATGCGAGATGTGGGGTTTCACGAGGGGCTGCTCGGGCCCTGCCCAGTCTCCCCCCATACAGCCGTCACACAACGACCGCTGCTGCACGAGGCCTCGTGATTTCAGGGAGACGTGACAATATTTGGGGCTTTTTTTTTTTAAATGCTGGAAAAGCCCGTAAAGCTGATAATGTATGATATTTCAAAAATTCTTTCTCTCTGCTGTCAGGGAAGGCCGGTGAATGATCAGATGACAAAAAGGGCTTCTAGTATTTCAGCACTCTTGCATGGTTTTGTAAAGGCATCGAGTTAGGAGATGGCAGCAGGGAGGGAAAAGCGATCAGAAAATATGTTAAAAACATGGGGAAAGCAGCCCAGTCGCCTTGAAAAGTGGCTGCGCATTAACTTAGTTCTCCATGGGCAAAAGGAGATGCAGCGAAAGGGCAAAGCTGCAAGGGATGAAATATAAACCTTCAGCAGAAGGGCGCTGGGCACCTCTCCTGTTGTGCTGCCCTGCAATCCCCGTCTGAGCACGCAAACCTGCTCCCCGGCACAGGGATTTGGGCCCATCCCGTTGGGCTACATGGATGCTCATGGCCGCTAACGATCTGCACGGGTGGTTTTTCTGCAGCCCCCACCCCCACCCAGAGCACCTTGGCCCAACTCTGACATCTCCACGATGGAGATTTTGGTGGGCTGGTGGCAAAGTGCTGCTTTAGAAAGCCGCGGGGGTTGTGATACCGGCTGATAACAGCGTTGAGTGGAGGCTGGAGAGGAAACAAGAGTGGTTCATCTCCTCCCTCTTGTCTCGGCAGGGGAGTCTGTGTCGGTGATCAAACATGCTGACCCCATCCCCGACCCCCGGGCTGTCAACCAGGACAAGAAGAACATGCTTTTCTCCGTAAGTCCCTTACGCCTGTCCCTGCCTCTCCTGTGGTTTTCCAAAGAGCCTCCAAGTGAAGAGGCTGAGGGACACGGGAGATCTCTGAGCAGTGAAAGGGTGTGCAGGCATGAGAGAGACTCAAATCCATAAAAATGAGGACCTGCTTCCACAGGATTTCATTTGGGCTCTGGCACGTGACGCCCTTAAATGCTCTGGGCGATCTCAGTGAGTTTTCTGTCAAGTAGGATGCATTATGGATGGGGAAAAGGTTTGTGGCTGAGCCTGGAGCTATTGCAAATTTGGGTTTCCCCCTTGCTCGTGCTCCTCTCAGGCAGAAGTCAAGTCTTCAAGAGGCGAGAGAGCTCTCAAGAGGGTCTTCTACTACTTTAGGGTGGGTTTATATAAAATCCCAGGATGTCTCATTTTCTCCTTAACCAAGATCTCATGTTCTCCTTTCACAATAAGCAACCCATTTCCCCGCTCAGGCTGAGATGTTTCATGCTCACATACCCACTCTGGCCCCTTTCTTCCCTCCCAAGGGCACCAACATCGCAGCGGGGAAGGCCGTAGGAATTGTCATTGCGACAGGCGTGTACACCGAGATTGGGAAGATCCGAAACCAGATGGTGGAGACAGAGCCCGAGAAGACCCCCTTGCAGCAGAAGCTGGACGAGTTCAGCCAGCAGCTCTCCAAAGTGATTTTCCTGGTGTGCATTGCCGTCTGGGTCATCAACGTCAGCCACTTCAGCGACCCTGTCCACGGGGGCTCCTGGTTTCGGGGAGCCATCTACTATTTCAAGATTTCGGTGGCACTGGCGGTGGCTGCCATTCCCGAGGGCCTCCCGGCCGTCATCACCACCTGCCTGGCGCTGGGGACCCGGCGCATGGCCAAGAAGAACGCCATCGTGAGGAGCCTGCCCTCGGTGGAGACCTTGGGCTGCACCTCCGTCATCTGCTCCGACAAGACCGGCACCCTCACCACCAACCAGATGTCCGTCTGCCGGGTGAGTGCTGGGGGCATTTTGGGTTTTGGGGTGCAGGAGGGATGCTCTGTAAACCCCCCAGCACCCTGCACCACGCCATCCCCATCCTGGTGTGATGGGCTTTGCTGTCCTCAGCAGACTTGTTCCGTATTAGGAATTTGAAGGTGAGCATGGAAGATGGTCTGTAGGAAGCCCTGAGCTTCCTCTCTGCCCAGTCAGGGACGATGAGGTTTATGGCTTCTCTTGGCACGGTTGTAATTAGAAAACTCACTTTCATGAGCACGCCAGTTTGGAGGTGCCGTGTTGCAGACTTATTTCAGGGCTTCCTCTCCAGAGAGCATTTCTTCCTGCTGGGGTGTGGCACTGAGACAGAGCTCCTGGAGACACCAAGGCAATCAGCCTCCTCTGCTCTCTTGCCTGTTTTTCCCATTTTTAACCAACCAGTGAAAAATCCTGGACCATGCAAAATTACATAGTCTGGACCCGAGGCCAAAACTTGGAGGGTCAGTGCAATGCGTGGGTCCAGCTGTCCATGACGAGCTCAGGCAGAAATCCAGAGGTTGAGAGGAGACGCCCGTGACCTGGTGAAATGGTGCTTTGGTTTCTCGTCCTCGCCTGGCAGAAGGTCTGCCGTCAGCAGTGGCGTGCGGCTGGGCTTGGACCGAGAAGCACCTCTGGTGGAGGGAGCCCTGGGGTGGTTTGGCAAGGAGGTTGAAGGCTCCTGGTCTACCAGAGAGCTTTGCTCCCACGTGTCTGGCTGTATGGGGAGGTGGCTTGTTAGGAACGCCTGGACTATCCGAGTAATTTTCAGTTTTCCCATTAATTCTCAAGTCTCAGGAAAGCTTTTTTTCATGACCTTGGCACACTGGTTTTATAGGGGAACCTTGGAAAATGTGTGGCTGTGGGGAAAAAAAGGACCTGGCCACCTCCTGTCCTCTCTGACGCTGGGGTAGCGTGGTGGGAAGCCCACAGGAGGGTCTGCTGCTGGGACGTGGGCAGAAGTGCCACCGTCTCCTGCGGTGTGGCACAGTGGGGAGAGGCAGAGATTAGTGATGCTGAGGCAGGGAGATGGCAGGAGGGGGACAGAGAGGGGCAGTTGCACCCAAGGGGGATTTTGCATCGACCATCATTTGCAGAATGAACTCAGCAACTTTGAGGAAAAAAAAAAAAAATTTTAAATTCAAAATTCAATGTATCCTCCACCCCCATCTCCCCACAACCCCTTCCCGATACCCATGTTATCCTGACTGTCAGGGCTCGATACGGAGAGCCAGGCTGGCCTTGGGACACGCAGACGCGGCTGTTAATGTTTAACGGCAGGGATTCCCGCGCTGACGCAGGCAGTGCGGAGGCTGCCGGCGGCTCTGCCCTGCGGCGGGTGGGTAAATATTTGTGCTGGGCGGCCGTTGGCGTGTCCTGGACACGCTCCTGCACCGAGCGAGCGGCCGGCTCAGCCACGGGGGTGCAAAAGCCACAAATACCTATCAATAACCTGGAAAAAATGTATTAATTGAGTGCGATTTAATTAACGCACGCATTTAATTTGGGTGAGCGCAGCTGCTCGGCCACAGGGCGCGCTGCCACGTGATGCTCGCCCTTCACATCTCGCTGCCGGCATCGGGTCTCTGTACGGTGACCCCTGAAAGGCGTCGAGTCCGTTTGAAAACCCTCAGCTGTTTTTTTTTTAAGGGCTGCGCCGCCGGCTGCGGGTCCCTCTCGATGCGGGCTGAGCCAGCGCAGCAGGATGCGTGCGGGTGCCATGCGGTCAGCACGGGTGAAGCCGTGTCCCCCAAATGCCTGCGGGCGTTACGTGCCCCCTGAAGGGCTTCGTGCCGGGGGGGGCTCGTCCATCTGGGGTGGCCGAGACTTCGGTGCTTTTGCTCTGGCCTGGTGTCTGCCAGAGGTTAGAGCTCTGCAGAAACGCAGCAAAGCCACAAACGTGCTTCGTAAATGAGATTAAACACGTTGTTCGTGTCACTCACCTTATGGTCAACTGGAGGTCTCCAAGACCACCATCTCACCCAGCCCAAGGTGCGGAGCAGCCAGGGACAGCCTTCTCCAACCGTTAACCAACCGTGCGGATGGGAGTGACGGGAGTCTAGCGGGGGAGAAAGGAGCAGAGAATCATTGCAGCTCTGCCCTTGCACGTTTAAATCAGTCTCCTAAAAATTGCAGCACCCTTTTATGCACCGTAAGTTAATTTTCCAGGAGCGTGAGGGTGGTGGTTTTAGGTCAGGACCGGCAGCGGGGATGGGAGCGTGGCTGTGCGGGCTCGGGGCTGGTGCTGCGTAGGCAGCGCGGGATGGGGCTGGAGGGGGGGATGTCTGGGAGAGGGAGGTGGCTGGGGATGTTTGGCTGTCTCTGAGATGGCTGGTGGTTTGGGGAACAGCAGCAGAAAAGGGTTTATTTTCAATAAACCTCGTAGCAGAGCCTGGGACGTGCAAACATCCGTCCCCGGTGCATACGCCCAGGAGCTGTGCAGGCGTTATTTGCTTTTTAATCTACAGGACGCTGTGCCTTGATTCGGCTGTTTCGTCTGTCCAAACCGGTCACTAATTCATGGGAGACCTCGCTGGGGGTTTGCCAGGGGCTGCGGCCGAGCCGCCGGCTGTGCCAGGGCCGTTCCCAGCGCAGGAGGGAAACGTGGGCTGATCGATGGGTAAATGCCTGATGATTACAGCCTCTTACTATTCCAGACAGCAATCCTGTCTCCTCTGCCTTTTGATGAGTAGTTCTTTTAAAGAATCTACAGAAAATGCAGTAACCTGGAGACGTTTCCTTCACATCTCTCTTCCCCGTGAGCCCACAGCCCTGTGCTGCTCCGGGGACGGTGCGGCCGCCGGTGCCCTCGGCTTTCTGGACGTACACGCCGGTCGTGTGATCCGGTCGTGTGATCCGGTCGTGTGATACGGTGCTGGGGCCGGGCGAGATCTGCGGGGCAGGAGGAATGGTGTTCCCTCTTCGTAAGCACGCAGTAACGTTTTCCTTTCCATCTCTGCGTTGCATTGAACCCCCAAATCACCGGCGTGGGTGTAGAAGGGTTACGGGCAGGGGGTGAGCAGGGGAAGCCCTGGGGGTTGCTGGCCGGGTTCCCCGTGCTGGATGCTGGAGCTGGTGTTCCCCGTGGCGGTGCAAGAGGCTGGGCAGCCCCTCACGAGCATCTCCCAGGCAGCCTCCCAAACCGAGCCGAGCTGCGGCACACGGCTTGGCCACCTCCTTCTATATTGCTCCTGGTGTTATTTACATTACGTTTGTGATGGGAACCTTACCTGTCCCCTTTACGGATTAAGACACAGCTATTCCCTCTGGACAATTCCCACTGCCTGCAAACCCGCCCTCTTTTCAGCCTGGAAATCTGCCGAAACATCGCACCAAAAACCCACAAACACCTTTGCGATCCCCTTGCCGCCCCTTCGCTTTGCCAGTCATGCGAGCCGGGAGCAGGCAGGAAATTTGATATAACCTCTGGTTGCTGTGGGCTACGCAGCACCTTTTTAAATAGGCATGGAAAAATAAAGGGCCTGGAATGATTTTTTTTTTTTTTCCTTTTCCTTTTTTAATAAGAAAGTTGCTATTGTGAAAGTAGTAATTGTTTTGTAGCTGTGAGCACTTGAAAACAAACAGGCTGTATCAGGCAAAACCATCAGTGCCTGGGGTGGATGCTTTCAGATTTTTTAATAAATAAGAGTCCGGTCAGCGTTTCCAACCGCAGGAGTCCATTTTCTGAAGAGACCAGGGGATTTTGGCTCTCTGGAAGGCTGATGGTGTTGGACATCTCAAAAAAGAATGAAGGACGCTCACCCTTCGAAGGTCCCTTTTGGTGCTGCAGAAGCCTCCGCTTTGGGAAATCTCAGCCGCACTTCGCCTCCGTTCCTGGAGTCCGTCATTGAGTTGCTGGAGGAGACGTGACGCGTTTTGGCTCTCCTTATCGAGGTCCTTCGTGCATTTGTGTTTGCAGCTCCTGCCAGAGGAGCTCAGTGCCTCACGGAGCGCCCGGAATGTCCTGAGTCTCTTCTGCAACCCTTTAGCGTACGGTTTGCTTTGAAACCCTGCGGGGATGCCGAGGCTCCCCGAGGATGGGCTCTGGGAACGGGGTTGAGGGCAACAGCCCGGCCAACGTGGTGGCTGCAAGGAGCTGTGCAGCTGCGGGGCTGCAGGGAGTTGCTTTGGGCTCAGGAGTATTTACTTAGGAGACATAACGCTTTGGACCTCCTGCTCTGGTTTGCCTAAACCTGTAAAATACAGCAGTGAGAAAACTCGCCGAGGTGTCGCGGTGCGAAACCTGCCGCCAGTGCGCGTCCCTCAGCTTCACCTTTTTCGCTTGGCTTGGTCCTCGGCTTGCCCCCGGGGACACCGGCTGCACGGGGAGGGCTCGCGCCCACCAGCCGACGTGGCTGCACTGGTGGGATGTCCTTGTGTTATTAACAGTAATTAATAATAATAGTAAATTAACCTCTGTGAGTTGCCAGAGGAAGCGCAGAGGGGAGAGAAGTCGATGGTACCTAGAGCCGTCGCATCTCTGGTGCGGAGTGATGCCTCCTGGTTTCTCCTGGGGAACATCGAAAGTGAACAGAGGCAAAAAGTAGGGAAAATAAAGGATCTGAGACGGGGTGGAGAAGGGACAGTTGCCCCTGCACCGCTTTCTGGAGCCGTCGAGCAGGTCTGTAGAGATGAGAGCATCGTTTTCCTGTAGCTGTCCTCCCTCCTGGCTGCTCCCCGCCGGCGCTTGCAGCTGGGGAAACGCATCCGTCAAACCCATTTTATTTATTTATTTATTTATTATGTTACTTTTTGGCTTCAGCGCGGGTCATAAAGCATGATTAAGCAGAAATGAGCATCGTCAAACTGTTGGCCCGGCTGGGATCGGGCGCTGCTCTTGCTGCCTCTGGATGTGCCCCAAAGGGTGGGCTCTGCAAGGGGGGATCGGGAGAAGGGGGATTTTTACTGTATTTTGGGGGTTTTGGTTTTGTTGCTCTCGCTATAGCAGCAAGAGAGAAACTGGAAGGAGTTTGAAAGGCAAAAATCACTAAAAATAGAGCCTGTGGGACTTCACAGCTCCCTGGGGCTTTATTACCGAGCTGCCACGCTGCCGGTGCCTGGAGCCGAGCTGCGATCCCAGCAACGCCTGAGCCGAGCCGGTGGCCGAGAGTCGGCCGGAAAAGGGCGGCAGGGGCGGTGGGTCGGATCCTGCCCCACGGAGGCTTTCCAGGGTGGCTGGGGCAGGAGCGGAAACCTGGACCCGACTCCTTCTCTGCTCCAAGAAAAACACAGGCACCTTGTTAGGAACGGACTCGGCATCGCTCCTCTCCGATGGGAAAAAAAGAGCTGGAGGAGGCGAACGTGAAAAAGGCAGGGGAGAGCTGGAAGGATTTGGGGGTGGCCAGGAGTGCTCGGGGAGGTGGCTAAGGCTGATGCTGGCTGGAGGGTCTCCAGGCTGCCATGCAGATTGTGCCAAAAAATCATTGCCTCCTGCTCTGTCTCCACCTTTCCCCCTTGCAGATGTTCATTATGGAGAAGGTGGAAGGCTCCCAGTGCAGCCTGCACGAGTTCAGCATCACCGGCTCCACCTACGCCCCCGAGGGACAGATGTGAGTGCGGGTCCCCTCTGCTTTCTGGGTGACTCGGGGGTGGTCCCGGGCTGGCTCTGTGGTTGGGGGGAGGCAGGAGGGTGGCCGCAGGTGGGGGGCCCCAGGCTCACCCCACTGGCCGAGCAGGAAGGGGGTTTTCCACCTCAGTGCGCAGCCGCGCTGACCCCTGCCGATGGAGATGCCCGCTGGGCGCTGGGTTTTGGCCGCACTGGGCTTGCAAGCGTCGAGCGGCTGCCTTGCCCTTTCGGTGGGAGCCAGGGCAAGTGGTTTCACCGTCCCTTGTTGCCAGCTCCTGCCCGAAACGATGTGGGGGGCACGTGCCCCGGCTCTGCCTGCTGCCCTCCCGCTGCTCAGCAAAGGGGGTCCCGCGCGCTCCGCTCTCCCTTCGTTAGCGATCCCGGTGAAACGAGCCCGCTTTTGAACTGGGGAGCATGGCAAGTGTGGAAGTAGCGATGAACGAGGCTTTTTGCAGTATGTGCTCATTCCCCAAATTTCTGAAGCCCGTGTATTTTTGGTATCGGCCAGCAACTGTTGCCCCCACCCCAAGCAGGACCCGGGGCCGGCCCCTTGTCCCACTGCCGTGCCGCCGGCGATGTGCAGGGACACCTGGAAACGGCTGCGAACCCCGGCAGGACAGCAGCGCCCGAGCCCCACGTCCTCGGCAGGGACGGCCGAGATGGCTGCTGTGCCCGGGGCACGATCCGACTGATGTCAGGGCACGTTTCGGGGGAGACGTGGGCTTTGCTGAGCTGCAGCCGTGGGCGGGGAGTGTTTTCCAGAGGGTTTTCCATGCTGCTTTATTACACACGTGGAGCTTTCTGCCGTTGTGTTTGTTTATCGTCCCTCCGTTGGGAGGAGATGATGCTCCCCAGCGTGGGGAAAGTCTGGGAAGGAGGAAGATGAGAAGATCAGCACTCTCTGCTCCTCTTCGCTTTGCTGTGTGATCCCGGGCACGTTCTTCACCGCAGTCCCTTCTGCTCATCTGTGGAGCGACTGTAATTCATCCCAGCCTCAGACTTAATTTCATGAATATTTATAGAGCCAATTTGATCCTTGGCTAGGAATCTCCATTAAGAAGCGAGCCAGGTCATGAGCTGGTATCAATCAGTGCGTTTCAGTTAAATGAGAAGGACCGAGGGGCTGAACTCGTGTCTGCCAACCTCCGAAGCCCAATGTCCTCTCTCTTCTGGGGACGGCCTGCGGAGAGGCTCCACGTGGGTCTGCAGCAATTCGTGTGGCTTTTGAGTTTTGCTTCAGCCCTGTGCTTGTATTGCACGTTGGGGGGGATGCGGGAGCTCGCTTAGGTGTCACGGAGAGCATCCCCCCCCATTCCCCCAGGGCTGGTGGGACTGAAATACCTGTTTTGCTTTAGCCTGGCCTCGGCGTGAGGGACATTATGTGCTTGAGCTTGGGTTTGCTCCCATCCCTGCGTGCGCCCAGCCAGCGGCACCTTTGCTGATGCTGTTCCCAGGTCCGTGCGGGGACAGCCGATGATGGGGACGTATCCCCCATCCCTTCCCAGCAATATCCAGGGGATCACACGCCGCAAAAGCCATCCCCGGTGTTTCTACCTTCCCAAACATCAAAACCTGGCCCAGAATGTGTGCAGGCTCCCTCCTCCCCCTGCTCGTGAGCCGGGGCCGGGCAGCATCCTCTGGGCAGGAGGCAGCAGCTCTCCCCTGCCCGCTCTCAGCCCAGCGCGGCTTCTCGTCCCTCAGCAAACAGATTTTTCAGATTTTCTTGGCCGCTCCCTGTTTTCCGCTCCTGAGCTGTAACAAGGGCTCCAACATGTTCTTTCCATTGGGAACCAGCAGTGGAATAAACTGATCCTAATAAATGCCTGACAAATTATTTTTCCAGCAAGCAGATGACCGGCTGGGTTTATGCAGCTCTAACCTGCAGTTACCTCTCCTGGAGTCGGGGTAATTTTTTATTTCTCCTGAAAACCACGGCTGCCGTTTCTGCCACCGGGCAGTGGGCGAGAAGCAGCATCCGGCTTGACCGGTGTGTTGAGGGCTGCTCCTCTCCAGTGATGTCTGTGCTCCGTTACACAGCGAAGAGCTGCTATTTAGGAAGCAAAGGCCACAGTTTGCTGCTTGCTTGGAGCCAGCCACAGCAATGCAGTTGTTCAATTTGTCTGCTGCTTTTAAATGCTCCCTTGGGTGCCCTCCGGCTTCCTGGAGTGCGAAGCGGCATCTCAGGGAGGAGAAGGGACTTGCTGCCAGTCCCGCAGCTCCTCTGCATCCCCCGCAACTGGAAACCCCTGGGGGAGTGAACATTGACTTGAATTTCTTTGCCCTTTTTCTCATCCATCACCTTCACCATCAGCCCTTTGACAGCCTCTGCTTTCAGGTCCAACGCTCTTTTGAGCTCCTCTGCAGCCCCCTTTGTTCTGGGGAGCTCCCAGAGTTCGTTTGCCTCCTGGGATATCATGTTTGCCACTCGTCCTGCCCCGTTTGGTAAAGCACAGAACGCAAACCCAAGTGTTTATTGCCAAGCCCGAGGCTTTAACTGGGCTCTTTCTCCCTCTTTTCTGAAAAATTTTACAAGGGAGAAGCCCAGTATTATTTGAAGGTGTGCGCTGGTGCAAGGCTTTGGGGGGTTGTTTTCTCCCTGCAGCCTGAAGGACGAGCAGCCGGTGCGGTGCGGGCAGTACGACGGGCTGGTGGAGCTGGCCACCATCTGCGCCCTCTGCAACGACTCCTCGCTGGACTACAACGAGGTGCGGGGGGCACCGGGGCCGGGGTGATGCGGGGCACCGGCGATGCTCTTCCCTGCGCTTTGGGCCACTTCGGGGCAAAGCCAGAGGATGTTTGTCCCTTGGGATCCCCTTCCCGGGCTTCAGCTTGTCCCAAGAGGATGATGCTCCGGGAGCCCTGGGGTGGTGCGGTGGGGGACAGCATCCTCGGTGGGAGCAGCAAGAAGAGGATGTGCTCTAAAGCTTAAGTGACTTTTTCTTTTTTTTTTTTTTTTTTTTTTCTTTCC
>VXBL01001705.1:670832-683912 GCA_013400195.1 Aramus guarauna
TTTTTTTTCCTGCCCTCTAGTCCAAAAAAGTCTACGAGAAGGTGGGGGAAGCCACCGAAACAGCCCTGACGTGCCTGGTGGAGAAGATGAACGTCTTCAACACTGACACCAGCAAACTCTCCAAGGTGGAGCGAGCCAACGCCTGCAATTCGGTGAGTGGGGGGAGCCCCCGTGAGCTCTGGTGCTGGGGCACGAGAGGGAGAGGAGGGCTTTGGGACGACTGTTATTTGAGCAATAACTGCTTGCAATGATCTCAGGGACTGATCTGCCACAACGATGCAATTTCCTGGCTTGCAGGGGGCTGAGCTGGTTTTGGAGCAGAGAGTGCCATGGCCCGGGGGGGGCCGGGGCCGGGGGGACTAACCTGGGGCCACGTGGAGCTTCAGAGCGGGTGGTCCCTGCGGCTCAAACTCAGCCCCGTCCTCACTCGGCTGGGAGAGACCCCCTCAGTGATGGCCGGAGCTCCAGATGCAGATGAGGACATTTGGAGTTTTGTTCCCCAGAGCCATGCCTGCCTGAACAAGGCTTGCTCTTCGGAAACATCTAGTTTTGATGTGAAAATATCCTGTGCTGGCTATTCCCCTACTCCAGCTCCCTAGTGCCTCCCTGTCCTCCTGGTGAAAATACACTTTAATTCGTGCCTGGATTTACTTGGCTTTGGTATCATGCTGTTAGATCTTATAATGTCTTTGCTTGCTCAAAGGAAGGGCTTCTGTTCTGGCCTTTCTTCCCCAGATAGGTCCAAGCAGGTCATAATAAATCCCCCGACTCCTTTCGGATAAGGCAGATGGAATTTCCCGGCCGTGCATCAGTCCAGCAGCTTCGTTACGCGTGCCCACCGCTGCCCTTCCGCTCCGATGCCAGGCTGGGTTCGATCACTGGCGCTTCTCTCCTTACTCTTCTGTTTGGGCAGGGACAAAAAAACCCCTTCCCTGGAGTTTTCTGACAGTGTTTCTTCGCTGCTTCTTACTTTTGCTCCCAGTGGCTCTGTGCTTGGAAACCTCCGGTGGGATTTCAGGGTTTCTGCAGCAGCTGGCTGCTCCCAGGTGTCCTTGCCGCTGCGCTGAGCGTGCAATGCCCCGCGGGGACAGCGCTGCTTTTGGGGGCACAAAACCTCCCACCTACGTGTAGTCACTGCACCCGTACCCCGTGCTGGGTTTGGCCTTCGAGAGCCGCTTGGCGTTTGCCTGGTATATCCGCAGGCACCGCTCGCCTTTCGCCTGGGTAAATCCCCTCTGCACATCTCTCCTCCTCCCCAGCTCCCCCAGCTTTGCTGTAGTAGGAGCATCCTTTGAACTGTGAACTTGCAAGGTTTTACCCCAAAAGGAGTTTTCTTTTCCTTTTCCTCCTTCTCTGATTTATTTAGATTTAAGTTTCTGTAAAAGTCTTGTGCAAAAAGCGCCTTGTGTCCCCATCACAAGCAACACCCTCCTGGCAACAACAAATAATCATTGTATAAGCAGCTGAGCCGTGCTGAGCAAGGTTGGCATCGACATCCTCGCTACCCTCTCTGGAAAATACTGCGGATCGGCTCCAGATGCCTTGCTCATTAATTGGCTTTTTTGGGACAAGATGCGTCCTCCCAGGAGCCGGGCTCAGCCGCCGCGATGCCAGTGCGGATGTGCGAGAGGTGGGCTGGTCTGAGGAGGACCGGCTGCCGTCTTGCTGGGCGTTTGGCTCCTTAAGGAATTAACTAGTAGCGAGAGTAGAGCCGGGTGGGGGGTGCAGAGCCTGTCCGGGGTGCTGCCCGTGCCGCGGGGCCGTGCTGGGGACCCCCTGCTCTGCCCTCGCCCTGCAGCTCCCCTTCGAGTGAGTGGTTGCTGCTGGCAGTCCTGGGGGTAATTAGCATGGCCTGAGAGGAGCCTAATTAGTCGCTCAGCTGTGGAGCTGGTTAATTTGATGGGATCCCACCCGGCTGGGGTGATGTTGGTGCTCCCGCTCCCAGAGCCCTGTGGGTGCAGGACCTGAGCTGTGCTGAGCAGGATGAACTTCCCCAGCCTGCAGCGCGGCAGGAGCCCAGTGCAGGGGAAAGTCTCCTCTGCCCTCCGGCAAAAGGGGCCTTGTCTTAGGCTACAGCAGCTCTTTGGCATCCCGTGTAGGTCAGTGAAATCAAGGTCTGGCGCATGCTGGCATGTGCTGTGGGCTGGGCAGCAATGGTGTAGCCAAAGGCGTTCAAATTCTCCCCAAAAATTCCGTAGGGAAAGCTCCTTCTGCTTTTTGCACTGTCCCATCCCTTCTGGCTCCTGTGGTTGCCTTTCTCCTCCCGTCGCCGGTGCTGTGCCAGCTCGGCAGGGTTGTTAGCCAAGGCAGAGAGCACCGGCTGCTGTGTCCCCGTCACGTCCCGGCTCAGCCCCGCGCTGTCCCCGCAGGTGATCAAGCAGCTGATGAGGAAGGAGTGCACCCTGGAGTTCTCCCGTGACCGCAAGTCCATGTCCGTGTACTGCACGCCCACCGGCCTCGGCCGCAACTCCGCTGGCAGCAAGATGTTCGTCAAGGTAGGGGAGAAGGTCCTCAGCACCCTGCAGGATCCTCCTGCCCCATGGACACCCCCGCAGGATTTGGCCCCTACGGCAGCAGGCAGCGATGCTTTGCACTTTGTCTCTTCCCTCAGCTGTCCCGGGGTCCAGGAACCAGCAGGTAGACTGGTGTGGTCAGGGAGGAGGTGAGCCTTTGCGGTATTGATGGGAAAAACAGGGCGTAAAATGATTTAGAGGAAGGAAAAGGTGCTGAGTGTGTTGGGGCCAGGGGAGAGCTGCCCCTGTGCAAAACTTGGGCACTTGCCTTTACTGAGGGCTTGGACCCTTCGGACAGCGGTAATGCCCAAAGGGCGACGTCCAGCTTTCCACTGTAACCAGAAATAAAACAGTGTTTTAAAGGGCGTGTTCTTCCCAAGAGAAGAGATGCGGCAGGAATTTCCCCCTGCTGACTCTGAGAAGATTTATATAGTCTTGTTCCTGCTGGGAGATCTTCTGGGTGGGTGAAGTCTGTCCTCTGGGCCAGGTCAGGAGCCACCGCATCTGTGGCTCTAGTGGTCCTGAGCCAGTTTTTTTTTTAAGAGGAGCAATAGAAGGATTGCAAGTTTGATATTAAAAAGCAACGTCAGGGGTCCTTTGTAAGGTCAGAAGGGATGGGGTGAGGTGCTGTGATGCTAAAGGACATTTTCCTGAATCGCAAAGGCATCGCAAGCAGCCGCCGAGCATCCCGCAGGCAGCACGTTTTTTCAGCAGAGATTTGCGTCCCTGATCCCCTCCAGGTCTGAGAGGGGATCTGTGGGGCGGGGGGTACCTCGGGCAGACGTGTAGGTTTTGCGGGAGTCGGACGGATCCGCTGCACAGCAGGTCCTGCTGTCTGGTGACCTGACGCGGGTTCGTCCTTCCCGGCGCAGTCGGGGGGAGGCTGCCATCTAGCGCGCTGAGCCGCCGTGCCGGGTGTGCGTGCCGGACTTTTGGGGAGATTTCCCTCTCCTTTGCCCAAACTTGGTGCCTTCCCTCCCTCTTGATGCGCTTCCTTTGGTGCTGGCAAGAGACGCTCATTCTGCAGGTTCATTCCAGCCCCTAAGCGCTCCGCTCCTCCCCAGGGCGCCCCGGAAAGCGTGATCGAGCGCTGCACCCACGTCCGCGTGGGCACTGCCAGGGTCCCGCTGACAGCCCCGGTGCGGGAGAAGATCCTGGGCAGGATCCGGGACTGGGGCATGGGCATCGACACGCTGCGCTGCCTGGCCCTGGCCACCCACGACGCGCCCGTCCGCAGGGAGACCATGCAGCTGCACGACACCGCCGCCTTCATCCACTACGAGGTACGGCGCTGGGGGCTTTCTCCTCCAGCTTTTTTTCTTCCCACATTTTCCCACCCACTTCCAGCCGCCCCAACAGTATTTTCGCTCCGGTTTCTGCGTGGGCAGTGGGCAGTGCAAGGACTCAGCTACCCCTCTGCAAACACCGGTGCAGAGCTGCGTGCAACGGGGGCTGGTCCTGAGGCCATCAGCCCCATCCCACCGGGCATCCATCCCCATGGGGTGACCACTGAGAGGGGCCTGGGGACCGCCAAGAGGGAGGGGGAGGAGGGGAGCGAAGCAAAAAGGTGCGAGGAGCAGCAGCGGGGACGGGAGCATCCCATTGCGTCGGGGCTATCTGTGGGGCCGGTGGTAGGAAACCTCCCCAAAGTTTCCTCCCAGGGAAATCCCTGTGCCCGGGGTGGTTTCAGCAGCTGCATCCCTGGGGGTTAATGTGGGTCCGGGGCTGTCCCTCCACCCCAGAACAACCTGACCTTCGTGGGCTGCGTGGGGATGCTGGACCCTCCCCGCAAGGAGGTGACCTCCTCCATCGAGATGTGCCGCAAGGCTGGCATCCGCGTCATCATGATCACCGGTGACAACAAGGGCACGGCAGTGGCCATCTGCCGCAGGATCGGCATCTTCTCGGAGAGCGAGGACGTGGCTGGCAAAGCCTACACGGGCCGGGAGTTTGACGAGCTGCCCCCTGAGGTGCAGCGGCAGGCGTGCCGCGATGCCCGATGCTTCGCCCGCGTGGAGCCGGCACACAAGTCCCGCATCGTCGAGTACCTCCAGTCCTTCCACGAGATCACCGCCATGGTGAGTCCCGCCGGGATGCACCCCCACCCCCTGGTGCCCTCCTCTCTGCCCATCCAGTCCCTTGCACCCTGTTACTCACGGCTTCGTGCAGACAGGCGATGGTGTCAATGACGCCCCGGCCCTGAAGAAAGCAGAGATTGGCATCGCCATGGGGTCGGGCACGGCCGTCGCCAAGTCAGCCGCGGAGATGGTGCTCTCTGACGACAACTTCTCCACCATCGTGTCAGCCGTTGAGGAGGGCAGGGCCATTTACAACAACATGAAGCAGTTCATCCGCTATCTCATCTCTTCCAACGTCGGGGAGGTCGTTTGGTGAGGGCCCCCCCGCCGGGCACCACGCTGGGGGGGAGCAGCAGTGGGGACACGTCCCCTGGGGAAGGTGACCGGCAGTCCTGGCCCTGTCCCCTGCCCCTGGCAGTGTGTGGTGCCCAAAATTGTAACCCCAGGTACCAAACAGAGCAGCTATGCCTTGTCTCATTCCCCAGGGGCAGGGGGATTTTTCTTTTGTAGTTTTGTGATCACGCCATCCCCCCCGGAGCTGTTTGGTTAATGCATTGCCTAGTTAAGCCCGTGCCAGCATCTAAGACGGGTGCAGATATTTGTGCGGAGGCTGGTGCCACCAGGTCGCACTGATGCGCTTTGCGTCAGCTCCTGGGCAGCTCTCCCTGCCCAGTAAATCAGCACCGTCCTCGGTGATGTGGGCACAGCCTTGGGATCGCTTGGGCATCCTTTGTCCTCGTGTTTGAGCAGAGGTGTTTGTGCTGGGAACGGGAACTCAAGTGGCCATGGGGACGTCAACCGTTGGGTTTCGACTGCAAAGCAAATTTTAATAGCAATGGGAACAAATTTTAGCTGCAAAATTCAGTTATGGACTTCAGGTTCCTGACTCAGGGACTGCAAGTTCGTCTGCAGGATTTTGGGTGAATATTCAGTTTGGGGTGTTTGGATCCAGGGTGCCTGCTTGCTCTCCCCTTGCACAACACAGACGCTTTCTCTGGTGGCCCGGAGCTCACCTAATTCAGCATCTCTGTTTTTTTCTGCACAGCATCTTCCTGACAGCCATCCTGGGCTTGCCCGAGGCCCTAATCCCCGTGCAGCTGCTGTGGGTGAACCTGGTGACGGACGGGCTGCCGGCCACTGCGCTGGGCTTCAACCCCCCTGACCTGGACATCATGGACAAGCTGCCCCGCAACCCTAAGGAGCCCCTCATCAGCGGCTGGCTCTTCTTCCGCTACCTGGCCATCGGAGGTGAGACCCCACCGGTGCCAGGGGGTGGAGGATGAGGACTGGCATGGGGTGCCACGGAGTCGGGGACCCCTTGCTGGGTGCCGGGGGTAAGGGTGTCTCTCTCGGCTGCAGTGTACGTGGGCCTGGCCACGGTGGGTGCAGCGACCTGGTGGTTCTTGTACGACGCCGAGGGACCGCAGGTCTCCTTCCATCAGCTGGTGAGTTGGGAGGGGAACGGGCCGACGTGTTGAGCAGGTGGGTGAGGGCATGGATTCAGGCGTTAGGGTCTTTCCTCTACCTTTCTTCTGCGGTTATTGTAGTGTTCTCAAATTCCTGGTGGAGAAGACATTAATTTAAAAGGAAAAGCAAATTCTCTCCCTCAGGCTTGCGTTTCCAGTCTTGCTTCTGCCAGCAACCAACTTGATCCAAAGAAACTCAAAGTACCTCCTGTACCTGATCCCACATTGAAAGGCATTGATTTATACATTACTGTTGGTCTGAACAAGGTGCTGGGAAAACAGGTGCCATCGCACCCCGATGTCGTGTGCAATGGAAGCATGTGCTGGTGCATGTGAAAATCTCCAAGCCACTATCCAGCCGTAACCCCAAAGCCCCACGCACATGTTGCATGTGAGCTTGATAAACCAGCACACCACGTGTGCACGCACAACCACATGTTGGGTGTCACCAGCCCCGACCACAGCAGAAGTTGGGTCACTTTAGACAGTTCTATCAGTTGCTCTGAACTGCGGGATATTTAACGGCACCCCTAGTAATCAAGGTTCACCATGTGCCCCCCAACCAGTCGACCTCTTCCTCCTCTTTCCTGCCTTTCCTACACTGCTGCTCTGCCGTGTATTTACCAGCGGTTTCCTGTGCCGACAGAGGAACTTCATGAGGTGCACCGAGGACAACCCCATCTTTGAAGGAATCGACTGTGAGATCTTTGAGTCCCGATACCCAACCACGATGGCTCTGTCCGTGCTGGTGACAATCGAAATGTGCAACGCTCTGAACAGGTAGGGTGGCCACAGGATTGCTCTGTGTGCTCTGTGTATGACCAGTTCTGTGCAGGGTCTCTTTGAGCTTCCCTTGTTGGGATGAGGGCTTTGCTTTGGCTCAGCAGAACCATTGGGAGTGTTCTGGCAGGGCACCACTGGGCTCTCTGTAAATAAACTCCTCCAAGACAGTGTGCTGCTGTCGATAGTGGTGGAGAAAGGACTGGATCTGCATCCGTTAGCAGTTTGGCCCTGTTAATGACTCGTCCTAATCCAGGCGCGGCTGGTTGCGTTGAGATGGGTGTCCAGATCCAAATCACGGCAAAGCTTGAATCTGAACAGCCTGGAAGAGAGGGGATATAGCGTAGAGCCTTGGAGAGGAGTGGAACCCCCAGCTTGGGCAGGCGTGGGGAGCAGGAGGTTATTGGGGCTAACACTGTCTCCTCACTTTCGCAGTGTCTCTGAGAACCAGTCACTGCTGCGGATGCCACCATGGCTCAACATCTGGCTGCTGGGGGCCATCGTCATGTCCATGGCTCTGCACTTCCTCATCCTCTACGTCAAGCCCATGCCTGTGAGTGCCCTGTGCCACCTCCGCCCATAGCCCTGGGGGCTTCTGCTGTGGGTGAGGACTTCCCTGGAGCAGCCTTTAGGTCTGGAAGCTTCTGGGACAGTTGTCCCCAGCGTGTGCCCTCAGGACTAGGTCCTGTGCCTTGAACCAATATGGGCACCAGGAGACACCCTGCCCTAATGAGCCTTTACTTAAGTCAGAAGATCTCCATATAGGCAACGCAAAGGGGTATGGATATCTCAGCTCCTTTTGGAGGCATCGCCTCCCTTTGCAGTCCAAGGCTGGTGATGCCTCAGTTGATGCCTAAGGACGCTAAGATGAAGTGGGTCGCTGTGCCCAGGACATTACGTTGTCCTTTGTCCCCTGCCAAGTGCCTGTGAGTACATACAGTCCTGGCTTGTGCCTCACTTTCCTCCTGCAGGAGAGATGAAGGAAATAATTTTTGACTGATCTTGACCAAGAGCCACCTTGGGATCATGACAGACCTTGAAGAAATCCTGGTCTTTGGGCTGTCCAGATCCTCCCTCCTTATATCTGTGTTGACCCTTCCTCAACCTGTGCCATACAACAACCTGACCTTTAAAACAAACAAAAACATGCCACCTCTTTCCCTATTGACATGTCCAATCCTTTCCACCTTGCAGCTCATCTTCCAGGTAACGCCCCTGAGCTGGCCGCAGTGGGTGGTTGTAATGAAAATCTCCCTGCCCGTTATCCTGCTGGACGAAGGACTCAAGTACCTTTCCCGCAACCACCTGGACGGTGAGCATGGTCTGCACCACGCTGGGTGATGTTTGCTCCATGGTGCTTTGCTTGGGGGTCACGGTGGCTTCACGGAGACCTTGCTCACTTCCTCCGCTCGCGTGGTGTCTGCGCTTGCATGTTCCTCCACCTTCACTACGACAGGGACTTTTTCTCCTGCCTCTTCCTTCCCCAGTGCCACACAAGGTAGAGCAGTTGGTACTTACATCTGCCTGAAATTCTCCCGTAGGAGCTGGAGCCCTAGAAAAACCTGCCACGTGTGTTTGTCCAATGCTTCTCGAACCTGAGGGAACTGGTTCCCTTCTCTTATAAAGCAGAACAAATCAAATTCTGGTTTCTAACAGGAATCCTTCTTTTTTTTTTTTTTTTTCCCCCCTTAATCTTCCACCCCCTATCCTGATCCTTATCTTGTATTTGCTACTTCATGTTGAGATCAAATGAGAGCTGAACACCTTATAAACTGGTTTTAATGGGGTTACTCTTGGCCAGCACCTCTGAGAATCTGGCCCATGGCACATGCGGAGGAGAAGCAGCTCCTGTGACACCGGGGCAGCAGTTCCCATGTGCTCCTGGGCTGCGAGCTGTAAATCACAGCACGTGTTTAGGCAGCCCTCCAAAGAGATGATAGCATCTTTTCTTTCGTTTCTTGCAAAAGCTGTTGCTGTGGGTGCTATCTCGGTGCTGAGTTAAACCTGCAGGTTTTGCCGGCAGCAGCCGTGGGGCCGTGGCTTCCGAGCGGTCCCGTGCCTGCCACAGGGCTGGCCCCTCTCCAGGAAAACAGATTTGATTCATTTTTTGGGGTGTGTTTGCCCCAACAGCATGGAGCAGGGCAGGAGACACACCATCCTTGCCCAGGGAAGATGTGGTGGCCCTGGGGGGGGCAGGTGAGCAACCTGAGTGTGGGGACTGGGTGTCCTGCCACTGCATCACCTTGCTCAAACCTTTTTTCTCTCCCCTTAAGCAACCAGAATCCTAGAAAACCCTTTCCTTTTGCCTCCACCCCTTAATAACGACCCAAGAAAACTGTGCAAAGCCACTGTTGTGGTTCAGGACTGAAGGCAGGTCCATCCAGCCCTGGCAGGGAGGGATCGGGGGCATCGTAACAGCCCTGTTTGGTTTCTCACGGAGCAGAACCATGCAAAAAACTGGAAATACAGGATGGGGAATGACTGCAAGGAGGAAACAATCACAAAGTGATTGCTCTCCCCATCGCCGGCTCCCAGCGCAGTGGAGGTGCTCACATCAGCTTTCCTTTCTGCAGCAAGCTGATGCATAACCACAGCGATTGCTCGGCGAAGCCTCCGCTGAGAAACAGAGGTGCAGGGGCTCTTATTTTTACAGACCAGATAGAAATTGTTTCTAGCGTGTTTTTATTTAATTGTTGCATCTCTCAACAAACCGATAGGTGATTTGCATCACCCAGACTTGTTTTATCGTACAACGGCGAGCCTGTAGCAACAATTTTATGGCGTGGCGCTGGGCTGGGGTGTAGGAGAGCTGGTTTAATTCCTGGCTGTTGCATCCCATGCATGCCCTCGGTCTTCACTTCACCATCTGTGATCTGGGGATGAGTCTTTCTTTCTCCCACACTTTGCATTGCTCTATAAAAACTCAGCACTGTCGGACGAACGGCTTTTCTTCGGCTCTGCCAGCACGGCTCCGAGCGCAGCGGGGTTTCCGGCAGGCGTACGATCCTTTTGAGTCCCTTCACACCAGCTCAGAGTGTTTCCTCCTCCCATGCAGTGCTCCTGCCGTGTCGAGTCCTCTGAGCTGCCCTCAGCCCCGTGGTCACATCCCCTGGTGCTCACGGGTCGCTCTGTGTCTCATCCAGCGAGGGTTTCCCATGCAGCTGTTCAATCACGGCTACGAGGCAAAATCACGCTTAGATCATCACATTTGAAAGAAATCATTGAAATCCTGCATCTTCCTAATTCCTCTGGGCTTTGAAAAGCAAACAAAAACCAAAAAAGATCCAACTACAAAAAAGCCACTTTTAAGTGTGGTATTGTGATTTTTTTACCAGGCATTCTCAGGACGGTAAGACACACGTGGAGCGGGGACCACCAGTTGAAAACCTGCAGGACTCCAGAGCAAGGGTTGGCTTTCTTACGTGTCTCACCCCCGTATGCTCGTGCTTCCTCCAAAGTCTTGCTCGTGTGTGGTGGAGACCTGCTTGGACCATGGCTGGGTGAACGTGGCTTGGAAAATCGGCTGATAACGGAGCCCAGGGACCCTGTGCCCAGACAGGGTCTCCTTTCCCACACTGGCCGCTGTGTTCTGCTTCAAAATAAGGTCTAAAGAGCCCGTGAAGCAGCTGTTTGCATGGCAGGTTTGGCCAGGGGGCCAGGCTACCGCTTGGCCTCTGCGAGGCAATGCTTGGGGATGGTGTCCAGCATGGGACCTTCTGAGGCCGAAATCTGAGGGATGGCCAAGGGTGTTCAGTTGAGGGATGCAAACGTCTAGCTGTGAGTTCTGCTGATGCAGGTTTTGCATGGAAAATTTTCTCCTTTGATCAGATTTAGATAAGTCGTGTTTCCATTATGCTGGATTTTCCTTGTCCTTGAAGCGGCAGAAAGCTGAGACTCTTCAGTTTTCACCGTGGTCTCAGTGTTTTACGTTCCTCTCCCCGTCACCCCGGTCACTTCCAGCCTCTCATCTTGCATGCTTTGCATGTATCGCTGCCTTCATCCATCTCTGGCCTCTCTGAGGTTTCTGCTGTCTCAGTTTTGGGAGGCAATGTGAGCGTGAGACGGAAGCGAAAGTGCACGGCTGGGCTAGGTTGGCTTGGTGCAACCTGCAGATGTTCTGGTCAGGAACGTGGAGATGTTCTCCAAGGCTGTCTCAGGTGTCTATCACGCAGATACATGCTGGCAGGCTCACAAGGGCTGACTTCCCTCGAGGACCTCTTGCCCTGGTATTTTTTATATTTGCTGTCCTCTGTGCATTTAAGTGTGTTGCTTTCTGAGCCTGTGGCATGCAGGAGGAAGGTTTCCAGGCACCTGTGCCAAGACCTCGCAGAAGTCTCTTTTCTGGGTGGTTCTCCAAAGGTACAAAATCCCGACAGGACACTGAGATCACCCCCATGCTTGTGCCCCTCCGTGCACGGCCAACCCACTCCCTGCACCATCCCTGGGCCTCCTCATCTTCACCCTCTCGAAGCAAACCCTCTGCGGGTGCCGGTGTTGCCGCCGTGGTGGTTTCACTGGTTTCCAGCACGTTAAGCGGCAGGACCCTGCCCGGCTGCTGCTCCCCCCCGTGCCGTGGCAGAAGCAGGGGCAAGTCGAGACTTCTTTCTCTTCCGCAACGCAGGTACGCAGCTGCCCCGACGGCAGCAGCATCACTGAAGGTCGGATGTTTTGACGCACAGGAATTGTCTTGGCGTGTGATGTGGCAGATTAGCGTTTATACAGCTGTTTGTCCTCACCCCTGGCGAGAACGGCCGTCCCGGGGCGATGTCGCGGGAGCTGTGAGGCGGTGGCCTTACGGCTGGGTGTCTGTCCCCTCCCCGGCGGGCGGCACGGTGCTCCACAGCCTCCTTCCACGGCGGCTGATTTGCAGGTGAGATTGCACCCTCGGGTGAACATCTCCACCGCTCAGGTTTGGCCTCTTCTCTGCAGAGTCGGTGTCATCTTTATGCTTTATGTCCTCCCAGAGGAGAACAGCTGGCCGAGGTGGCCGTGCAGCGACAAGCGTGTCACGCTGCCTGCCAGGGCCGGCCGGGGCTCCGCATCCCTCGGAGACAGGGATGGCCCGTCACGAAACCCTGCAGCGCGTAGGGAAAAGGAGCCGCTCGCCCTCATCTCCCCCGCGCGCCCGCACCTGGGGACGAGGGCAGCCCCCCGAAAGCCCCCCGGGAGCACGGGGGCTGCGGCAGCCGCCCGCTTTCCCCACGGGGGAGGCCGGCATCCCTCTCCGCGGCGCGGCAGAGAGCCGGGAGCGAGCGGCCGTGGCTGCCCTTGTAGGGTAATCTCTGCGCACAGCTACCTTGGCGGGGCGCTGGCGCCGGGGGAGGAATGCGTCCCCACGGGCCAAGTCCTGCGCTTGGGCTGCGGGATGCTCTGAAGGAGCGCGGTGCTGCGCCTTTCGGTGCCGGAACCTCTTCAGAGGCGATTTTACAGCTCTGCTGCTTTGCTTTTTATTTTTTTTTTATTTCCCCCACCCTCTCCTGGCTTTTTTGTGTAGGTGCGTGTGCCGCGCTTTGGAAGTGGAAGAGCAGAGGGAAGGTCTCGGTGCTGCCGCCCTGGAATTGCAAAGGGCTGGGAGGAGGATTTGCCGTTCGGTTCTCCCCTGGGGTCCGGGGTCTCGGCTGAAGCTCGGGGTGCCCTGGTGCCGTGGGGGGGACGTGCCGTTTTCAGAGCTGAGGGCTGGGGGGGTTTCCCTCGGTGGAGGAAGCGATCTCAGCTGGCAGCTGCGTCCCTCCAGCTTTACCTTTGATGGGACCCCGTTAAGAGGGAAGTCAAAAGCAATAAACCCCCCCCACACACCCCGAAAAGCCTCGGCTGTTCTGCTGGGCAGCGGATCTTGTCGGAGAAGAGCTCCCGTTGTTGGGTCGCAGGTTGGCAAGAGTCGAAGGACTCTGAGAGCCCTGAGAAACTTGGCGGTGTGAGGCAGGATCCGGGTGGGATCGGGTGGATCCCAACCACCCCGTCAATCCCGCGGATCCCCCCGCCCTTGTCACCGGTGTGCGGAGAGGAGAGGCGGACACCGGCGTTTGGGGACCTGCGTCCCACTGCAGCGAGGCGGGGGGCCGGGCGCTCGGCTGCCTGCACTTCTCACGGAAACCCCGGGCTCGCTCGGTGCCGGGGGAATGACTTGGAGGCCTGAGAGTTACGCTTTGAAGAGCATCCACCGTGGTTAAATGCTCGTTGTCAGCTCTGCACCTGCGTCCCCTTCCTGTCCCTGCCCGCCGTACGGCGCGGCCGTGTCCGTCC
>VXBL01001705.1:687935-708136 GCA_013400195.1 Aramus guarauna
AAAGAGCAGCGCTGTTTCAGAGCAGAGAGGAAATCATGAAATTTTCACTCGCTATTGAATTCCTGCTGGTGATTTTTGCTTCGTCTCACCTGACCCTGGAGAGCTGGGGGTGGCTGTACCAGGCACCCCTCTGACCCCACTGGCAGAAAGGCTGCCTGAAGAGCTACCGTTCGTTACGCTGTTGTTGACAGGGATGCCGAGCTGCTGTTATTTTCTGAGTGCTGGAGATGCCGTGCTGCTGCAAGCCCGGGCAGCGTCCGTCTGGTTGTGCGGTCATTGGGTTGCCAGCCTGAGCTACCAAAACCCAAGCCGTCATGGGCGAGAAACCAGAGGTGTGTCCCGGCCAAAGGCTTGTTCTTTCCAGCAGCAGCAAATTGCATTTGCCTTTGTACTGTAAACCTCGAGATCTGCCTGGAGAATGGCGCAGGAAACCTGCGCTAACGCTGCCTGGAGCAGGCATCCCCCTCGCTGGGAGGAACCATTTTGACACATCCCCATTTCCCCTTCTTCCCCCCCAGCCTTTAATTACTCAGAATACAGGTTTCACTCCATGCTCTTTGATTCCAGAGGCTTATAGTTCAGATATTTTAATGAAGTAGAAAAATATCTGTAGATCTAATTGTTTTTCCTTTCTGCTTCGGGGAAGAGTCAGGACAAGTCACGGAGTAGTTATTTACTGCGTGTACACCACCGGTAGCGTGCTGGCTGCTTTTCCAGGCTGGAGCGTGTTCTTGTGCAAACTTGGAGATCCCAGAGCCGAGACCGTTGCTTTGGGATCGCGTCTTGTGTCTGTGTGAGGCGTCCGACTGTGCAATACAAGGGAGATGGGCACTGGGTGGCTGTTTTGCCCAAGAGCTTGTGAGCGAGAAAGCAGCTTAGGGGCAAAGCCGCTGGGATCCTTGCTTTTTTGACGACAGAGTTTAGGAATTATTTCCTTTTTCGTTTTATTTTGATGGTGCTGCCTGGCATATTCAGAGTTTTTAAATAAAACTGAGGGTTTTTCCCCCAGCAAGATCTTTAGCATCCGTGGGCTGCTGTGACAGATCCTCTGCACGCAGGGAAGCAGCGATGCGAGACGCACGGCAGAGGACGTGCCGTGACGGCAGTGCGGAGTTTCCACGAGCACTTTACACCCCTTTCTCCGGGGCCAGGCTCCGTGCTGGGCTGCAGCCAAGGCGGGAGGCGAGGGTCCCACGTCCCTGGAGCAGGCACCCAGGCCGGGGGAGGGGGGGGTCAGCTTTGGGCAGCAGATGTGGGAAGTCTTTTGTGCAGCTTTGGGACATCGTGTCGTTGTGGCCGGTTGCTGGATAAGCTATTCCCCTGTGGCACGTGATCCCGTCAGGAGGCACGTTGGAAAAGGAGAAAGACAGGTGCTCGTCAAAGCAAAGAATAGGGCGTCCTATGTTTTATTTCTGCCATGTGGGCACCGTACGGCTCAGGATGAAGTCTTTGATTTGTGCGTTTGAGACTTTGGCACGGTGAAGATGTCGCACGTGTGTTTCTGATGCTCTGCTCAGCCAAGGCTGGATGGTGCCACCAGGTGCTGGAGAAGTCAGGAGTAGGAGGGGCAGGCTTTGCTATCGCGGCCGGGGGATTTCATTCCTCTAACAGCAACAAAGCTGGGATTGAGGTGGGGCCGTGGTGTGGATGGCCGAAGGAGCTGGAGGAGCACTAGGACAACTCGGCAGCAATTTTTGGTCCCTCTTTTGGAGGTCAGGTCGGTGGTGCTGCTCCACAACACTCATCAAATAACTGCTGTGCAGGGCTCAGGCTGACACTGTCCTGGGTGGTGGGAGATGTTCATGAGGTTCAGTGGCCTTGGGATCATGTCACTCCTGGAACTCAAACGCACAGGACTTCCCCATACCGGCTGCTAAGACTTGTTGTGCTTTTTGGTCCGTACCTGGCATGGCCATCACCTTGTATAAAAGATGCCAGAGATTCAGTCGTCCCTGTTGAATCCCACCGAGGCCCTCCCATCTCTGCAGTGGCACTTTCTGGCAGGGCTTGTCCCCAGCGGGGAGATGGCCCCGGGGTCAGGTCTTTGGGATGAAGGAGAAGGGCTTCACCCCATGCAGAGCTTACACGGCACCGTTTGGGTTAGGGGTGCAGTGAGGAAGGGGACACACAGGGTGAATTGTGCTCCCTGGACCTGTCCTCTTGGTGCCATTCAGCTTTTGGTGTGAGTGGGGCATTAAATGAGCCGAAATCCGTGTGCAGCCCCTGGAGCGATGGGGACATGGGTACCGCCGGCGGGTGTCCGAGCTGGGGATGCTGCTGGGTGCTTGGGACCAAGAGGAGGGCAAGCGCTGAGCTGCCGGCGAGTGCCCTCAGTGGCTTCAGTCTGGGAATATGATGATTTTTTTAATATGAGATGCCTGAACAGCCAAATCTAGAATTCTCTGAGTTTGTGCTTCGTAGCGAAAGGTAAATCATTATATCTTGGGGGGGGTGGGAGGGTGTTATGGGAGGGTTAGAACTGAAAGAAACAAGGTTTCCTATTTTATTGTATGAGAGATATTTTTCCACTAAATTACCGCTTCCTAAACCATGTCCTTTGTCCGACTGTAAATAGCCAGGTGTGCCGTGAAGGCGTGGGAAGGCTCCTCGTGGTCACATCCGTGCCATCCACTCTGTTCACACAATATTGGGCTGATTTGTTTTATACTCATGAAATTACAGAAATAAAAGCAATTTTACTGGATCACTCTGGGTTTTTTTTTGTTGTGGGTTTTTTGGTTTGTTTTTTTGGTTTTTTTTTGTTTTTTTTTTTAATTTATTAATTTAATTTTTCGCTTTTCTTACCCTGTTTGTGGCTGATTTGGGGGACATTTGGGAGCCCATGGAGCTGTACGGGAGTGCCTGAGGGCATTCTTCAGCCGTAAAAGGAGTCGTGCTCACCAGATCAGGATTTCTTGTGGGTTTTCAGAGCAGCCAAACTAGAAATGGAGCTGAACTTCTCTCTGGCATAGGACAACGAAGGCGAAATGAAAGGACTGGCATGATATGACCGTTGGGAATTTTTTTAAGTACCAGCTAATTTGCTCTTAGGGCACAAGAATACAAATAACAGTGCTAATTTTGACTGTATCCAGAATAGTCCTCACCTTATCTCCCCCAGCTGAGAGAGGAGGTTTAAATAAGGCCTGCAATGACCTCCAAAAGAAATAATTATTAAATAAATAATAATTAGATCACTTGGCCTGCTCTGGGGGGTGGCACAGGGCCTCGGGGCTGTGTGTTTCCATCTCCGCATCGCCCGAAGCTCTGCCCACAGTCATGTTTTGAGCGGAAAATCGTGCTGCAACCGCGGGGCGTGTTTTGGAGCAAATCTGGGTCCATGGCAGCATCTGTCCATGGTGCGTTTTTTTCTGGGATGTGGCCCCATGTGCCCCTTCCTAATGCTATGAGCAGAAGATGCTGCACAGGGTAACCCAAATCCTTTATAACCCAAAGGAGATTACAAAGATGGACGTGGGACACTCAGGCAAATGCTGATTTTTGGTAAGGGCTATTGCTTGGCCCCCTCTTCCCAAACGCAGACCTGGTCTCCAGCATCGGCACGTGAGGGAAACCACTACCGTGGCTGGAGGTGACCCTCAAGCCGGTGCCCCTGTACCAGCCGCTCCCGAGGGTGCCGTGCTGGGTCAGCGCGCGGCGGTGAAGGCGAAACCCCCCAAATCCCCTTCCTGATGTTCCGTCAGTCCCTGGATCGCTGGGGACCATCACCGCTGGGGCTGTGCGTGTCTTCCAGAGGCGTGATTCAGAAAATAGGTGTTACCCTCCCAAAAAACCCCCGAGGGTCCCCGTGCCCCATGGCAAGTGTTCAGCTGCCCCGTGGGGTGTGCATGCCGCGGCTCCGGCGGCTGCGATGGGACCGGTGCTCCTGACGCCCTTCGGTACCCCGGCACCTCGGGTTCACGCGTTTGTTTAGGCGTTGGTAAACTGCTGCCAAGGTATTTCCAGGGAGATGTGTTGCCGCAGCAACCGAGGATGGAAATGCCACTTCTGTGGGGTGAGTACCACCAAAAAACATCTGTCTGTGCCAGGGCGTTGCAGCGCAGGACGGGCACGGAGCGGAGCCAGCCCTGCTGGGAAGGAGCGAAGAGAGGTCAAGGACAAGTTAAAATTGGAAAGAAAACTGAACATGCTGTTTCGTAGGACCTTGCTTGTTCTCATCTGCCAATTTTTTTCCACCACCTCCCCTCCCTTCCCATCACCAACGGGACAGTGTGGTCATCTCCTCCGGCTGGTGGGGGCAAAGGAGATCCGTGGTGGCCAAAACTGCTGAGGAGAGCCACCAACTTTCAGGGGCTCTTCCTGGTGACCTCGGTCACCACAGGCCCCCTTTCACCCGCTGTCGTATTTTAAAGCTCCTTACCACCATGTTATTCCTTCCCATCCCCAGATTTGCAGCGTGCTGCACATTTTTGTGCTGAAATTCAGAGTTCCGTGCTGGAAGCTGCCAAGTGTGAGTCTGGACTGTGTAATATGCTTCATCTATTTTATTCCCCCCCACCCTCCCCCACCCCACCCTAAGAAGTTTTTGGAAAAGGAGTGTCTGAGAGCCTGGAAAGACCTGACAGCTTTTCTGCCTACCACAGCTCTGCTTTCCTGGGTGTGGGTGGGACTTTCAGACCCACCTCCTCATGCCCCAGCAGCTCCTCTGTCCTCCGTGGTCCAGCTCGAACCAAGGATGAACTCGCATCTTCAGATGTCTCCCTTGAAAATACCATTTTTTGCATTTTTTTTCTCTTGACAGCCCCAAGGAGAGGTTGAGTTTGTTTAATGTGGATAGGAGGAAGAAGTTGCTTTCGCAGCGGTGGACAGAGCCCTGCGCTAAGCCCGCAGCAGCACTGCCAGCGGTGCCCTCGGTGGGTCACCAGCCCTCGATGTCCTCGGCGTCTGACCCAGCTGGAGCTGGAGGAGGTGCTGGATGAGGCCAAGCCCAGCGCTGGGGGCCAGGCAATGCCAGCTGACCCAGGAGCACATTTGGGCAATCTGGTCCTGGGGCTTTGCAACCCCAGACGATTTTCTCCCGGCTTTAGGTCCTCGTTTGCTGTTGCTGCTTCCATTTTCACCTCCCGTGGGCAGTGGAGCTAGGTGGGCTCATTTTCCTTCGCTCTACCTGGTTTTGTCCTCTGTTGTCCCCACGTTGTCCTGCACCCACCCCGTTTGGTCCCACGTTCGCGTGCTGCTGGGGGTCAAGCCCAGCTCAGCGCTGTCTGTGTCTGGGACAAACCCAGCCTCGGTGCCCGGGACCTGCTGCAGTCGATCTCGAGCTGCTGCCGCTCCTCCAGCAGCATCTGCAGTCTTCGCACCTCGTCCCTCCAGGCAGAGCAGCCCCGGGGCCTCCCGCCTGCTCTGCTTGAAAGCATCCCAGAGATGCAAAAGTTGTTCGGAGGAAACGACTGTGAGCGTATCGACAGCATCATACGAGCCCTGCGTCCGCAGGAACCCAGGATAAAAACATTCCCAAGGTCGCAGCTGCTGTGCAAACGTCGGTGCGGCGGGTCGTGGCACCCCTCTGGGCCGCACCTTAGCACACTTATAAAACCCTATTGCCACTACTTCTCTTTTAATGGTTATGTTTCATTTCGGCAGTGCAGGTACCTATTTATTATCACAGCAGATTACTGCAAACAGAAAGCAAGCCCTGACCTCGCATCAGGACAGCCCAGCACCCCAGCTACAGCAGAAAGCGTCACAGCCCCATGAGCTCAGCATCTCCCGGCAGGCACCTATCCTGTCTGGGCAGGTAATTTAACAACTTAACAGCCCAAGCAGAGCCCTTCCCTGCGATAACCACCTGGCAGAGGCGGGGGGGCTGTTGGCAGCTCACACGGGTTATCACAGGGAGAAGCATCGCTGCAAACAGGGCTGGGAGGGATGCAGCCCTGGCACGCCGGCCAGCTGGCATCGCTCACGCAACCGCGTCGCTCGTGTGGGACCAGGTAGCTTAGCAATGCCATCCCAAAGCCATTAAATTCCCGGTTATAAAGTAATTGAAAGAGTGGGAAAACCGGGGATGGCACAGGCGTGGGAAAGGTGTGAGTGCCGGTGACATGAGCCCGCGAGGGTTTGGGCTATGGTTTTTTTCCAAACGTTTCGTTGTCATGGCCAAGAAGACGCCTGTGCTGGGTGCTTCAGGCAGCCCCAGTGCGGCAGGAGGAGCGGCTGGACCCATGGGTGCTCCCGAGCTGGGGTCCCCTGCTCCCCACGTCACCCCGGCTGCATCCACGGGGTCCAGCCCCGCTCACCAGCTGCACCGTGGCTCCGAGAGATACCAAAACGGGAGATGCATATTATCTCCCAATGGAAAGTATTTTAGCTAAATCCATGCTATAACCATTTTATTGACTCCAAGTACCAGAGAGAAGCTTAGAAGTGACTCTTTTACAAGTCATTTTGCTGTTAAATTTAGCTGTCCTATTTTCATTATCCCCATGGCTTTGGCAAGGGTGAGCAGCCTTCCCTAAAAGGCCTCGTTTCATACAGTAAGTTATTTGCTTCTCTCCTGACAGATATCTAAGCTTATAAGGTTTGTCTGCTCCGCTCAATAGCAGTATCAGCCTTCAATCTTATATGATTAGCATCGGCATTTCATATTTGCTTTTGGCTCCCCGTCTGACAGCTTTCCACGTTGCTGAGGACTGGGGCGTTGGGATGGCATCACGTCACTTGTAACGTGGGATCATCTGATTTTGATTCCCAAGGTTCGTGGTACGTCCAAACGATTTGGATAAATGGCTCATCTGGATTTTTTTCCCCATTTCCCCTATTGCCCAGTGAAGATAATCAATTTGTTCCGTCTGTTTCGCGGTTGTCAGGACTGCAAAATATTGAGTCAAAAGGTCAACGTGATGCTCAGCAATGGGCAATTGAACATGAGAGGTGATGATGTTAAAAGAAATGTTCTGGAAAGGAAAGATTTATCCCAGCAGGTTAAACTTTTCCATGTTTCCAAAACCATTTCCCCCTGCAGAGAGGGACCTTGTCCCAGCCTCGGTGGCTGGAGAGAGCCAGCACCTCCTTCAAGGTCACGGGAGGAGCAGCCGAACCGGGGCTCAGGGGATGGAGCCTGTCCTTGTGGGCAGTGCTGAAGCTGCTGGGCTCTGGGCTTTGGGCTTTTTTTTGGGAAACATCCTCTGTTTCCCCCAGAAAAGCTCTTTGCTCCCCAGCAAAGAGCTCACCCGCATGGGGCTGTGCCCTCGAGGCTGCCCGGCGGGGTGCAGTGCAGGTACAGGGACCCTCGTTTGCAGCCTCTGCGCTTTCCCCGTCAGTGAGCCAAGGCTCCCACCAAATCTTCCCATTGCAACGATGTCGGCCCCCAGATTTCATTCTGGTACGTACAAATCCAGCCCCTTCCTCAGTGTATTCACTTAAAGCGGTGCCTGCACCACCCTGCCGAGCATCCCGAGCTGTGAGCCAGGCTCTCCCGGCCGTGCCTTTCAGGAAATGCTGGAAATGCTGAAAATGCCTCGAAATGTGCCCGGCCCCAGGCAAGCGCTGGGAACCAGCCAAGCCCCAGCTGGGCGGCCTCACTGCAGGAGGGGGCCAAGCCAGGCACCCGGCTGCCCCGTGTGTCGGCTCTGAATTGCTGTGTTTCTGTGCCCCCCACCATCCCCGTTCCCAACCCTTTTTTGGGGGCAGGCTTTGGGGGACAGAGCAGGACATGGGTTAGGGACACGAGCGGGAGACCCGCAGCCTGAGGAGGCTGCTGGGGCAGGAAAGACGATGCCCCGACCCCAGTTCCTCAGATTTTCTCCCGGGACTCCCACCATCTCCTCCATCCTGACGTTGCCCCCAGGGATGCCTCGTGGTCCCCGCTTGCCCCTCCGTCCCCACGGAGGGCCCCTGCCCGGGTGAGGTGCATCCCCCGCGGGTGGCTCCATCCCAGCGGCACGTGGGCTGGGCAGCGGGGTGGCCCGGCACCCTCCTGCACCCTGTCCCACCCCCAGACCATGTAGGGCACTGGCTGCTCCCAGCCTAGGGCTTATAGGAAGAGGAAACCCTGTCCCTGCGCAGAGGAGGAAACCCGACAGCCCAGATGTGCATAGAGCAACGCCGATAGCGTTTGGTTTGTTTTTTTGTTTTTTTTCTTTTCTTTTTTTTCCCTCCTCTCTGCAAACAGAGGAGTTGCACGGCCCGACCCACGGCGTGGCGAGCAGCGGGGCCGGCGGGAGGCTGCAGCACAGCCCTGGCGCAGCCATGGGGCAGAAGTGCATGGAGAAGGTGTCCTCCTTCCTCTTCGAGTATGACACCCCCAGGATGGTGCTGGTGAGGAACAAGAAGGTGGGACTGACCTTCCGGCTGATCCAGCTCATCGTCCTGGCGTACATCATCGGGTAAGGCTCCCTGGTGCCTGCTTTCCCCCGAATTAATGCTTTGCTACCAGGTTACAAAGTAATAGAGACAAAGGGGCTGGTATATCCCCTCTATCCCCATGCTGGGGGGGTTTATTGCTGATGGATCTCATCCTCCTGGCTGCGGCCGCTCCTGTGCTGCCCAGTGTCCCACCGTGGGTCTTCCAGATGGCCGCTCAGCCTCCGCGTTCTCCCCAGAAGCTGCTGCGTGTGCAGGCTGGAGGCTCATCCCTGCCCTGCCCCGCTCCGCACGCCGGGGCCCCGGCTCCTCGCTGAGCCACATCCAAATCCCACTCGAGCTGCTGGACGATGGCCTGAGAATCTGTTGTTATTTTTATTTTCATTTATATTAAATAAGAGGCAGCTGGGGCCAGCGCGGTGATTTGTGAGACCCAAGTGAGACAGGACCATAAATCTCCCCGTCCAGCACCCCGCCGGGGAGGCAGGGCCAGCCCAGCGGTGGGGGCCAGGATGGAGCCTGGCTCCAAATCCCGGCTCTGCTTTGCTTGTGGGAGGCAGCTCCAAGAGCGGCTGCTTAAAAAAGGCAGCGAGTGGAGCAGGCGGGTTCAGAGCCACGCAAGGATACGCGTCCTCGGGTGCCCTGGGGCTGCCGCTCCTGCCACGGCGATTCGGTCCCCGTCCCCTCCGTGTGGGACCACGCGGTGTGCTGTGCGATGTGTGATGGCTGATAAAAATCTTTGCTGTGCCCTCATGGCGGCTCTGGGCTCAGCCCTCAGGAGAGACCAGCACCCTTCCTTTGGGAAGGGCCCTGCGGCAGGATGTGCAGGGTGAGCGGGTGTCTGGCCATGAATTGGGAAAAATGGGTATTTTTGGGGGCACAGGGTGCCTAGTGCAGCCCAAAGGAGAGGCAGTAGCTCCCAGGGCACGGTGTGAGTAGGGGCGGGGAGCAGCAGTGCCCGTCCCGGCTTTTAGCACAGATGCCCTGGAAAGGGGGAAAAGCTTCCCAAGGCGTCATCGTGGGACCCCGCGTCGCTCCCACCCGGCTCACCCCCTCTTCGGCTCACGGGGCTAATCCTCATCCCAAACTGCTGCCGAGCCAAGGTCTCAAGGATGCCCTGTTGCAAAGGGGTTTGCACTGGCCCGGACTGGTGTTACTGGGAGCAGTGCCGGCTCTCCTACGGGCTGAGCCTGTGACACCCCTGGGGCTCCAGCAAACCCGGCCGGGGGAAACCGCTCCCGCGTTTGGGGAACCAGCGGAGACGGTTGCTCAGAACAGAACTTCCTAAGGAAACACGGCTTAAGCAACCCAGCTAAAACGGGACAGGCAGCCAGGGGGGAGCAAAAAGAGAACTAGTTTTGGGGGGACAGCCAGGGGCAGAGGGGAGGAGGTAGGTGTGAAGTTGCTGTAATTCCTACATTTTCGCTGTGCCGGTGGGGTCAGGCTCCGTTAGCAAGGGGCTGCTGTGAGCGCGGCTTTCCCTAGCCCCGCCGGCCATCGGCATCCCCTCGCTGCCTGCAGCGCTGCCTGCAGCTCCCTGCCTGCACTCCGCCACCACGCTTCAGATTTTCTCTTCGAAAGTTAGCTTGGCAGGCAGATATTTATCTCTTTGCAATCACCCCAGCTTCGGTCCCCCCAGCAGCACGCATGGGATGCTCACGGGGACGCGTGCCGACACGTGGCCGTGCTGGCGAGACGTACGACAGGGCCACCGGTGCAGAGAGACCCGGCGTCGGCCTTGGGGAGCAGCTCTGTCTTCTCTCTGCTCTTCTTTCCGCCGATGTGCTGAGATAAGGCGGTATCGCTGCTGGCCAGGCTGTGCCAGGCGCTCCCCAGCTGGACGTCGCTTTCTGGTTGTTGTTTCTTGAAAACCTTGCGTGCGAGGAGGCTGTGTGCTGAGCCGCAGGATGGGACCAGCGAGGGAGGAGGGCTTGGTGACTCTGCCACATCGAGGAGTAACGCCAGGGGACTTTTACCACCTGGGCAGGGCTCGAGGCGGCATTTACAGCGGGACAGTGACGTGACACCTTGTTTGCCATGGCCGTGGCTCAGCGGCGGGGTGGGGGCTGCCTCCTGCCCCGCCGCGGGGATGCTGCGCGGCAGTGGGGTGCCCGGCCCTGTGTGCCCACAGCCACCCCCACCGCAGAGGGCTGCGCTGGAGGCAGATTTAGGGAAACACTCCACCATGGTGCCGCCCAGCTCACAGCCTCCTACAGCCCAGTGTAACCAGTGGAAGCCAGTATGGCCCTCTGGGGAGGAGGAGCTTGGAGCGGGGGGTCCCCGCTGGGGTGGCAATGGTGCTGAATTTCTGCTCTCCTCCCCAGGTGTTGGGGCAGATGTCGTCCCTGAGGTCCCCTCGGCCCCTGTCCCAGGATGCCAACAGGGCTGCAAACAAAAAAGCACCATCCCCGAGAGGTGCCCGTAGGGTCCGGCACCCACAGGGCAGACCTCCGGTTCCCCCATTTTCCCCCGTGCCTGTCGGACGGGTGCCCGAGGACGGGCTGACGCACCGGGCTGGTGTCACGGTCTGTCCCACGGGCAGCACGCTGCCCCTGTCACGGCCAGCGGGACCGGTGCCCGCCGCGGCGGGGACAAAAACCAGATCGCTCCTTTTTTAGCGCCGAGAACGCTCCATGCAGCCGGGAGCGCTACCCGAAATGGTTGCTCACCCATGTTTATAGTCTCCCTGAGCCAGAGTTAATCCAGCAGCAGCTTGTTTATGCCGTAGGTTAAATAGTGCCAGGAGCCGGCCCTAACGGGCTGCGCGATGGGCTGGGAAACGCAGGGAGAGCCTCGTGCCCAACCCTGCGCCTGCAGCCTTCTTGCAGCCGGGGCCAGGGATGCCGTTCCCTTTGCTGGATGGGGAACGGTGGCCCTGGACATGAGTTGTGTCCAGGCTCAGCCGTGTCTTGGCACTGGAGGTACTGATTTTTGGGGAGTCCCTATGTAGTGGATCAGGAGGGGTCTGGGTGGGTCACCAAGCCCAGCAAACTGCAAACCCGCCGTAGACTTTAATCCCAAATGGCCGAGGGTACCCCGTTGCACCTGCCTTCACACGCCCTCAACCACAAAATGTGTCCCAGTCCCCAAAATAAACCTCCCCCCTGTGTAAGTCAGGTCCCGCAGCTACTGCATGCCTCGGGCAAGGGGTGGGAGAGCTCAGCAACACGTCCCTCACCCAGCTGGAGGAAATTTGGCAAATAAACCCCCAGGTGAGGGCGATGTGCTGGGACTTGAGGCTTCTGCGGATGAGCGCTGGTGGCCATGCTCACCCCACCACCTTTCCACATCCAGGTGGGTTTTCCTCTACGAGAAGGGCTACCAGTCTCAGGACAGCATCGTCAGCTCGGTCTCAGTGAAGCTGAAAGGCTTGACGCTGACCAACGAGAGTGTCATGGGCCCTCACATCTGGGACGTGGTGGATTATGTTTTCCCACCCCAGGTAAGGAGGCAGGGTAGGGGGGTTAGGGGGGTGCTTTTGTCCTGACAGCTGCTTTTCCCCACATGCTGGTGTGCAGATGGGCTCCTTGGCAAAAGCTTTCCATGGGGCTAACCACGACACGGGGTCCCTGTGGTGGAAAGCAGGTTGCTCCTGCCACAAACCTCTGCCCACATATCACCCCTGGGGAGCCATTCGGTTGATGGGGCACGTTTGAGGCTGCCTCCAAAAAGCTCAAGGCTTCTCCGGTGCCTCCAGATGAGCATCTCAGGCAGCAAGGGCTGTCCTCCGGTGTCCCTGGGGTTGGTGGCACTGCAGCTTCCCAGGGCCAGCTTGCTGACCTGCGGCAGGGGAGGGTGGAAGACCCAAAGTTAGGGAGAAAGATGCCATCCGCCTGGACGTGCCACGGCGGTTTTGGGTTGCCCTACCCCCTTGCCACAAGGAGAGGCTCCTCGCAGAGACTCCATCAGAAAACACGGTGCTGGCTGTGAGCTCGTTGGCTGTGTCTCCGCAGGGGGACAACTCGTTCGTGGTGATGACCAACTTCATTGTCACCCCTGGACAGAAACAAGGAACCTGCCCGGAGGTAAACACGCAACCTCAGCCCCTGTAATATGGGGGGGTTGTGGTGGTGGCACTGGGGAAGGAGTTTTCCTGATGCTGAGAGGTTTAGTAAAAGCCTGAGCCTGGCCCAGAATGTTATCGGTCCTGACCTGAGTGCCACGTGAAGGCTTTTATGCCGCTGAAAAACGGCCAGCACCCACTTAAGTTTTCTTCCCTTTGAGCTGATCAAGAAGAGCAGACTCAAGGCTTAAATAAAAGCATCTGCCTGAAGTTTTAAAAGAGAAATTCCCCTTTTTCCTGCTTAATCTGGACATCCTTGGTTGGGAAACGGTGTACAGATGAGGCTCTGGCTGCAGCCGAGTGGTGTTTTCCCTGAGGAAAATGCTGCCTGGCGAGGCAGGAGGGACAGAGGGACCGAAACGGCGGGGTGCGATGCTGAGGAGGCTGCCTGCTTTCTCCAAACAGCTGCCGGACGCCGGGCTCTGCGTGCAGGACAGTGACTGCAGCAAAGGGAAATACAGCCGCCAGGGACAAGGTACGGCACACGGCACCGAAGCTCCGGCGTTTCTGGTGAGACGCACTGAGCACGGCGTGCTCCGGGAAAGCTGCAGGGCTGGAGCGGCTGGCGGGGGTGACCTGGTTTGGACCCCCAGCCGACAGGGTTTGGGGACAGCCTCTGCCACGCTGGATGAGGGTCCCACCTGGGCTGGTCCTGCTTTCCTCCTCTGAAGGACATCTGAGCTGCAAAAAGCTCTGCCAATAAAAGGTTAAGCCAGACTAAACCATTTCCCCCAACTGCTGTCCGTCTAACAGCTCGGCATTTTCTGAGGTGTATTTTAGCAAGAAATCTGCCCAGTTGCTCCCCTGTACATAAGTGCAAGAGAAACCACTGCCCTAAGCTGAGGTGCCACAATTAATTACCCTTTCTATAAAGGGACAGCAAAGCCCTGAGTATTTTGTGCATCGGTGCCTGTGGCAGGGCTGAAGCTCCATCCAGATCCCATCCATCCCAGTACAAGGCTGGGATTTCCCAGTATCCCGGGCTGCGAGCAGCTGTCTCTCTTCCCCTTCACAGGGCTCATGACGGGCAAGTGTGTGCATTTCAACAGCACTGTGAAGACCTGCGAGGTCTTTGGCTGGTGCCCTGTTGAAGTTGATGACCACGTTCCCAGGTAAGGAATGGTCTGCCGGTGCCACCCCAGCTGCACCAGCAGCACTGGGAGGAGGGCAGAGCAAGCCCCGGCAGGTTGCTGCCAGGACAGAGTGGGTCGATGCGGACCCCGTGGCTGTGCATGCTGCCCGCTGTCCCCGGGGTGATGTGCCTCTCCTGGCGTGGGTTGCTCCCCACCTTGCTGGCAGCTCACCCCATCTCTGCTGGGTGCTCCGTGCACGGAGCAGCAGCCCCTGTCTCTCCCGTTTACCTTGAGAGTAAAGTTGTGCTCTGCCCATGAGATGTTCTTCACCTCCAGCCTCTGCGGAAGTGCCTCCTGGTAGATGTAAAGTTCTTTTCTTCCTTGCTTCCCCTCCTTGAAGGGGGGGCCACAGGGACAGCCACGGGTCTGCCAAGGAGCCCAGGGAAGCATGCGGGCCCTTGAGCTCTCTTCCACGCACGTCACTGTGGTTTTGGGGTTTCTTAACTGAAATCCCAGCACCTAACTCCCTCTCTGTCCCCTAACAGGCACTTCCATCCTTCCTTGAGGCTTTTCTGAACCTTGCTGGGATCTTTCACTTAGAAAGGGAAGGGATGAGATCACCAGTTTTTCTGGGTCCTGCTCGTCCCGGTTTGGATGAATCTCCACCAAATGGGGCATTCCCTCGAGGCCAGACAGCCGAGTGATGGACACGTGTCAACACTTGTGTTTTTCAGCCCTGCCCTGTTGTCAGAAGCGGAGAAGTTCACCTTGTTCATCAAGAACAGCATCACCTTCCCCAGGTTCAAGGTGTCCAGGTAAGGAGGATGGATTCTGCTTGGTTCCTGTGTCCCTCAGAGGAAACCACGGGTCTAGCTGGGCTCTTGGTGTAGAGGATGCTGTCCCTCACCAGTGAGCCCAGAACTACTGTAACTGCTGCACCGATCACCAGATTAGCTGATAGGAACCGAGACATTTCCCTCCCAAATCCGTCCTACCTCAGCTGGCAGCTGCGGTTACAGGAAAGAAGGTTTCTAGAATTAATGTCCCCTGAGTTACCCTCACATGATGCACATGAAAATACAATTTCTCTGATTCTTCATTTTTCTTCTCCCTTTTCCTCCCCAAAGATAACAGTGAAATACTAGATGGCACAGCGGGGTGAGCAGTCGGGACAAGCTTGGTACCCAAAAATGAGCAGGGGCCCCTCTTAACATCACAGTTCCCACCTGTGTCTGCGGCAGGTTATAGGGTCGGCTCCTTCCAGGCAGCGCTGGAAACGGTGCTGCCGGCTGAAGGCACACGCATAAGAGGATTTATGATGCCACTGATTATATATCTGATTTGGAACAAATTAACAGAAGCTATTTGTGCTGAAGGCGGCGGATTCTCCTCTCTAAGCCGATCGCATCCCTGCGCTGTAGCCAAGGTTAAATGCCCTGGCAGCCGGCGTGCTTGGCGAAGTCTCAAGCCGACCTCGCGCTGCACCCCGAGAGGTGTCTGGGAGAGGGGATCCCCCGCCAGGAGCCGGGAGAGGTGGCATCCTGCGTGAGGGCGGGCAGGAGAGGGGACGTGGTGGGCAGGAGCAGGTCCTGGGGGGAGAGGGCGGCCGGGCTGGCTGCTGTTGCAGGGGCTGAGCCGGAGCCAGCTTGGGGTCATGGGGAAACTTCCTGCCTTTGATCACTACTGCTAATTAACTGCTGAGCATAAACGATGGGACGGGGTTGAGCAAGGCACGAGTCTTACAAAACCATCTGGGTCAGGGAGGCTTCACAGAAAGACTATTTTTAGGTGAAAGAGCAGAGTGAGGTGGAAAGCAAGATGTTGTCCTTTCCTTTTCACCCTTTCTGGAGGAGAAAGCAAAATCCAGCTAAATGTAAAAGCTATGGGATACATTATCCAGGAGCTGTCCCAGATGAAAGCTGTTGGTGCATGGAGCATTGCCTGGTAGAGCCCACGGACGAGCTGACGTGCGAATGGGAGAGGCAGCTGGGAGGGATGGTGGAGGCCACGGGAGGGTTTGCAAAGCCAAGGAATGAGAGAGAGGGTTGCTACAAGAGTTGAGGACAGGCAGAATCGTGCTGGGTTGGGGCAGCAGGCAAAACAGCAAACCCAAAGCGGAGGTGGAGAACATTTGCAGGAAAGACAATGGCAGAGCGGCTTCCTCCACAGGAGGAGGTTCAGGGACATGGGTTGCTGATGGGGTGGGAGAAACCAGGCAGGGCTGGAGGAAAGGGCTGATGAGTACATGGAGGAGGAGGACGCGGCCCTGAGCTTTGACATTACCCGGTTTCGAGCAATAGGTTGGACCAGGGACCTCCAGAGGTCCTTTCCCACCCAAATGATTGGGTCATTGAGACTCTTTCTCACTCTTTTCATTCACAGGCGCAACTTGGTTGAGAGCGTTACCAAGCAGTACCTGAAGAAATGCACCTATCACAAAGTCACCGATTCCTTATGCCCCGTGTTTGACCTGGGATACATAGTGAAGGAATCGGGTCAGAATTTTACCTTCCTGGCTGTTAAGGTGCTTCAATTTCAAATGATGTTTCTTGCTGACGTGGAGAGGGGGACAGTGACAGAGCAATCATCCCCGAGCTCTTGAGGCACGAGGGATCTGTTTTCTCAAGGACTCACGAGGCAGTGTCAGAATTAGCTCTTAAAGATTATGAATCTCCTCGGACATGGCCTAATATTTAAGCCTTTCTGGGAAACTCTTCTGTAAGCTTGACAAGATTTGACCCGCTGACAGTAAATCCAGGGTTCGGTTTGTTTTAATTTGTGCAACGAATAACCGGAGCTGCGTGGCCAAATCCCATCCTATTGAGCTTGGAAACCTCAGCTGGATGGTGAAATATTGGTCATTGCACAATGCAAATTGCAGCCTCTCCTCAGGCTCAGAAGTGCAGCTTTGCCCAACGCTTTTCGGGGCGGGATGCAAAAGTATCTGCTATTTCTGCACTGCAGAGCCTTAAGCTGACTCTGCCAGGCATTAAATCAAACCAGAGGCTTGCACGTATTAAGGGTACAAGCAGACGAGCCTCTGGGGCACAGCTGGTCACAACCTGGAGCGAGCTCAGGAGGGATTGCTTCGATTCCCAGCAGGTGGCCATTTCTCTTTGGGGAGGTTTTCTTCTGATATTCATGGATTCGTTTCACTCTCCTCTACCACCATCTTAAATTTCCTTTGGTTTTCCCCGTGACACCAAAGGTTCGATGGCAGGGCTAAGCCACAGGAGAGGCGAATCTCCTGGGCAAGATCAGGCAAGGGAAGGCTGGCCCACGAGGACGGTGGGGGATCTCTGTTTCTCAGGACCACGCCTTGGGCACAGGGTGCTGGTCAGCAACAAGAGGGCACGAATTTAGTTCTGTATCCAGCATTTTGGGCAGAAGCAGCACCTCCACATAAGGTGATGTACAGGGCACAAAGCCGAGGCTGCCTGGGAGGGCTGAGGCTCTCTGTGAACCCTGGAGAGCCAGCACACCTCATGGCGTTAAGACAGGCCACGTACGAGGAAGGGAAAGCATTTCTGGGTGCGGGCCAGGTCTGAGGAGGGGCAACATCGTGAGTCCCCTCTCTTCCGCAGGGCGGAGTGGTGGGCATCACCATAGACTGGAACTGCGACCTCGACTGGCCCGTCCGGTACTGCAAACCCATTTACCAGTTCCACGGCCTTTACAACGACGACAGTAATGTTTCACCAGGCTTCAACTTCAGGTAAGGAGAGCCCTGTTAACTCTCCAGGCAGAGTTCAGAGGTGACATCTTTCAGGATCCCGCAGCACTCCAGGGATGGTGGAAGATCAAGGACTGTTCTCCAAAATATTCTCTCACTTTAGAATACTCTTTTTAGAATGGCATGAGAAAAGTGACAACCCCTGCCCTGGCCTCAAAATTACCCCCTGGCCTTTCCCTGTGCCTCTCCTCGCCCTTGCAGACTCTCCCGCTCAGCTGAGCTCTTGGGAAGCCCCTTGAAAGACCGGAGATGGTGCAGGGACATCTCACGCGTTCCCACGCTTCAAAGCGTTCGGTGACAGCATGACGTTTAGGTGTGAGCCGCTCTGCGCGAAGGTGCCACTACTGCTGCACTAATAGCTGCCGTCACGTAGCACTCGTGCTCATCACTGTCAGCGCAAGCAGAAGCTTTAACTCCAACTTGCAGGCAGGGAAACTGAGGCACAGAGGGGAGACGTGCCAACAGCCCAGCTCCTTCGGGAGGGTTAAGGAGAGGGCCAGGAGCAGGTCCATGACAGCGCGTCCCCAGCTCTATGTCCTGCTCTGCAGCCCACCAGGATCCCGAGGCATTCCTGTTGGGTTGCAGGGGGCTGTTAGACACCCTGGCAGGCCATTAACGCTCACCTTCCAATCCGACAGATACGCCAAATACTACAAAGAAGACGGGATGGACAAGAGAACACTCTACAAGGTGTTTGGGATCCGGTTCGACATTTTGGTGAATGGCAAGGTAAGGGTGGCCAGGCGCTGGGTTCACCCCCGGACCCCTGGGACGGCAGTGCCATGTCCTCAGGAAGGTACCAGCCCTGCGAGGCAGCACCAGGGTCTCGTGGGCCAGGAAAACCGGTGCGAGTGGGATCCTTGGGCGCTGGCTCGCTCACAGCAGCCCTTGGAAGTGCCGGGGAAGGGAACATAGAGAGGAAGGCCATTTTACAGGTCGCACCTATCGGCTGCAGTTCAGTCAGTGGTTTTGTCCCAAAAAAACCTCACGATGGGTTGGGAGGGGCACGACCATGGAAAGTCAAAATGTTTTACAGGTATTTCTAAAAGCTGAACATTTGCATTTTTCTGTTTTGTCTTTTTCTTCCTACTGGGAGAGAAGGCTTTCCTTATTGTGTTCCCACTGGGAATATTAAAACTGTATCCTTTAAAAAAAAATTAAAAAAAAATACAGGAAGCAAAGTAATTTCATTTTGTGTAAGCCTAAACCCAACCTACCATATTTTCCTCTTTGACCAATGAGCTTAAAACCAGCTTTTACCCAGCTCCTCTTTCTATCTGTGCTGTGGTTGTGGTTTGGGTTGCTGCACGGCACTTTAGCTGAGCCCTACCAACAGCTATGGCACCATTTTTGGTTGGTTTTATTTTGTTTCGTTTTGTTTTCCCTGGGCTGATTGTGACATATCACCTATTTTCTCCAATTTATTCAGGCAGGCAAATTTGACATCATCCCAACCATGACCACAATTGGCTCTGGAATTGGTATTTTTGGAGTGGTGAGTTCAGATATTTCCAGCCTCTGTATGGAGACTCTCAAATTAGTCTCCTTGCCTGCGTCATCCGTGGGGAAGTGTACCTGAGCTGCAGTGAAACACTGGTTCCCGCTCAGACAACAGGGGATGGGGAAAGGAGGTGCTCTCCTGCCTCGCTAGCCCAGGAAAACTGATTCCTGCTGTGCCGGCTGCGGGAATTCTGCTAGCGGGAGCCGCTGCCCTGCCGAGCGAGGGGAAGGCAGGCTTTTGGGGCAGGACCATGTCTTGGCATCTTGATAGTTTCAAGTTAGAGCTGGTATTGAGGGGGGTTTGGAGGTGATGGGCAGTATTTCACGCACGACAGAAAACCAGCATCCTATTTTGCTTATGGTCGTTAAAGACTCCGGCATGACCCAAGGGGTGTTGCGCTCTGCATGTACCTAAAGCAGAAACACTTGTGTTGACATCGATTGCCCGGTATTGAACCCAGCACACTTCGCTTCTGTCCTAAATGGACGTTCAGGGGCTGTAGGCTCTTCGGCAGCTGCCACGCTGTGGGCTGAAGCAGAAGTGCCCCTAATTTGGGGGGCAAGCTGGCACAAGTGGCACAGGTGAGCTGGGAGGACAGCCCCAACCCTGACTGCACTTTGATTTAAGGCCTCTGTCCTCTGTGACCTGCTCCTGCTGCATTTTCTCCAAGGACGCGACTATTACAAGCAAAAGAAATTCAAATATGCGGAACAGGAACCTGTAAGTAACAGCGAGCCCCCCCTCTGCGGAGGAGGCTCTTGCGGGTGTGTGAATGTGGATGTGTGCATGAGTAATGATGCTGTAACGCAAACAACATTTATATTGCGAAGCAACCAGGTGCCTTCCTGAACTAGTAGGAATCTTGAGCCCTTGGGACCGTCAGAGACTGGGATCCATGAATCTCCTCTCCAAAATTAGAGATCTTCTGCGTGAATCTCTGCTAATAGCTTTATTCCCTCCCTTTATCCCCGGATATTCCAATATCTGGTAACACTTGCATTGCTTTAAAGGAAGCGGGGGCAGACCAGTGCTTCAGCAAATTGGAAAATGGCTCTTTTTCTGATTTCTGAGAACATGTCTGTGACCGTGAGATGTTTTGTGGCCTTTCACAGCACACGAAAACAAATCCCCTCAAATTCATCTGCAAACATGCATTGGGGATTAGAAATTGCTGTTCAATCACATTTTTCCCTGGCATTAGAAAGGGGCAGGTCTGTAAAAGAATCATTGTTTTCTCTCATTTAACCTCCAGTCGAAGTCGCATAAGAAGGGAAAAGAGCTGGACAACACACAGTGAGAGGTGAGCGGCATCTCCCCGGCCCTGCGGCTGGCAAGGGTGAGGGCTGTGAGTGTCGGGGAAAGGCCCTGGGAAGGCAGCTTCCATACTCGGAGGAGATCTGAGCTCTGGGCTGTAATGTCTAACCTGGGGTCAGGCAGGCGTGTGGGGCTGCGCTGGGTGCAGGACGTGGGATCGATATCTCATCTTTGATGGCAGCGCTGCTTGAA
>VXBL01001705.1:708207-829554 GCA_013400195.1 Aramus guarauna
TTGAAGGGGGGGGGTGGGGGGGGCAAGACAGCAGAAATCACTGCGCACCTCTCTCTCTTGGCAGAATCCAGACTGACCAACAAACCTGCACCCTCTTCCTCCTCCTCTCCTAAAACACAGTTGCCCTCCCCTGTCACCAGCCTGCACCAGCCCCGAGGCCGCCGGAGCAGTGTCCGACACCGGCTCCCAGGAACATTGCACCCTGCAGCCGGGGCAGGGTCTGGCTGGCTCGGAGCCCTGCCTCTGGTGGGACACGCTGCGCTGCTGCGGGTGGGTTAAACTGAGGGACCCCCGGGGCCCTCCACCAGCCCTGCTGCGGGGTACTGGGGTCTGCCACCTTTGCAGGCGCTTCTGAGGGGCTCCGGCTGCACCCTGCCTGGCGTGCCGGGGCTGTCTCCCCTGGGGAGAGCATCGCTGCCTCTCCTCACCCCGCGGCACCCTTGGGCAGCTCCAAACTGAGGAGGGAGGGAGGGAAGGAGAGCTGGCAAGAACCGTGCCCAGTCCCTCAGCATGGGAGAAAAAATGGTTATTTTGTAAGGATATATTTTATTAAAAAAAATAATAAAAATAAACCTTTAGTTTTTCTACTACATCCTTTGCGGTGCCCATGCTTGCCCCGGGGCACGGGGTATGCAGTACTTTTTGGCACTGGGGGGGGTTGTGCTTGCAAAGCAATCCTGTAAACGGGGCTGGAGCGTGGACCCCTGCGATGGGCTCAGTGCAGGCTCCCCCGGGCTCTGCCTTCCCGTGCAGGGCCCCCGGCCACGAGCAGGGCTTGTTATCAGGCTTGTCACTTGGGTTTCCTCCTCAGACAGGCGGGCTGGCGGAGAGCACTGGCGCGCTGCCGGCCATCCAGAAGAGCTGCCCTGCGCCAGCTCTGCCTCCTGCTGCCCGCGCCGGTCGGTATTAGCCGGTTAGAACTGACCTTCTCGGCTGTAGCCTCACAAACCAGCTCTTTGCACCCGGGAACAAAATTTCCCCTCTCTGCTAGAAGATTCGCACTACTCGGCGTGCGCAGTTGGACGTCACGAACTACGCCCAAGCCTCGCATCGCTATGAGCAGCCACTGCCCCGTGCTGCTGGCTCTGTTCGGTTCTCCAGGACGCGTCAGCACGGACTTGCTGCACAGTCTCTCTCTGAATGTCATTTTTGCAACCCTGGGAGGAAATTTTGCCTTGGTCGCTTCAAAACTGGATCTCAGATGCCGTGGGAAAGTCAGTAAAGGAGCTGTAGGGATTGCTCTGCCTGTGGCTGCAACACCGCTGACTGGTGGGAACTGGGCTAGGGGCCGGCAGGATGGATGCACCGCGCTCCCCTCATAGGGACACAGAGGCACGTGCCACAGACGGTTGCAGGTGATATTCGGTCATAAGCTCAACAAACATTTCAAGCCATACATTCCCTGTGGGGAGATTATTTGCTCTCAGAAGGATGTCTCAGCTTTCACATGCAGGGTTTGGGGTTTTTTTTAAAGGTTATCCATTTTGCTAACTTTTTCACCCTTTCTCATGATGCTGTCCTGTGTAAGGGAAGTGCCAGGTGCTTGTACTACAGATGCAGAGACGAGGGTGAGGGAGAGCTCCCTGGTCTCTGGAGGAGTTAGTGCCATCTCAGCGGAGCTGGTGGCATCCCGAGCAGTGTGCGCTCTCCCGCAGCGATCGTCGGGTCGAAGCGCCGCACGGTCGCCGTCTCGTGCAATGGCACAGCTCTCCAGCAAGCTGCAACCAGCAGAGGGGACTGGAAGACCATTTCACACAGACACGCCTGGGGAAAATTCAGTTGCTAAAGACTAGAGGCAGTGAAGTGAGAGTGCTCAGGTAACCTTTTGCACCCACTTAAACTGGGTTAATCTCCAGTCGTAACTTAAAATAACTAGCGCAAGGCTGCAGGTAGAGCAGGGGGTTGTTTCTGCCTGCTTAATCTTTCGAGCTGCTTGTAATGCCAAGCCCCTATTCTTTCCTAGGAAGTATTAAAAGGCAGAATAGGAAATTAGGAAAAATGCTACTTGTAAATGATCCCCTGAAGTTGCTATTCAAAACCTCTGAGCTGGGATCCCTAAAAGTCCCCAGACTGCTTTAAAAATCGTGGGAGGGTTTGTTTTCATCTCCTTGCTTGTTTCTTAAAATTCACAGTCTTTGGGGATCTTCTTCTTTGCTTTTCATTCACCAACCATTTCGCAACCAGCAGAATGACATATTGTAATTTTAATTGTTTGCCCAAAACAAGGTCCTCCTCTGAGCCAGGGCCCCCGGGGCCCGTGGCTTTCAGGCGGGTGCCATGCAGAGCAGTAGCTGTCTGGAGGAAACTGAGCAAGTGTCTGACTGTAACACACAGTGGTCCCCTCTGCAGTACGAAATTGCAGGGAAAGCCCATGGCAATTGTTTCAGTCCCCCCTTTTGCCAGAGGGGCTGGAGCTGGTGCTCGGGGTGGGAGAGGAGGCGGAAGGGCTGGTCTGCTCAGCCCTGTGGGGCTGGAGCCTTCGTTGGCGTAGATGCTCTATTTCAGCACGGCAGCTCCCAGCCGCTTCTCCCAGTGCCTTCCAGTTTGCTAAAATTCATGCAAAATTACTGAACGCAGGATAGTACACGACAGTTAAATGCCTGCACAGCTAAAGCACTGAAAAATGGAAATGACGACAGGTCTCAGATTTGCCCTGAGAAAGGCTGCACCCTGCAGCGTCCTGGCGCTGCTGCTGAGCTCGTTGCAGGGAGGTTTCTCAGTGCAAGTCCCAGTGGGGAGGTGTGGGTGACTGGCCTTCCATACTCCTGCCCTCTTGGTTTGACCTGATCCTGCTCCTGGGGTCAGGGAAGAATTTCCTGTGCTTGGCATCTGTTGTGGCCAGAAAGCGGCTGTGTTTGAAGCTGTAAAAACGCAGCCAGTGTATCCTGCTGCTCTCTGGCCAGTGAGCCACTGTCACAGAAACCCAAAGGGATTTGGTCGTCGTGCGAAGGCCCCTTCAGAGCCAGTGTGCTGCGTTGCTCCCTACTGATGCTGTGGGAATGGAGGGTCGGGTTGTGGGGGTGGTTTTATAACTTGTTTAATTGCGTTTTGGTTTGTACACGGTTATTTAGCTAACAGAGAAATACTAATAGAAAAGGAACCTTCAGTAAATCAAACACTGCCTCCAGTCCTTTCAGCCAGAAAACACACAAGAATGAACATATGTTATTCTCCAGGTAATCCCTAATTATTACAAACAGTACTAACAAGCCCTTGAATGTGACGTTGTCAGCACAGCGCTCTGAGGGTCTAGCAGAGGAACCTTGCATTGATCATGGGTGTTAGATGAAGAGAGCGAGCCAGGAGTGCAGTGTTAGTATCCCCGTTTTACAGAAAGGGAAGCCAAGTCACGAACAAATAATTTCTGACCGTGTATGTAAATGTGGTGACAGATTCCGCCCCTGACCAGTTATTATTACCTGTGAAGGTTACCAGGTTGGACCTGGTACAAATAGCGTCTTTTCATCCCCTCAGGCCTGGTTACTCTGAAAGAAACCAAGCGGCACAGATATTCCAGAAGAGCAGAAAAACTTATTTGGCAATAATTACGCTGGTTAGTGATGCTGTAGAGATAAGGAATTGTGTTTCAACCTCTGCAGAGCTGGCAACATTTAATCATTATGTTTGCGCACAATTCCCAGCACAATGAGGCCCTGATTTCCACCTGGTGCTTCCAGACACTGTAACAATACAAATTAAAAATGAATAACATGAAGAAAGAGATAGCTCCTTCCCTGGGCAATCTCTCCTATCTCTAAGCCCACTCATTCTTTCTCTGGCACAGCATACCCCCTTTTATTTTTAACCCAGTCCTCCACTTATGACATTCTTGGATTTTTTTTCCCTAAAAAAAGCACCTGTCTTTCTGGTGACACTAATTCCCTTTCTCTTTTGATGTGTGAGCAGGTTTTCAGTCAGATAAATCCTCTGGCTGACACACAGTGAAGGCCTGACAGGAATACTTACGTCCTCCTGGCTCCAAAGGATGCTTTTATTTCCTTCTGTCCCAAAGATGTGCATTCTTGGGCCAGACTGTGCTGGGTGGCAAAAGGACCCTCTCTGCCGTTACAGCCCCAGACATCTGCAGCTCAGCCTGCAGTCCCGCTCCCGGTGACAGCAGGGTTGTTACAGCTCATTTTCACTGCTGCCAGCTCTGTATTAATTATGCCACGCTGTTTTCTTTTGCTTTCTTTTGTGAAGTGCTCTCTCCTTCTGTTATCCATTTCTAATTGCTTTATTGCCTTATTTTAGAAAGCGTAAAAGTCCTAAGTGTCCAAATGGATTCTGAATATAGCAACAGCGCAGTCAACCGATGGGCTCTTTCGCAGGGGTGAATCGGGATTGTTCCAGGTAACAGAGCTCTGCCTGCTGGTACCGAGCACGGAGCCTGCTCCGCTTTAGGGCACTGCAAAGAGATTTGGCCCAAGCTGTTCTTAAAAGAAATGATATCTTCAACTCTTTTTTTTATCCACATGTACTTGTGAAATGCCTGGGGAAATGTAAAGTCTCCCTCTCGCGACTGTAACTCAAGGACAGGTTAAAGAAACACCCTCCCAGTCCTTGCACCCAGAAAACATGCGGGAAATCATAGTTACCAACCCACTACACCCAATTGTTATTGAACAGAAATACCAAAGTCTTATTTTAACACTGTTATAGCCATCATGGTCTAAGCATCAGAGAGACATTATTTGGGGCTCTTTTTGCACTGGTCATTGCTGCTCTGCAGTGTAATCACCTGTGTGGAAAAGGAAACTGAGGCACATGATAGGTTTGGTTTGTTTTCTGGAAGAAATAGCGGTTGTAGCTGAGACTGGCTAACCAGGTTATGTCACTAGGTCAAGTGCTAGCAGTCTTTGCCAGAGGCGATAGTCTCAAACCCTGATGCTGGTGCTAAAACTGTGCCTCAGGCGTCACTGGTGATTTAAACTGCCTGATGCTAAAGGAGACAGGTCTTTGAGGGACAATCCTCAGCACTTTCCAAACAGTCAGCATCTCCTAGGCATCTCAAAGCCAAACGTGCGTCAGCCCACGTGACTTCTGAAACCCTTGAACATAGTTCTCAGCCGTAGTTATGGCAAGAGGAGCAGGAGGCTGTAAGTTTTACTCATTGCTCAAGAGAAGCTCAGTTGTCCCCGTATTAGCAATTGGAAGCCCCTGTGAAATTGGTCAATGTTTTATCTTATACATAATATGGTCTTTCAGAGCATCTCTCGTGCCCTGGAGCCACGGGAGCACAGTCTCTCTGTAGGCACAGCCACATCCCTGGGTCCTGGGCGCTTACACCCAGGCATCCGAGAAGGAAGTTGATGGGGCTTTCACTCCTTGGGGCTGGGAGAAGCTTTGCTTTTTCCTGAATCCACCATGACCCACAGACAGCCCAGGAGCTCAGGATGGTGATGGTCTTGTGATGGTATCTGATCAGTGATCATGAGCTAATATCCAGAGCTGCTGGAAGAAGGCAACAGCTTTGGAAGCATGAACTCGAGGTGATGAGGTTCTCTGCTGTCCTGTTAAAATCATAGAATTGTTTAGGCTGGAAAAGACCTTTAAGATCAAGTCCAATGGTTAACCCAGCACTGCCAAGCCCACCACTAAACTATGTCCTTAACCACCACCTCTACACATCTTCTAAATCCCTCCAGGGCTGGTGACTCCACCACTTCCCTGGGCAGCATGTTCCAGTGCTTGACAACTCTTCCAGTGAAGATACTGATTCCTAATCTCCAATCTAAACCTCCCCAGCACAGCTGGAGGCTGTTTGCTCTTGTCCTATCACTTATTACTTGGGAGAAGAGACCACCCCCACCTGGCTACAACCTCCTTCCAGGTAGTTGTAGAGAGCCATCAGGTCTCGCCTCAGCCTCCTTTTCTCCAGGCTAAACAACCCAGTTCCCTTGGCCGCTCCTCATCAGACCTGTTCTCCAGACCCTTCCCCACTTCGTTGCCCTTCTTTGCACACACAAAGGAACCAGGGAACTGCTAGACGACCAGCCAAATCCCTGCTCCTAAATCCTGGGGTTTAGCCAAACGAAGCTCCACTGAAAAACACATTTGTTGGTCACTAAAATACAGCAGGCTCTGCCACCTTCCCACTGGTTCACGTCACTGCCCTTCTCTGCCCCAGTGTTTCCTGGTCATGGAAGATCTTTGCCGGATTTTCTCTGTGATGAGCTGAAAGACCAATCCTTTCTAGCTTTCCAACAGGGGTCATTTCACCGAATGCAACAACTCGTTAATAGTCAAGTTTAGAACCACACAAGTACTGGATTTTTAGCTTGCTGGTTAAAGGGGAAAAAAACCCCCAACACTTTTTTGTTGTTGTTTTCTTCCTTGCAACATAAATAAGGGAACAGGGTATGCTGTGGTCATATAATTGGATCCATTGTTTTATTAGTGAATTTAAAGATTAACAGTAGGCAAATAACATCTCAAAGGTTTCAAGCGAAATTCAAAACATTTCAGCTCAAAGCATTTTTGACTGAGAACTGGCAAACAGAATGGACAAATATTTTAGGTGGAAGTGAAAGGGCATTAGCCCTGGATAAACCTGTTCACTCGTAGAGAGCTGCTCGGCTGCCTATGACCAACCAGGGTGACAAAGCACATTTCTGCAGGAAACGTAGGACTTGGATGCCCATGGTAAATTGCAGTAAATTGTCTGACTATAAGACACATACCCACAGAATGAGTAAGTGAAGAAGTTCATGGTCTTCACGAGGCTTACAAGATGACTTTGCTGTTTTAACAATTAGCATCTCTTAATTACATTTGGATACTTCTCTAGACACAGTGACAACAGGAGCAAGGTTTTTTTGCAATAGGAAACAAAGATGGTAGTAAACAACAAGCTGCATTATTAATATGTTGAGTTGTTTTGAGAAATGAAACCCATGGTAAGAAAACAATTTGTTTCCAAAGCAGAGGATTATTTGATACCCACTGGAAGTAAGCGCAGGCATTTCTATCCGCTTGTTGTCACAGCGGGAAGGAGCAGCAGTCAGCAGAGGGTTGAGTCAAGATGTGGATTTAATCCAACTCTTGCTCTCCAGCTAAAGCCAAGATCCCCTGGTGGGGACCCTGACCATGAGCAGAGTCACAGCAAAGCCCAGCCAGCCCAGCCACGAGTCACTTGTCACAAAACCAACATCCTCACGAATCCCACAGGAAGCACACTTCACAGCTGGGTACGGGGCTGCAGTGGGAACCCCTTGACCCAGGGGCACGGTCAACCGTAAGCCAAGTAGGTAAAAGAGAGTGGGGAAAAAAATAAAAGCTGAAACATGAGTCATGAAACATAGAAGGCAATTGCTGGTAGGAATTCCTTGAGTGATGGCAGTGGAATTAGTTGATGTGCAGCATTTCTCCCCATTGCTGTAAGACTTTAGAAAATGCTTGTGTGTATGATCAAGGGTGACTTATTAATCTAGAGACGGAGCCTGCATGAGGGGACACATGGCCACATGGAGGGTGAGCAGGCACCCCCATGCCAGCACCCTGGAGAACAAGGCCACGCTAGGAAGTGTGTTCTCACCACAGGCTCCTTGGTGCCAGGGGAGACCACGGGCACTGCGCTTCAGCACACGGAAAACCACCTGCACCCACAGCCTGACCGCACATCACCCAGGGAGCAGCCAACTTGCTGTCTGTCCCCACACCCCGTCCCTCACTCCCCATCCCTCAGCCTGGCACAACCCCCCAGGGCCCAGCAGACCCTCCGCACCCTGCCCTGTCAGCGTCACTTTGCCTGGCTACATCGGCAAAAATACCCGGGGGTTTTTTTTGGTGTTTTTTTTTTATTATTTTTTTTTTTTTACCCAAGAGCCAGCCCCCACTTCAGGTGTGCTTCTGGTTGGGCACCCCACAGCCACACATCCCCGAAAAAGAGGGATTTTGCCTCAAAACCACGGCCGTGCCGGCCAGGGCCGGTACCCCGACCGGGCTCCAACCACCGCCTCACCCTCACGGCGGCCACCGGGCAGCGACCAACGGCTGCCGCGCGAGCCCCAAGAGGTGCGGCCGCCGCCAGCCAATGGGAGGTTATTTACACCCCGCGGGCGGGGGGCTCAGGCTCCGCGCGGCCAATGGGGGGCGAGCGACCGCGGCGGCGCGGGGGCGGCGCGCGCTGATAGGGCGCGGGCCGGGGAGTTTCGCCGGGCGCTGCAAACAGAGGCACGTTGGAGCCGAGCGGCGCCGGGCGCAGCCGAGCACAGGTGAGCGCGGGGCGGGTGCGCGCCCGGCTCGTGGCCGCGGGACTCCCGCGCGGGTTGTCACCTCAGTGGGGGCTTCGCCACCGGGCGGCGTGAGGGACCGAGCGCCTCGGCTGAGGGGCCGCCTAGGCCGCGCTGTCCGCCCCGCGGGTCGCCCGGTTGCAGCCCTGCCCGGGGCGGCGGCCCCTTCCCGGCCTGAGGCAGGTGCAGCGCGGGGGGCACACACGCGGGTTTACTCCACGGGCAGCGTCCCGGTGGGTGTGGAGAGGGCACGGCGGGCAGGACGCGAGTGGGATCCGAGCTGCTGGTGTCGGAGGTCTGTACCGGGTGGCCGGTGCGGGTGGGCTCGGGCTGATGCCTCATCCCCCGGGCTGTGGGAGCTGCGCTCCGCCGCTGCAGCGGAGCTGAGGATGCGCCGTGGTGCCGGGCCGCCGCAGCTCCAGAGCTGTTGCTTTTACCGAGCCCAAAAATTAAAGGAGGGGGAAAAAAAAAATCCTTCTAAAAACTGGGGTGGTGAACAGTTTACACATCACACCTGTCATCTCTTCCTTCCCTCGAGGGAGAGAGGGTGCAGAAGAGATGGTAGGAAGTGTGGTGAGCTCTGCGCAGGTTTGTCACTGCTTCCTAATCCTCCCTGCTGCCCTTGGGGATCAGTCTGAGCTCCTCAGAGTTTGCATTTTCTCATGGCTCAGTGCTTTGGTCTGAGCCGTCCTGCCCCGGCAGTGTCTCAGAGCACGCACCTTGCAGCCGGGCTGGCGTGAAGAGGGGCTGATCTTCCTCTCTCCGCTTACCTTGGCTCTGAGGGAAAATAAACTGCAGCTCAAAGGCCTGTATGCTGTGAACAAGGGATATCACTTTCTTCGGCTGCTCTGATGAAGCTAAAATTACCATTCTGTTGTAGTTGTAACTTAATGGAAAAGGTTTTGTTTAACAGGAAACTGTTGCTTTTCTATTTACAATAGTCTGTGGTTCCAAGTTAAGCTTACAGTGCCACTTCCCATAAGGTGTTAATTTTCTCCCTGTGAGGCATCTCTGGCAGCTTCAATTTGTTCTGGCGTTTGACATGGGAAGGCTTTGAAGTGTTGCTTTTGAAACTGGATAAGGCAAGCGGAGAGCCGTTATCTCAGTTGCTTGAAGAGAAAAACCAAAGCCAGCGTGCTGGGGCCGTGCTCCAACATGTCCCTGCGCATGGTGCAGCTTGCTGTGCTGCACCCTGTGCTTGGGCTGGGGTGCGTGGTGTGAATAGGATTAATCTCCAGGCATAGCAATAAATTGTTTTCCTGGGCTTGCTCCCTTGGTTTTTGCCTGGAGAAGGCCAGATCTTAGCAACCAGGAGTGTAAGCACCAGCCCCTTATCGTTCCAGTGAGGAGTTCAGGCATGTTATTGTTTGATACGGTATGAAGGCTGGGCTTTAAATCACAGTAGGTGCTGGGCCACAGGGTCCTGACAGTCCTCTTTTTTGAGGCAAGCTGTGTTCACTGGCATGAAGTGCCTTCAATCTGGAACTGTCTCCAGCTATTTCTTCTCCTTGCTTTTGGGATGCGTCCCATGGTTTGGAGCTCACATGCTTGGAGTGGGATATATGTGGGCATACATGCTCCCAGGACGGCTACTGGCCCAGAGAGGGTGGGCAGAGCTGCTCATCCAGCCTTTTCTGGAGCTGAGCTGCAAGGGGACCTCATCTCTCCCAGCCTGAGCTGCAAGGGGACCTCATCTGTCACAGCACCACCCCAGGGAGCAGCAAGGTGCCCCTGTTGCTTCACACAGCCTCTTGGTGCTTTCCTTCTGCCATGGCTTTCAAAGCCTGTGCTGCTAGGTGTTCATTAAGCCCTAAATGTCTCTGCTTGATACAATTAATTGTCCTTGCACTAACTGGACTTTCAAGGCCCAGCTTTTTTTTTTTGCTGGGAAGGGATTGTGGGATTTTTCTTCCCTTATGGGCTCTTGTGGGGTGGCTACAGTGGGAATCTCCTCAGGCTGCAGCAGAGGAGATATTCGGAAGGACAGTGCAGCAGTGTTCTGTTTGCTGGCAGAAGCAGCACTGTTTAGGTAGCGGTCACCACAAGTGCTTATGTGGTTTAGACCTTGGCTGGGTTTGAAGAGGTGGTACTATGCTGAGTGTGTCACTCTGGCAAGAAGACCCTTGGCTGGAGTACAGAGTACAGCATCTCTTCCTGCTGGCATTTGTTCCTTGAAATTACTGAAGGGTGTATTAACCCAGTCATTTGTGCTAGCTTCTCCTGAAGTGTGGAAAGAACAGTCCTGTCTGAAAGCTAAGTCTTCTGTCAAGTGTCAGTGCTGACCTTAGAAGAGCCTTTATAGGGTCATTGCTTCCTGGGAGCAGGGGAAGGAGAAACCTCTTTTGTAAGAGGCTTCAGGAAAAGGCTGGGGGTGCTGGATGGCTTTTATGGGCTATTAGCAGCGTGGTTTGGGTCTCCAGAGGATGTATCTGCCTGGCTGAGGGGCAGAGAGGATAAATCTGACACATGCCAAGCTTGTGGAGGGGTGTGCTGGTGGAGAGCTCACTGTGAGGATTTTGTCTGTGCTGGAGTTGTGGAAGGCAGTTTGTTTGATAACATATGAAATCAATATGTGCAATTACTCTGCCTTGGGAAGATGCCTGGAGAGAGCATACCCACTGCTGCCCAAAAGTGCAGGTGGATGATGGGCAGGTGGAGTGTTGGTGGGTCTGTTCAGCAGCTCAAAGCAGTGTCAAACACTGGGCGTAGGGGGAGGCAGGCTCTGCTTATGTGGGAGATCACACTTGGCTTCAGGGCTCTGTGTGGATGCTGAGCACACTGTGTTAGGTGTTGTAAGTAGGCGAAAGGTGGGAGGGGAAAATGGTTTGTGTGAGGTCAGCAGCAGAGCCCAGCTTTGGGCAGCATCAGGCTGTAGTGGGAGCTCTCCTGACACCTGAGTGTGAAGGAGGGTGGGCAAACAAGGCTTCTGGGTGGGTTTTTACCCACCTCTAACATGGGGTGGAGGGAGACTTCTTCCTGCACAGCCTCTGGCAGATGCTTGCTGCTACTCAGCCCTGCTGCTGCTCCCAAAGTTCAGCACTTGGTGATGGCAGGATGCTAAGTCTGTCTCTTTGCTGAGAACCAGTGAGAAGGCAAGTTACCCCTTTGTTTTTTTGGATGCAAGTGAGGCCTGAGCAGTCAGTGTAAAAGCCAAGTATAAAGTTGGTATGAGATAAAAAGTTATTGGCTTGTGCCTTAAAAGGTGGGAAAGCAGACACATCTGGGGAAAATCAAGTCTACAGTAACCCTTATCAAAATTCTTCCTCTTATGTCTTTCTCTTCATGGTTTCTTCTCCTCTAATCTTCAGTTCTTTATTTTTTGGCACAGGATGTCACTTGCTTTGAGAAGCAAGCATCCAACGTGCAGGGAGGTGACCCAGTCATCAGAAAATATGTGGTTGAAGAAATGAATATGGGTAGCTGGCTGTAAAAGCAGTGGGGATGATTGGAGCGTATAGAAGCAATGTTGATATAACGCAGTCATTGTGGCAGATCTGAAGGTTAGTTAGTGATGTTTGTGATAGATAAAGCATCAAAGCATTGGGTAAAGCAGATAAATGAATGATACCAAATAATGTCATGTAGTGAAGCATATTTTAATGAAGACAGTGGTTAAGCTTAGCATGGTTGAAAAACAATGTCTGAAATCTAAAGGGAAGAAATCCTGATAATTGATAAATTGGGGTAGGATACTAATCTGAAAGAATGGTGCAAAGAAGCTGCAGTGACTTCATGGATGTGTGGGAGGGCTGCTGATTTGTGGTGGTGGGTGAGGTGTAAGTATACATGCATGTTTCCAGCTCTTCAGAAATTCAGATGTTTCTCAGGCTTGTGTAGCTGGTGGTGGCTTAGAGGATGGAGTCCTTAATCACAGGAAAATGTGCTCAGATATCTGCACCAGGGCAGGATGTTCATAGAATCACAGAATGGTTTGGGTTGGAAGGGACCTAAAGCCTATCTAGTTCCAACCCCCCTGCCATGGGCAGGGACACCCTCCACTAGACCAGGTTACTCAATGCCCCATCCAGCCTACCCTTGAACACTTCCAGCTTCCACAGCTTCTCTAGGTAGCCTGTTCCAGTGTCTCACCACCCTCACAGGGAAGAATTTCTTCCTCAGATCTCATCTAAATCTATTCTCCTTCAGCTTAAGGCCATTCCCCTTTGTCCTGCTACTCCATGCCCTTGTAAACAGTCCTTCTTCAGCTTTGCTGGAGCCCTTTTAGGTACTGGAAGGTGCTCTAAGGTCTCCCCAGAGCCTTCTCGTCTCCAGGCTGAACAACCTCAACTATCTTAGCCTGTCCTCATAGGAGAGATGCTTCATCCCTCGGACCATCTTTGTGGCCTCCTCTGGACTCACTCCAACAGCTCCATGTCCTTCTTGTGCTGGGGACCCCAGATCTGGATGCAGTACGGCAAAGGGCGTCGGAGCAGAGGGGCAGAATCCCCTCCCTCAACCTGCTGTTCATGCTGCTTTTGATGCAGCCCAGGACACGGTTGGCTTTCTGGGTTGCAAGATTGCCAGCTCATGTCAAGCTTCTCATCCACCAACCCCCCCAAGTCCTTCTCCTCAGGGCTGCTCTCAATCCATTCTCTGCCCAGGCTGTAGTTGTGCTTGGGATTGTCCTGACCCATGTGCAGGACCTTGCACTTGGCCTTGTTGAACTTCATGAGGTTCACATGGACCCACCTCTCAAGCCTGTCCAGGTCCCTCTGGACGGCATCCCTTCCCTCCAGCATGTCGACTGTACCACACAATGCACACACAATGGTATCATTGGCAAACTTGCTGAGGGTGCACTCGATCCCGCTGTCCATGTCACTGACAAAGATGTTAAATAGCACTGGTCCCAGTACCAACGCCTGAGGAACGCCACTCGTCATAGGTCTCCAGTTGGACATCGAGCTGTTGACCACGCTCTGTGTTGCAGATTCCTTTGGAGGATGTTGCAGAACTGTCAAGAAATGGAGCTGCTCAGGCCCTGGGTGGCAGCAGCAGCCCTGCACCAGCAAGTGTAGTGTGCCTTGGGCCCAGAGCTGCCTGTCCTACTGATGGGCCCTTGGTGTTGGTCTGGGTGAGAAGTGGCACCTGGTGACAGGCACCAGGGAGAAGGGATGAAACCAGAGATGTGGTGAAGCAGAGAGGTCTCTCGTGGGTTCCTAGGGAGGGCTTGTACCTTACTTCAAGGGTTGCTACAAGTTAGCAAGTGTAGTATTTTTTTTTTCCAGAATCAAACATCAGGGCTACTAAAAATCCATCTGGAAATCTGACTCAACCTTTCCTATTTTCCTAGTTTCCAGCTACTGTGATGCTTTCCAGTCTATTTTTCTCTGTACCCTATACAAATACAGTAATTTTATAGACTTCACTAATGATAGGGTGCAGTTGAGCACTACATAACTTACAGTTCTAACTTGCTTAGGAATTTGCAGTCTGGATTTGTTGGTCACTTTTCCTACTGGGTTAAGTCTTTGAAAACATTTTCCTATTCTATTGCAGTCTTCAGTTTATTTTTGGCATAAGTGATATGGACAGAAACAGAGGGAGAAGCATAAATATTTGTCATAAGTGTCAAGTACATGACATTGGAGGTTTTTTATTGCTTTCATGTGCTGATGTCCCTGGATGGGGAAGTTCTCCTGAAAGGTCAAAACCGTTTGAGGACACAGCTTCTCAGTGGGCGGAGGCTTGCAGCTGAAAGGGCAGGCTGTCCCATGGCAGCTGGGAGCTTCTTAGCCCAGAAACCTGCTGGTTTAGGGAGTGAACCTGGCTGAATATGAACCCTTGTATTTTATTTCTTGATGGCAACCAGCGTATGAGCTGAGTCATGCCTTGTGGAAAAGGTGTGGTTTGTTGAGGACTTGTTTCTTTTGGGTTACTGCCCTGTGCAGACATTATTTTAGGGTGAGTACCTCTGAAATAGTTGTGGTTCTTTTTGCCTGAAGCCATGTGGGATTAATTCAGCCTATTTGTCTCTGGGGTGGTTTCAGTGTTTCTGGCTGTGTTCAGGGAAGACTGTGAAATGTTGTGATTAATTCTTCAGTATTGTTCAGAGAGCTTATGGTGAAGTTGTTAGCTAGTTAACAGTGACTGCTCTAATTATTCTGGTGTGAGTGTAAACAGCGAGGCTGTGATGTGCCACTGTCTGCTGGAGCAACACTCGAACGTGCGTGTTTCTGAGATATAGGCATCCTTCCCCTTTTTCCTGTTCCCATGCTCTACTCTGCAGAGCAGCCATCTGTATGGCTTGGACAAGCAAAAACCCCGTGGAAGTCCAGCTTCCTTTCTGCTGGTAGTGGTGCTGAGTGGCAACTGCTCCCCTGAGGTCACTGGAGCCAAATTCATTACCTCACTTTTTTTGCTACCTTCTGCAATTCTGTGTCTCTGGTAGTTGCCACTCACACCAGTATAAGTGAGGAGATCTATGTCCCATCCTTTTCAGCGGGATGCAGAGCCTGGGGTTTTGATGGAAATCCTTGCTGCAGAGCAGAGGGCAGGCAGAGGTGTCTGTATTAAACCATTAGCAGCACAGAGCTGTGTGCCAAGGTGGGAGGAAGAGAGCAGCTCCCTGAAACCTGCAGTTCCTGTGAAATATCCCATGAATGTTTCTGGGGTGTGCTGATTGGCTTTTCTCAGCCAAGTGGCTCCATTATTGTGTAACCTTGTGAGGACAAAGCACTAATGACACATTTTGGATGGATGTTAGGTCCCTGTTCCCATAGGGGAGCTGTGCACGGCAAGACTCCTGACTTTGCATTTCATTTTCTTCAATTTCAAAGGGGAAAAAAAAAAAATCTTGTCTCTGGTATTCTCGCTTTTATATGGATTTCCAGTATGGCTGTTGAACTCTAACTCTGCTATGTAGAAGCAAGTCCTACAGACCCACAAGGCTTTCAACTGGAGAAGGATGATTTGATATGTAGGATGTTAACACAAAGAAGACTCATTCAGTTGTTTCTTCTGGCTACAGATTTCCTTGTTAATCTGGAGCTCCAAGTCATGACTTAGACCCAAACATTGAGTGCTTAGCATGGGTGTTAAACTAGGAGCAGACATGAGGAGCTCAGCTGGGGTGGGAAAAGGAGGAAGAAAAGTGCTGTGTAAGCCCTAGCTAAATAACACCTTCTGAGGATGCGTTAGTGTTGGATTTGTGACTGTGGTGAGGGTGTGAATCAGTCGTACTAAGGGGTGCGAGATCATCATAATCTAGTGATCTGGACTTTAGTGCCTACTTTTGACAGCTTGGTACTGTACTGGAGCAGGTCTCTGCAGTCAGATGCTGCTGTCCTCCTTCTGGTGGTTTGTGTTTCTCAGCTGTCCCTCCATTGTGGGGACTATTCATGATTTTATCCTGCAGTCTTGAGAGTGCAGCAAATCTTGGACCAGCCACTCTATAGTTTGTCTTGGGTTTGCCCTGTTTTTGCATGGTGTGCATATTAACTCAAAGATTATTTTGCTGTTGATCCCTTGTAGTCATGAGAGACTTTATCATGGGTGTCTGTCTCTTCTTTCCCCCTCACACTCTAGGCAGTAGTTCAGGTTTCTATTCTGTAGGATAGAAGCGAGTCCTAAAACCACAAAAGAGCTGGTGAGGATAGGATTTTTTTATATATATACAAGTAGCATGGGCACAGCCTTGTGAAGCCCACAGTTGCAGGCTGTGACATCTACAGTAGATAAAGCTGAAGGCATTGTGCAGCAGCAGGAGGAAAAAAAAGTGTTAGCACAGCTTTGCAGAGTACTGTATGCATGCATATCTACCTGAGGCTGCCTCTAATTACCAGGTCCCATGCTGTTCTGCTGCCGCATCCAGCTCTGTCAAGTTATTCTCAACTAGCTCCTGCCTTTGTACTTCCTCACCATGGTACTGGCAACATGCAGGCATCACTGGAGCCTTTCTCCTGCCTCTGGACCTCCTTGTGTGCTAGATGCAGCTGGTGGTCTTGGTCTGATCTGCTCTGATGTGGGCTCTCAGAGAAATTGGGATTCTCAAAGGGACCCCTGCTAGGAGAGGATCTGTAGCTGTTGCTTCATGCTGGGTGTCTACTACTGGACCCCCCCTCCCCTCATACAACCCCAGCACACAGGCCTTGCCTGTTTGTGGACAGGAAGCTGGAAGATGTGAGCTGCCTTCTTATTAGGAGCCTGGGATGGATGTGATCTGAGGATGAATCACAGCTCCATTGGGGAAGGAGGCTTCCTTGCTGCATCATGTGAAAAGTGATTGATGGTAACATTAAATAAAAAGGATGGATTTGCCCCTCAAGGGAGTTGAGTGCTGCCTTAGAAAAGTGTATTCTGCTTCTTTAGAGCTTCCCTCCCTGTTTTTTAGGAATGGTCAAAGATCAGTGTAGAAAAAATGGGACTGAAGGAGAGAGAACTGGGTTTGGATACTGGTGATATAGAAGGCGGTAGCCCCATTCCAAAGAAATCAAGATACTTGAAAGGCAGCAGGACCTGGTGCAGTGTTCCTGTGACAAAAATTGTTACAGTACACACGCACAAGCCAACCACTCAGACAAGTCAAGTCGTAATTTTGGCACTTCCTAGCACTGGCACTTCCTGCTTCTGGTAATGCTGTCTGGGTAGTGCTGTTCCATGGTATTATTTGTGCTGAAACCAAGGGTTTGGGTCTGCTTGTCCTAATGGTGTGCCTGCCTCAAATGGTGGTATGAGAACAGAAGATTCATCCACTGACCTCTTGCTGATGAGATGCTTTGATGCTGAAGTCTGGATTGACCCTTCTATAGCTGTCAGGTAGCTTGACTGACAAAAATTAATGATATCTGAGGCTCCCAAGTCTGTGAGGCAGAGTGTAAAACAGATCTGAGATGAGGTTTTTTGCCTTGCTGTGTCAGCACCTCATCCTTAGGCTGAGACACGGGCCTGGAGAAGTGGAGGATGTCTGCATACAGCTTGTCAGGCCAAGCCTTGCTGAGTGCAGAGGGAACAGAAATGTATGCCTCTGCCTCAGTGCTGGGGTGTGGAGTTACTGTGTGCGCAGGGTGTGATTTGTTGGAATGGTGAGAACAAGGTCCTCTGGCTCAGCTTGTCTAATGTGCACAGCACGGGCAGAGGAAGGCTAGGGAAGAGTGAACATCTGAGGAAAGGGGCAGAAGGAAGGGTTTTATGCAAACTTGAGGTCTTGTAGCTTCCTCAACAGTGCTGTCAGGTCAGTGCAGTCCATTCAAGGGTGTGATGTAGGCTTTGCCTGCCTCTGTCCTGTAGTAGTGGTCATGAACTTCAGTGCTCTCATCTGGGAAATCAAGCCATGTTATTACCATGCACTTACATGTTAGAGAGATCAGGCATCTCTTCAGCATGTTTCCATCCTCTAATCAGGCTTCTGCTTTTTCCTTTCTCATGCAGTATTGATGTGAGCAGTGCTTGTAATTTGTCTTGAAGCAATATGAAAAGGCATGGTTTATTCATAGCAATTGCTGGGAGTCCATTCCTTAATGCCAGATAGATTGATTTAAGTCAGACTGCAGAATGGAACTGGAATTTTTTGTTAATTTTCAGAGTTTGCTGTTTTCAAGGAGCCAAAAAGTGGCTATGCTCCACCTGAATGCCACTGTATCTGTCTGCCATCCAGAATTATCACAGATGCAAAGGGCAATACAAGATTATGCCCCACCTGTGGGAATCAGTTCTTCTGTGGCATGTCCTCCCAGCCACCAAATGAATGAATGAGCAAAACCAGTACAACTTTCCCCATGTTCTTCCAAACATCTGTCTGCTTGCCTCACTCTTTCTGGGGTTAAGAGCATAAACTTCACAGCAGGGACCAGTGTTTTCTCTGTACAGCATGAAGTACAGACGATAACTGTGTCTGAAATGCCACAGCAATGGAAAATAAGCCTCCAGATCCGAGTCAAGGAACCGCAGATGCTCTGGGGATACAAGGCCAAAGGGCTGTTTGTTAGCTGCAGTGTTGTCTCTGATTTGACTCCAGAGTAGCATGTTGCTGGGCTGCCTTTGGTTTGGTGCCTGCCCAGCTTCCCTGGGGCAGCCCCCCTCCCTTCATTCCTAGAGAGGTCCCTGGCCCTTGCTGCTTTTGGGCCTGAGGCTGCTCGTCCTTGCTTGCTGCTCGCAGTGGGTGTACCAGCCTCCCGCTAATGCCATGGCTGCGATGCCAAGGTATTTTTGAGGTTTTGCTGTGAGCTGGGTAAAAACACCTGGATTCATTGAGGATGTGTTGTGGTTACTGCAAAGTGCTGAGAGTCTCATTCCACTAAGATCTTGTGGAGGAAAGGAAACCTTCCAGAGTCTTTAATATTCCATGCTCTTTAGGTATGAATAAATATTTCCTTGGCCTGAAACATTCTCCTGCTGTGAAATCCATTCCAGTCTCTTTGTCTAAGACAATCAGTCTCCTTCCCTCTTTCCTCTTGTGCCCCAGCTTTTATTAACGTAGAAATGTGCTGACACTTTACCATCAAAATGGTTTTTAGCATGTTAGGGAGCTCTGCAGAGTGTCTTTGCAAGTTGTCAGTGTAGCTGCATGCAAGAGAAGAGGAAGATGGCTCAGAGTTGTTCATCTCCTGGGGAATTAGCTCTTCCTAGCTGATGGCTTTCTGCAAAAGTGTCTGACAGCTTTGTCCGTGTGTATCTGTTTCCCTCTAAAGGAAGGGTGTGGGATGGGGGAGTCAATGAAGAAAGGTATTTCATCATTGTGCTTAATACATTTATTTTGGCAGTGCTCCCTCCTGTAGAGAATCCCTGTCCCACCACACAAGTGTACTGATTTGAGCCTCTTTGAAGCTGTCTGTTCCACTGTCAGAACCTGTGGATCACTTGGTGTCTCTGCAGTCCTTGTCCTACTTTCTTGGCAAGAAGCCTGCAACTCACTGAGCCCCTTCCTGTTCCACTCCCCAGGAGGCTGAGCTGTCTAACACTCTCATAAAAGAGTTTTTTGGTTCATTTGTGGGATTTCTGCAGTCATCTGATTTGGTGGCAAGTGTGGCTCCTGAGGGGCAGGAGGCCTGAGTGAAGTCCCTGTGTTTTTCAGGAGCAGGTACAGGTCACTGCACAGTTCAGGATGGACTGAGCTCCTGCTGGCAACTGAAGGTAGCTTGTTTGTACCTGGACAGTTAATACCTTGAAGCAAAGTCATCCCAGCCACTCCTTATGTGCTGACATTGAGAACTGCCATTTGCAGCAGCAACTTGACTATTCCAAAGTCCTTAACCTCCTCTGAACTTTTCTGCAGCCCTGGTATCTCCCAAGCTGAGCAGTGCTGGCAGTTGAGAACTCTGGTGCCCTGGCTGAGGCGCTTGCAGTCAGCCAGCTCTGAGGTAAATGGTACATCCCCTCTCCTGATGGCTTCCAACCTCACAGGGCCTGGTTCTTCCTGCCCTGCACAGCCCATCCTCTGGCTGGACAGTCCTGTGTGGCTCCTGGAGGCAGGCAAGAAGCCAAGAGCTGGAGCACAGGCTGCTGGGCAGGAGGACTGTGGAGAAGCCTGCCCAAAAGTGACTCTGAAGGTGCTCTGAGGTAACTGTTAAGTCTGAACAGCCATAGCAATAGTCTTTTGGGAACCTGACCTGCGAGACCTGGAGCCTTAAAGGACATGGTGGGGAGGGGAGTGAAACACCTCTGTCATGGTGAGGACCTGGGCTATACGGCCTTGGGAATCCACATCCTCCTTACCTTGTGCCTGTGCAAAGCTGGGGCTGTTGGGAACACAATACAGCTGCTGCAATGGCTGTCACTGTGACCAGCTGAAACTGGTCAAGGAGTAAGTTTGACCCCAGCAAAATCTCAGAAGCAAACCAGTCTTCTGATTGCTGGGTCACGTATTCAGAAACAGAGCTGGGTGCTCTCTGGGCTTGTCTGTGGGAGATGGCTGTTTCTGACCAAGTATAAACCACAGCCTTGTTGTTCTTCATCCCAGTCCCATTCCCCATCCTGAAACTGCCACAAGCTGTGATCCTAGTAGAAGGGATGCCCAAAGTGTCTGTGGACTTTGAGTCCCTTCACTAAAGTTTCAGACTCCTCTGAAAACTGCAATGATAACACCTCCCAGGCATTGGGGGTGATGTTGATGAAAGGAGATACCTCACATTAAAACCAGATAGACAGCAGCTGCACCTTCATGTATGAAGCTGGGAGCTGCTGGGCTTGCCACACTTCTCAGATGCTGGGAAGCAGCTGCTCCTTTCCCTGGTGCTGGGCAGGTCCTGCATCTAGCTCTGGAGTGTGTGAAAACAAATGTGCTGGAGTGTAGTAGGGTGGGCAGAGTCTTTCTCCTGTCAAACTGTTTGTTCTGGCTACAATTTTGTCTGCCTGGAAACTTGTCACTTTTGTAGCCTTTCAAGCCCACCTCCCAGAGAGCAAGGGAATTGTAAGTATTTAGGCATATAATAAGAATGATGTAATTAAAATCCTTAATTTTATTTTTCTTGTTTGAGTTTTTTAATTCCGTTGATTTAAAGGGTGGTAGTAGCTAATTGGATTCTGGGCCAGACTTGCACAGGCAGCTGAGGGGGAAGGGACTGCAAATGAGCCTAGCCAGGAAATTGCACATTTAAATATAGTTCTTGGTAGGGTCAGCAAAACACCCAAGGGACAAATTAAGAATAAAATTTCTGCTGTAATGTGTTCATTTAGCTGTAGACATCATCTTAAGGGAAACAAAAAGGAAGCTTGGGAGTGAGGGAAGGAAATTGAAGGGTAGGTGTCCCTTCTGCAGTGCTTTTGTGTACTGCTGCAGGTCTCTCCCAGGCAGTAGCATCCTTCTGTCCTCTGGGTTGGCTAGTGCATTGGCTGATTCCAAGAAAAAACCACTGAAGGGATTTTTGGGTTTGGGGGCGGGGGGTTGGTGGTTTCACTGGAGGGTGTAAATCCATCGTTCACATATTGTTATGGGGCTGCTACATCAGCTTTGGCACAGATTACCTGGGTCACACTGTTCATTGGGGTAGGGTCATGAGACCAGCCACCACCTTGTCTGCACTACCTGGGTTAATGGGGGACAGCTTTCCCTGTGAGGCTGCTGTGTGCATCACACTTGTATAGGTACTGACAAGTTTCCCTGAACTGGTATGCTGGGAAGGTGATTGGAGTTCGTGGCAGGGGGTGGATTCAGCCCCAATAAAAGGAATTCCAGGAAGTGAAGCACTGGATTTGTCCCTCTGGAAATCTGCAGCCTTGTGTTTTTCCTTTTGGGACCTGTGGACAGGATCATTGTCCCTGCTGTCGATATAAGTGAGGAAAGCAGTGTGGACATGAGTGAGCCAAAGCCCAAGATGCAGGACACAGCACATCTGGACTAACCCCCTGGCTGAAAGCCAGCACTGCTCTTGAGTTTGACTAATGTGGGCATTAGTTTTCCATCCCAGTTTGTCCCTTGATTCCTGCAGGGCCAGTGGCATGTGCAGCAGAGCTCACCCACTCCTTGGTGGCACTTTTAAGAACAGCCTGAACAGTCCTTGGCAATTTTAATTTCTTCTTAAGGCTAAGATAAAGAAATGGCAATGGGAGATGCAGAAAAGCAGCTTGGTTTGTGTTTCCCAGGACCTCAGCCCCAGCCCTCAGTGCTCTCCCTTTTGTTTTGACTCTCTCCCCAGGGGAAGACCATGTGCTTGGAGAGGCAGAGCTTGTCAGGAATGAGATCTGATCCTACATCCCTCCACTCCCTGGAGGGCTGCAGAGCTGTTGGCCATTCAGTCTAGCTGGAATAAGATTTCACAAAAGCTGTGCATCCATGAAAGGGCAGTGGGGAGCTCATCATCCCACCTTGCCTGCAGCTTTTCAGAGCTCTCTGTATCATGCTCCCTGGGCAAGTTTCACAGAGCCAAATTAAGAGCTCTGTGTGCAGCCAGAACATGGTATTTGGATGCCTTCAAGTCCTGCTGGAGGCTGGTAACCGAGTGACTTTCACCTTATCACTTATAAATGGCATGCAGGAAATACCTTGGCATCACAGAGAAATGGTTGAAACCTTGAATTTGGAAGGGTCTGAACCTGGAAGACAAATGAAAGGAGGCATTAAGGAAGGTGCAAAATATAAGGATTTTTTTGTGGTTTTGTTGTTTTTTTAATGTGTGAGTGTGATTCATCTACTGAGTGGTCAGTATGTCACAGATGCTGTTATATTGTATGAGCATTTTGAAAAATCACACCTCAACAGCCCTGTGTCACTTGGTAGTTCCTTGCTTGCTGCTGCTCCTTAAACAGGCATAGTAGGCTTGTTTGTGCAGGTGCCAGTTGGGGCTAGACTTTCACGGGAGTTCAGCACCCATTTAAATGCACTGGTCTTTTGGGGATAATGTCTTAAGCTCTCTTTTTAATGCCTACTTTGCTTATAAGCTTTTTGAGCCAAAGCCTGACTTTCTGTGTGCCTTACAGCATTAAGCACAGTGGGGCAGTGAGCTCTATATTAATTGGTGCTGTTGCCATGCTATGGAAAAGTTGCAATAACCTGGCCAAATTTTCAAGTGCTGGTCTAGGCTCTCTGCCTGGATGTTAAAAAGGGAAAGCTAATTACAGTGTGAACCAGGGAGAACAGGCTGGCCTGAAAGAAATGTTGTCAAGGTTCTTCTCAGGCCCCAGGTCAGCCCATGTCAAATCACAGCTGCATCAACCTCTAAATTTCTTCCTCCTTCAGTTAAATTACCACTGAGTGATTTCTTGCAAGTGTAACCACCTTTTATGCCAAGAGAATGCATACTGGCTGTTTTCTCTAAATCCAAACAATAGAGGTTAGGCTGGGATTGCAAAGGCAAATAAAGAGGATGGTTTCTTCCCTTGCCCTTAGTTTTTACTCTGTAAGACTGTGCAGAGTATTTGTGTTGGATTCTTGCTGACCCTGTGTCATTGTCTACCATGGGGCAGTGAATGTGTGTGTGTGGTTTATCCTTTCTAATACCATGTGAGATGGGTGTTGGGGTGCCTGAGCTTCCCTGTGTGGCCAGCAGGTATGGCACAAATAGTGCTTTCTGTGCAGTGCTTGTCACGTTGCAGAGGAAATTCCCTACAGTGTTGTGGAGGCTGAAGAAATAAATAGCTTCAAAATGATGGTAGACAAATTCAGAGATGCTCTCTCAGGGCTGCCTGAATGAGTGCTTGAAGCTGTGAGGCTCTGTCAGGACAAGCTAAACTTTTCCTGATTATCATTACTATTTTTAAGCCCTTAATTTCTGCACCAGCACCTCTCCAAGCATCTGCTACTGGCCCCTGTTGGAGACAGAAATCAGGGCAAGGTGGATATGTGGCCTGACTCAGTATGGCTTTTCCTATAAATGATCTGCTGGCTTGTTTTTCTATAAGCTCATGACCTACATCTTAAACTTTGTGCTGGTTCAGGAAGGAAAAGCAGTCATGAGTCCATAAGATACATGAGTACAGAGCTTCATCATTATCTCTTGCAGCTTCTTCTCAAGATGGGAGGTCTTGGTGTCAGCTGGGGCCAGGATGTAGGAATGTAAATTAGAACTTGCTGTGAAAAATAAAATGAAAATTAACCTGGTTTCCTTCTGAAATGAGACCCAGTGTGAAAGACAAGCCAGACATCTGCTGTGTATGTATCTCTAGCTGTCAGTCCTGTCTCCCTCCCTGCCGCCTATCAGCTTCTGGAGCCTTTGTCCTTCTGGACTCAAGTGTCTTGCAGTGGTTAATGCTTCAAAGATTTGTTACAAGTTTTCATGGAAATGGATGACTGGGTAGAGGGGGAAGATGTTATGGTGAGGAGCTCCAGTCATTAGTTCTGCTCCTACCAGGACAAAGTGGCTTAATGCTGCTTTTCCTGCCTTCAGCCTCTTTCCTGCCATTCCTCTGTGCTGTTCTTTCCCTTCTCCTGTCCATGATTCTTGGTCCTGAAGGATCCTTGTCCTGTGACTGTTTCTAAGGCTGAGCAGGGACTGCTGTGGTTTGGGGCTGGGCTCCTGAGGGGCAGTGCTGGTCAAAGCTTGGCTCATTTTGGAGGAGCAGTGGGGTGATGATGCTGGGATATGTGGAGACCAAGCCTCAGAGCTGCTGCATGATGGAGCAGAGAGCCTGGGGAGACTGGCATGTTGGAGGTCCAGGATGCAGGTAGCTTGCCTGACCACAGCTTAGTACAGAAACCTGAACTCTAAGATGACAACGTAGAAGCCTTCACAGGACTGCCAGCAAGGCTAACTTGTGTGATGCCACACAGCCATCCTGTTGCTACACCAGTGCCATTGGTGTTAGTTTTCACCCTCTAGGATGGTTCATCTCAGACTGTGGTCCTGAGGCTTTCTGAGACCATTTTTTCCTTTCGAAAGTCATGTGGGGAGTAAACATGGAAAAGAGAAATCCCTGAAAGATAAGTGATCCTACAGTCTTCAGCTGGGCACAGCTCCCCAGGAAACAGAATCTGTGGTGCTCTTTTTAACACTTCATCATCCTCCAGCAGTTCCTGGGCAGGCAGTGTTGAGCTCCTGTTGCACAGAGGGAGGAAGATGCTGTGTTTTGAGGTCAGGGTGAACTGAACAGCACCAGACCCAGGCGCGGATTTATCTGTGTGTCTCGGATCACAAACTATTAAAGGAGTCAGATGGTTGCATGCGGGTAAGGAGTGGGCAAATGCAGTTTAACTTGGGTGCTGGCTAATAAAGAGTGTAGCACAGAAAATAAAATCCTTAGAGGAGATTTAATAACTGGGGAGAATAATTGTAAAGTACTTCAGAACATTAACCAATGGCTGAATGCATCTAATTAGCTTAATGAAGCTGGGTGGTTGGGTTCTTTTTTAATCAAACAGATGGGCAAAACATTATGCACAAAAAATGAGATCTGAATACAATGAATGTGTCTAATTAGCAAATAAAAGACAGAGAAAGGGTTTGTTTTTCAACTTGAGAAGTGAGAGATTCTTCTGAGTGAGAGAGCCTTAAATGTCATGGTTTCTCGGAAGTCTCAGATTGTTACAATTATTATTTGTAATGGCTTGGGTGTTTGAGATGGGAGTCAGCCTGGGGCTGGCTGCACCTGCAGGGAGGCAAGTGGATGCTGGTGGCAGGAATGCCTCGCCAGCCCCAGCATGGAGCGATCAGTGGCTGCTTGTTGCGGGCTGGATTCCCCAAGGGCAGACTCAGTAGCAGTAATACTGCTTAACCCACTGCTCCAAAGCCTTTTACCTAAGTGTCCATGTGCGATCGCCTCTGTTTTGCAGAGGGGGAAAGTGAGGAAGCAGTAGCCCAAGGTTAAGCAGTGCCAAACATATGGTGCTGGTCAAGGTGCTCTCAGTACTCAGGACACCTGCAGAGTGTTTCCCTGATGGCCTGTGCTTGTGGGGTCCATGCCTGGAGTTCCTGCAGCTGCCCATCTGTAATGCTGCTGACCCCAGTCACTGAGACTGATTTCACTGGCCTTGCTGCAGCGCTGGCTCCTGTCCTCATTGGTGCCCATTACAATGTGCACGCTCTTCTATAATCCGTCTAACTGGTTTTGCTGTGCCACAGAAGCCTGGTGCAAATCAATGCCTTACCTCTTCAGACAGGAGAATCTTCCCCGTGTGAACCTTGAGTGCTTATGTAGGTGTGTTATGTAGATCTGTAGTATCTCTGAGTCTTGCTAAGGCTGGGAGCATTTGCTCCAGTCTAATATTATAAGCTGAACAAGCCATTTTGATATTAAGCCTATAATAATAACACCTTGTAGCTAAAGAGTATGTTTTTCCCTATTGGTGAATTACTCAGCTCTGTTCTTTTGAGGCAGTGTTTGACAAAAGCAGAGACTTTCCCAGACTATATTTAGTTAAACAGAGCTCAGATCTCTTCCACTTCATTTCAGTGCTGTGACTACATTGCTCTACAGTCTCATCTCTGGGCAGTTAGAAATGGAGCTTGTGCTCTGCCAGTGCACAAGCCAGGTGGGTGACTGTCCCCTGCCCAGATGTGCCTGTCCAGATGTGCCCAATGGTGTGCTAATCCTGGCAGGGCTTGCGTACATAGGAACCCAGCTGCTCTTTAGTATGATAGGGAATGTGGCACTTGGGGCAGCCTCTGGAGCTGAGCAGGTGCTTGGGTTGAGGCATGTGGCCCATTCAAGTGGCAGCTCAACTACTATGCTTTACATTTCAGCTAAGATTTGGGGTCCTAATTTCCACCTGCTTCCTTTATTCTTGCTCATGTAGGTATAGGAGCATTTTGAGTACCATGGCTTGGTTATCAACAATTAGATACAAAGTGAAGACTTTACTTTGAAGGTTCCTTGTTTCTGTCTTAGAAGGTATCTGTGAGCAGATGGTGATATGCTCTGGTGTTGCTTATTGTTGCAGATTATTTGCCAGATAATTCTTCTGACTAATCCTTTGGCCTGTAGACTGTTTAAAATCCTGGAGTCAGGTTTCTGGTAAAAACACTTGTGTTTGCAAATTTTAAAATCTGTTCCTGTGCCTGCTTGCTGACGTCACCATGAGCGGGAGACTTTTTTCTGGGTGGCAGATGCCCTCCACTCCATGGGAGAGGGGCAGAACCTCCTTCCCAGTGGCAGGATGGTTTTGGGGTTTATTTTATTTTAAAGCATAGTATGGCTGAAGTACTAACCTCAGCATCAGTACTATCATACTGACCTCCCCTGAGGCTGCATTGCTGTTTCATATGGTGTGGTAAGGAGGCAGTCCTGCTGACACAGAACTGGTGTTTTGTGCAGGTGATGCTGCAAAGCTTCACCTGTGCAGAGCAGCAATCGAGTGATTTGTCTGTATGTAGCTGGGCAGGACACTGGTAGCAGCACTGATGGGGGTACTGCAGCCACTGGCACAACTCTCCCTCTGCTGAAAGGCTACTATGATTATTTTTTTCTCATTATTATTATTTTTTTTCTCACCTCATCTCTTGCCATCTGTCCCTTTAAGAAAAACAAACACAAAACAAGAAAAAAACCCAACCAAACAAACCAAAAAAAGCCCAAAAATCTTCTCTTTGATGTCTCTGGAGAGCTGGCTATGGTAACTGCTTGACTGATTTATTCTGGTATTTTAACATTTACTGGATTTACATAACAGCCAAACAATCTGTTTCAGGAGTTTAATATAAACCCAACTCTAGTGAGTCACATCCATGTTAGCAGTAATGCAGAGAGAGGCAGCTGGGGGAGTGAGGAGGTGACTTTTTCTGGGATTCTGCATGGGAATATCTGGCTGCCTGAAATATCTTTGACACCTTATAGCAGAGTGGCACTGCCAGTTCTCTGCCATCAGGGATTTGTTCTGAAAGTTTGAAAGAGCAATGAGTGCGTCACATCAGTGCTCCCATCACTCCTGGCCGAGCTAGATGGCCTTTCCAGAGTTACTGAGACAATGCTGTGTATCCCGGCACTCCGCAGCCTTGTGATCTGTTCGGCACCTTTACCTGACGTGTGCATATTTGAAACGGAGCGGGTGTAGCTGTGAGAGTGGCAAGATAAATCCTGTAGTGATTTGCTGCTTGCTTTTTCAATTAAAAACCACGTTGCCTTTGTTTGTGCCAGAACTTTGTGGGCCAGGTCCTCAAGGTGTGCAGATCAGTACAGTGGCAAGTGGGATGCTGATGTGTACCAGCACATCCTCCTGGGATCTGGTGACCCATGTGCAGGGGGTTTTGGGGCCAGGGTGGGTTTGAGCCCAAAAACTGGCCCTGTGCAGGCCCAGCAAGATGGCGGAGCCATTGGGGTCTCCCTGCCCAGGCATGAGCCAGGTGAGCAGGGCTTGTTCCTTGGGGACAGCAGGAGTGAGATCCAGCAGAATGATTCACAGCAGGGATTTCCCAAAGCCTGGTGCAGTTGTACAAATGCAGCAAACCTGTGGAACAGCTCTGCCATGGGCAGCCTGTTCCTCCCTTCTATGGAGGCTCTGTCACCTCTGTAATGGTGGGGTGGTAACGTGGTCAAGCAAAACGGGTCTCCAGATTGAGCTGTCATTCACGAAAATCCTGAGCAAGAGATGGCAGGAATGGAACAGCCAGGTGTGTGTTGCTGCCTGCATTAGATGTTGGCTGTTCAGCTAAGCGAGTGCTTTTCTTGCTGCAGCTTGCTTATTTGAATTCTTGTCTTTAGAATGGAAAATAAGTGCTGGCTAATGAGATCCATTACAGCACTAATTTTAGAGCATGCCAAACACTAGGAAATTGTTTTCAATCTTCAGTCTTGTTTCTCCTTTATTTCCCCGCTCCATTTGTGAAAACCACCTCTGTCATTCTTCTAAATGCCCGGTGATGTCCTGCTCACTGGTATCTTCAGGCATTCTCCTTCCAGCCCTCTTGTCTGATACTTCTTCGTTCAGCCACTTGACACTGCTGCTATGAAAGCTCTCTCTGGGGCCACAGGCAGCCGTGTTGGCATGATGCAGGCAGTGAGTGCTGGGCCAGCTGATGTGAGATGCCAGCAGAGCCCCCTGCAAGGCTGGGGGGAGCAGGGGAGGCAGCATCAGAGTGGAATTTCTTATCCTTGGGTGCCCAGGGCTTTATAAGTCTTTCCAGCCCCACCCCAGCCTGCTTTCTTGATGAGCAAGCAGGAAAATATGAATTTCCCTCTGGTCTGCTGAAGAGTTTAGAAAGCAGTCCCAAAGCTTCAGTGTTTGTCCTCGAGCAACAACTCAGGCTTTTGTTAGTAGCAAGAGGATGGAGCAGGCAGTGAGTTAGGAATTGAAATGTTTGATAATGCTGGAGGAACAGCAGTGCACAAAATCTAGATTTTTAAAATGATTCCTTTTCATCAGCTGGAAGCTCACACTGGTTTGAGAAGAGCCTGGATGTTTAACTGATGTCTCCTTCAAAGCCTTCAGGGTGGCTGCAGACACCAGTGCTTCCTTTAGCACTGCTCCTTGCTCAGTGTTTAGCAGAGCCTGACTGAGCTCCAGATTAACACTGGTGGCAGAAATCCAATGATTTTACCCCGTGCAATTTTCAGAGGCTCTCTGGAATACGTGTTTCATGGCTTTGGCAACCAGACATCCCTGTCAGCAGCTGCTGTGACCATTACCAGTCAGATTGCTGAAAGACTTGGTGCCTGCCCTGGTCGGGGGGGCTTTGAAAATCTTCCCTCTCCTGCCCCCCAGCTCCCTCCCCCTTTTCTTGTCTGGAGAGCCCAGTCTGGCAGCTGGTGGTGGCTGCATCCCTCAAAAAGAGCTGTCTCTTGCCCTAGCTTCTTGTGCCAGAGACCAGTGAAAAACTCCCCACTCCTAGCAATCACCCTTTCATGCCTTCCCCAGGTGTGCTCTGAGCCCTGCAGCCTCTTGAGGTGTCAGCCCGCGGGAATTTGGCAGGCGAATGTCTTCATAGTCAGCCTTTGTGAACGTGGCTGAGATAAACCCTTTACTGAACTAAATGCGGTAACAGCTAATCCCTTGGAAACAGTCACCTGGGCCCTGCGCGATGAAAGAGGCTTTGCTGCTCTGATTAACAGCGCTGGCAAGAACATTAACTCACTTTTCTTTGGAAATGAAAAGCACCTCTCCAGGAGAGTTTAGGGGATTAGGTACCAGCTGGAATATTAAGGTAGGTTTTTTGCACCTTTTTTTCAAATATGTACCTTAAAAACCCAGCCAGCCCTGATGGGACGGGTGATTGTGGTTCAGCATCCCCTGCGCTGTGGCAGAGAAGAGACTCGATGCAGTGCAGAGGCCAGCGTGAGGCCAGTGTCACCAGAGGAGCTTCCCAAGGAGGACTGCAGCGGGGCAGGTTTTGGCACCAACTGCCTACGGTGGGGTGTTTTGCAGGGCACCAAAGCTTGATGTTGTGATTTAACCCCTGTCAGACTGGCCAGCCCTCACCTAAAGGGCTGAAGCTCATTTAAGCCTTGCTAAGAGCCAAATGACACTGACCTTTTCCAGCCCCTTCTTCAGCAAATGCTCAAGGCTGCAGAGTGCATTCCAGCTATTCTGACAACTCCACTTTCCCTTTTTGGGGGAGATTTGCACTGATTTCTTTATTATCTTTTTTTTAACACAACTCTTGGTTTCAAAAGCCTGAAATTCCATTTACATTAAAAGCAAAGCTCTTGTACTTCAGTGAAGGCTGCTTTGGGCTGTATTTTAGAGTCCAGGCTTTTATCTTGGTGCTGATTTCCATGAGGCTGCACGCCCAAGCTCTGCCCTGGCAGGAGTGCAGCCTGACCAGCAAGCATCACATGTGATACTTGCAGATGAAGGCTGGTAACCAGTAGCCTGGCTGGCTGAAGGGATTAAAACAGGTATATAAAATTTATCTATAAAATAATCTAAGATTGAGAAAAGATTAAAAACTTGTAGTAAGTATTTGTTGTTCAGAGTAGGTTTGAATGCTCAAAATGCTTCCAAAATCCCGTTACCTTTCAACCTGTTTTTTTCCTACTGAATTTTCTATTTTGAGTAAATAGCACAGAGTTAGCTCAGAAGGGAAAAGATGCAAGTGTCACTGTTCAAAGCCTGCTTTACTGGTTAGATATTTATGGGAGACATTCAGGAAATGAGCGAACACTTGAAAGGATATGTATTATTTATTATTGTAGCTGATTAATTATCACTTGAAACCTTTTGGTTGGTGTTATGGCTCTGTATACTCTTCACCAAGCAATGCTCCAGCAATGTATACACTGGCATTTGTCCTAGTTAAACATTGCAGGAGATGAAAGTGTCACAGTTGATTTATGGAAGTTGGGAGTTTGAGCAGTGAAAGATGACAGTGTGGCACCTGGTGCAAGCACTGGTGGAAGAGAGTGAGATCTGCAAGTGGACAGGACTGGTGAGACACTTGGTGATGGCTCAGGCCTCCCAGGTCTGGGATGAGGAGTTGCTGGCCCCGTTTTGGGTAGAAGCAGCAAGGTGGGGTTAACATGTCTGAATTTTGTGTGATGATGTGATGACAGTCAGGAGTAAAACTTGGCTCCCATCAGGCTGCCAGCAGGGACTTGGGCTCCCTGCTGCTACAGCTGTGATTCCTCCTCTGGACTGGAATAGAGAAGTGCAGAGTAATTGCTTGCAAAAAGGAGGTGCCTCTTACCTGTCTCAGCCATGCAGCTGGTTCTGAATCTGTGGACTTGCAGGGCATGCTGTGCAGCAACCTGCTGGCTTCACCTCCTCCCTGGACCCATTGTTGGATGTTGCTATGTGTAACACCATGCACTACCATCTCTCTTCCTGCCCAGGTTGCTGGGCTGTGACTAGAAAACCTCTTTAATTAATGTGAAGCCCACCCACAGCACTGGGTAAGCAAAGCACAGATCCCATCCAGCAGTTCTTCCCTAAGCAATATGCGCTTTTAAGCATTTGCTTAGCTTTAACAAGCCCTAAGCAAATGAGGCATGTGTTGAGGTAGTAAATTAGTTCTGCTCTGCACACCTGGAAGAATAATATGATAAAATCACAGTGGAAGGGGTGGTGGCACTCCCTCTGCCTTCATCAAAGTAGATGCAATGCTCGCTTACAATGGGAAGGATCCCCTTCCCCTTGCTATTGCTTGTGTTAACCCAAGGTGGGCCCTTTCCTCCAGCATCAGCCATCCCTGCAGGGATATACTCATTTAACCCTTCTGCAGAAAAAGTTTGCACAATGATGCAATCAGAAAAGTTCCTTAATCAAATGACTCCTGCGGGAGAGGAGTGAGGGGGCCTGGAGAGGAATGGAAGAGTCATAAGAGAAATGTAGGAAAATGCTTTTTATGGAATGAATAATTTTTGGTGCAGAGGCGGCAGCTTCGTATTTAATTCTAATTTGGGGATTTTTTTGGGAACGCGTGATTGACGCCCAACGAGGGGTGCAGGATGTTGTTTCTCAGCAGGCTGTCATTCCTGCGCTCCATTTACCTGTCAGCACTCCTGTGGAGACTTCTCTCTTTGGATGCCATTAACCCATTTCCCACAACACCTCCTTGCATCCTCTCCTGGGAGCTGGCAGCACACACGGGGCCCCGTCCAGTCCCTGCAGCTGTGAGGAACCACTTTGGGGTTGTGCTTTGGCTTGTTTTTCTTGGCTGTACCTCTGTGCACTGGTGAGCCGGAGCCTTCCTGCTGTAAGTCCATCTGTGGCTTGCCATTGACAGGCCAGGCACAGCCCAGTGCTGCCCAGCCCTGAGCTTGCCAATGCCCCGGGCTTGCTCCTGCCCATGCAACGTGGTTTTACCTGCCTTGCATATGGGCATCCCCAGGTCTTCTCTCTCCCTGACATGGTTATCTCCCCAAGGAAGGACTAGCTCTCGGTGTATGTGGGTTTGGTGCCTGGCCTGCAGCAGTACGAGTCCCTGCACAGCATCATGCCCAGACTCTGCTGGGTCAGGGAAGGCGATGCTGGCACCAGGGCTCCTTTCTCTCCCATACTGACCTTCCTCAGGCGAGGAGGGACTGGTAGTCCTACCCTTACAAAAAGAGCCATTAGGAGTTTTGTTTTGCTGCAGTATAAATTTCAGCTAAATTCTTCCTCTTGGCCCTGTCCCCTTAATTAAGAGTGTGTATGTTAAAGTGCTGTGAGCCTGAGCAGAGTCTCATTGCAAAGTAAACCAAGCGCGTGGGACTTAGGCGAGTCTTTTGTTACTGCTGTGCAGAGCTTATGCTAATAACAGCAGAGATTGAACCCAATCCCTGATGAGCTTTCCAAGAGTCTGATTAATCTATTTAACAATGGAGCTGGGTTTTTGTTTTGATCTTTTTCATGAGAGTTACATTTTTGTCCCTTTCATAGTAGCTGTGGATCATGTAAGCACAGCAGTATTGCTTTCCTAACTGGCTTCAGGTTTATCTGTATCTATTATGTTAAGAGTTTGCAAGAGCACCCGTCACCATGGCATCAGAATGCTTCTTATGCCAAAAACGCTTCATAAAAACATACATATACGTGTGCACACACTTTTTTTGGTCTTCTGGAAGGTGTAAAGACATTCTGCTGGAAGATTGTATTTTTGCATGATTGTATTCCCCAAATAGTTAGCTTTGCAAATAGCTCTTTTCTGCTCATACTGGTATTATGGCTCTGGTCCACATGCCATTGAAGAGAGACAGACATCTTTCCAATGAGCTTTGGACCAGACCCTGTACAAGCAGAATTTTGCATTTCTATTGTTTATGGTTCATATTGTGGGGATGGCGGAGCAGGGTCCCATCATGCTGCTGCTGTACAAGGACAGTTGCCGACAGACCTTGACTCAAAAACTTCTTCTCTAAAGGTCAAAATAGAGCAAGGGTGGGGAAGCAGGGAAGAAAGTACGAGTTTTTAGCCAGTCAGACTAGTGTCTCCCTTGGGCCGGCCGCAAATGCTCTGGCTGGCTCTGGCTGAAAAATACAGCAGCAGTACAGGGAAGCAAGATATTTAAATTGAAGGTGCAGATGTTGAAGATAACAGCATTTAAAGGCTGCGTGGCACAAAATACAATGCGGCATAGACCTGGAGGAACCAGGCTATGCAATATGCACTTGGAGGAATGTTTCACTCTTTATAGCAAAAGCTTCTTCTTCTCTTGATTTCACCTATTCTTGAATACACTTAGTGATTGCTTTTCATGTATGAATGCTTGTAAAAATGGAGTTCCCTAAGCAGACAGGAAACATTTGAGTTAATGGCCTCAGAGAGCTCTGGTTGTTTTAAAACAGTGGCGATGAAGTTGCCTTAGCCGTAGTCGGCAGTCCTCCGCAGAGCAGGCCTGGTGCTGGCAGAAGGACAGCATGGTGGTGGCTGCACGCAGCTCCATCCTTGGGGAGCTTTGTTGTTCCTGACTTTACCAACATGCTTACAGTGGGGTGGGAAGGAGTCTCCCTGGGGGTGAGAAATCCATGTGAAGTGCTAATCTCTCTGGGATTTGCACTGTCACAGAGCAGAGGGTGAATGAGATCTCACCAGTGATTTCCAGTTGCAGCAGCATGAAACCCTTAGCCTGAAACTATGGGCTTGTAATGGGTGGGTCTTTATAAAGTGTTTTATTCTGGGTGTCTTCCTACTGCTTTTTTTGCTCCCTCTAGTCCCCTTTGAATTCAGCTGCCAGGAAAGAGAGCTGCATCAGTGTGTTGCAGGTTACCCTGTGGCAGGCCTGCCTTCCCTGCCGGTTGGATGCAAACAGCTGAGAGAGTATTTCCAGGGGTGAGACCGTCCTTACACCTCTGCAGCGGACTGCCAGAGAAAGGGATTAAGGATAACAGTAAGCTCCTCTCTGCCAGCCTTTCTCTTTCTCCAAGGTACAGCTGAGGGGATCTGTCTGTCTTTGGGTTTGCTTTTCACCAGTACCAGAGGCGTAAGTTCAAAGTGCCATGGTGTCATACTGGTCTGTAATCCTCCAGCAGCCTTGTGTGATGGCTAGGAGAGCTGGTGGTGGCTGGTGAAGTCTTGCTGCCTCATCAGTGCTCGAGAGAGTGACTTGGATAGAGACGGACACATGGAGTGGTCGTCCCACCAGGGAGCAGACAGATCTCATGATGTTGTAACTGTAGTAGAAGAGCTGGTAATTACCTTTATTTTGAAGGACGCCTTTACTGTGGGAGAGGGGACATGTTTGCAGCAGCCTGAAGTGGGTTCATGGTGGAGCTGCTGTGCACCCTTTTTGAAGGCTGGCGGGTTTTCTTCCCTCCTGGAGACTTTACGCATGTGATACGATCGCCATGGAGAGCAATAGCTGATGATGTGCTGGTGGGATCTGAGCTGTTTGCTTACATTTGTGTGCATGTGTGTCTGTGAAGGTGTGGGTAAGTGTGTGTGCGCCATCCTGGCAGCAGCTGGGCTTGTAGTCACAACTGAGTGTCAGTCCTGAGGACCTCCATCCAAACCCTTTGGAGATGTGTGTTGACCCACCTGCAGCTGTAGTGGTGTTTGCTGTAATGATGCTGAAAACCAGCTTATCCTTTGCTAATCTTGTACCTGCACCCACAGGCAGCAATTGTGAGTCTCTGGAGATTTTTTCAGCCTTTTCATCCTTCCTCTTCAATGCTGGCAGCTGCTGCTTCCTGGTGCTTTTGACTGAGTTATAACGTCCAGGTTTTTCTAGGCTGTTTCTCTGGCTGGCCTGAGGATGGAGAGGCTTACACCCTGTTGTCTGGGCTCTTGTTCCTTCTGCTGCCAGAGATGGGTCATCTTCCATCATAGTAGATCATTTCAGTGGTGAAGTTGAAGTTCTTGTAGGGAAGGAGGGAGTAGAAAGATGGCTAAGAGGCATGGGCAGACATGGTCTAATGTTTCAGCTGAGGAAGATCACAGCTGCTGTGCCAGAGTGTGGCAGTGGACCCAAAACTGTCTGTCCTTACGGTGCTAAGTCCCATTACCTGACCTCAGTTTGCGAGAGGTTGAGTTGTGGTCACTGGATTTAGTGCAAACGGGTGCAAAGTTTTCCAAAGGGAAATAGTGAAGGCAAAGTGGCCTTAGCTCCATGGAGGAAAGCAGATGGGTGCTGGTCACTGTTAACACCTTTAGTCCAGCACAGGCAAATTGCAAATTCACTCCCTGGTGAGAAATCTCTATTCTCTTATATTGGTTTATGTATAGGCAGATGCTCACTGGGCTGGCCAGCCAGGTTCAAACCTTGGCCGCGTTCTCCTGCGGGTCTGAAAGAGTCAGAAAACCTAAGACATGTGGAAATGTGGTACCAGCACATACACACAGTCGTAGTGTGATGCCAGCGGTACAGTGCAGAACAATTTAAATTAGTTCTGTGAACTTATTCCACTTACGAGTACTTTTTTTTTTTTTTGGTGCTGCACGGATTGAACATGGAGAAATTAGCAGCCCTGTAGAAAGGCTGTGCGCTGGACTGTAAAAGACTTCTGGGGGTGCCCAGGCTGTTTGGGTGCATCACCAGTTTTTTGCTTGTGGCCACTCTGATGCAGCAGAGTCGTGCAAGGGGCTGTCAGAGGACAGGTCAGACCTGCTGACTGATGTCCTCACCTGGATTTTAAGAGGGCAGAGGGACAATCTGCCATAGACCTGCTGTCAGATCTTAAGCTAGGATTTTAAAGGCATCGAGGTATGTGGGGTCTGTTCAGAAGTATTTGTGGGAATTACATCTGCTCCCAGATGCTCTATTTCCCTGCCCGTGAATGTATTTCACGGGATATTTGTAAAGATGAGTGCATTTGTTTTGTGAGGTGCTCATATTCCTCCAGAATGGAGATATTTAAGTACCATAAGTGGTTTAAGTTAATGGCTTTGCAGCTTTGTATAAGAGCTTTTGCAAGAGTAACAGAAGGATGCTGAAAGAGTTTGGCTGCAGTCCTGGCACCTGCCTGCACTGAGCCCTGCTGGCTCTGGAGCCAGGCTCTGCCTGTCCCTGCTGCCAGGAGCAGGGCTTGTGTTTGCATTTGCAGGGATGCTGAGCTGTATGAGTGGTGGGCACCGGCAGCTTGTACATGCTCAACCCAAGCGTTAGCTGAGGTTGGAGGCATCTCCAAAGTTGACTTTCAGAACACTTTAAATGCAAACTCATGATGTGGTTTTCCTCTGCTGTTTCAGCACAGGATTTCCTAGCAGTGCTATGTCTATTCTGGCATGACAAGATCAGCACCAATTACAATGGCATCGGAAATGGGAGCCCCTTCCTGACCTTGGAGTGCTGCTACATTAACATAAAATGGATGAGTGATTTAGGTAATTAAATGATTTGGATTTGGTCATGGATTGAATGAGGCTTCTAGAGCCGATGTGCTTACTCATCAGATGACTCACGTCTTAGTCACTTTTAGAATAAATGCTTCTCTTTTTGGGTGCTTCCAGAATGGCATGGGTAGCAATGAGCTTAAAATTTCCACCTCCCCCTTTGATAATTTTTTAAAAAGTATCTAAAAAAAGAATGATTGTGGGAGGGACGATAATACAGTCAAATCAAGGCCTTTAGAAAGAACATGATGGGTTGATTTATCAGACCGAAGAGGAGAACACTCTATCTGGCAAGTAAGGTGCACCCCAGGTACTTAGCCTGAATTTTACAGCACTGTGAGACTTTAATTTTGCTCTTTGCTTCCTGGTCAGGCAGAGTCTCTCATGCTTCAAATCAGACTTCTCAAGCTTTGTTTTCAGGGTATTCATGTGAGTCCGTGTTGTGGGTAGATGCAATTCTGCGGCTATTCTCAAATTCCTGTGCCACTAGCAGTACATAAGAGGGGCCAGCTTCCATCAAACAATGCTTTTAAGATTGCTATGCAAATAACACCCTGCTGTTCTCAACTTATTTTATATGTAATTATATTTTTCATTCCCAAAACATTGAAGAAGTTGACTGGAAACTTGATTGCTCAGAAACATGCACATGTTTAAGAAAGTGTGAATAGCATTATCTGAATACCTAAGGAAACAACGAAAAAATGCTTTGTAATCCACTGGAAGCTTTATATAGCAAATAAACTGGGATTTTTTTCCTTTTTGTTCCTGATCTCTTTCTCCTTTCTAATCTCTGTCAACCAGCAACAAATGTAACATAGGCTATTCCTGATCTAATGATGAATCAGTCAGGTGAGCTCAGAGTGACATGGCATGGTCCCTGCTTCTTACTTGACCCGCATGGCTGAGCAGCAGCCAAGGTGGGAGAGCCGTGTAGGGTGTGACATGGGGCATTGGTGCCGGCTTAGGCAGAGGCTTTGCTAAGCTGGATGTAGTTAAACTCTTATCAGTGCTTCAGATGTTGAAAATGGGGGTGCACTGTCAATAACAGGTCTGTTAAGCATGACTCCAGTGCAGATGTTTTGATTTCTGCCAGGAATAATGATGTAGTGTTGTTATAAAAAATGATGCTGGAATTAGCCTTATGTGTTCAGTTATAGGGAGAGTACAAAGGCATATTAAGTAGCCAAAAGTCAGGAATCAGAAATCTGGGATTCTCTTACTGAGCATTGCAGAGCTGTCTGGGTGACTCTGAGCAAACGTGCTTTTTCCTAACTCCTCTCTGTAAATGTTCTCTTGGCCTTTGGTGAATTGGCACCATCTGTAAAAGATGGGTAAGGTCACGGCAGGTGACAGATACTATGTAAATGAGAATTTCCCATTGAAATGTATTAGGCTACAATTTCAAAAACAGGAAGCTGAAGAATAGGGTTTTATTGTGAAGTAGAACTGGTGAAAGGAAAGCCAAAAATAGTTTTCTTCTAAGTGTCCTTTGTCAGGTACTAGAGAATAATTCACAGGCTGGTAGGTTTTAAGGTCTCTATAATTGTCTATGCTAGATCTCCTGGGTCACAAGCATGGAGGATTTTACCAGCGGTCCCTCTTGGAGAATTCAAGTCAAGAAGAATTTATCACTTCCTCAAGAAGATTTCTAGTTTATTTTGCCTCTTGTATTTGCAGAAGTTGCTTCTTTGTTCTCTGTTTTAAAATGTAACAAAGATTGTTGCTAAACCTCAAAGGCAAAGGAATTATACTAGTACATAATATTATAATAATAAAGGCAAATGTTAGTGATTTGGTGTTGTTACTGCACAAAAGAACTTCCAGATGAGGGTAGCTCATGTGCAGAGAATGCAGATAAAGCTGCCTCCTAGTGGGTAACCTCTGTGGGTGTATTTGTACTTCTGCTTGGTGTTTGGTTGATGATATTGGGTGTTTCTGGCATCCCTTTCCAAATGAGTGTGTGTGTATGTGTCTCCCAGACATCAAGGAGCAATTAGGAAAGCACAGGAAATTACCATGTTCCCTGCCCCACCATGTACCTCTCACGGGCTCAAGTGGCCAGAACGCAAACAGCCACAGTGGTTTGGGGCCGGAGAGGGACAATGGTAGAGGAACTGAGCAGGAGCTGTGTCCCAAGTGTGATGCTGGAGCATCCTCAGCCTATGATGGGAGCAGTGATTTTGGAAGACTCGATCTGAGCATAGCTGATCTGCGTGACCAAGTGAGACCTTCCCACAGCCTTCTGTCACCTCACAGCTGGATTGAAACCTCACTGCCCATGTCTTGTGTGCAGGCAGCTGGAAACTTCTCTGGACCAAACCCAGCCCTGCCTCCGTGGTGTGTGTGGTGCCCTGGGGCCGATGGGGAGTGCTGGGACCAGGGCGGTGGTGCTGCGGTGCGCTCTCCTAGCTTGCCACGTAGAGCTCAAGGTGGCTGTGTGTGTCAGCTTGTGCAGGTGGAAGGAGGAAAGTTGGGTAGAGGCAGACCCCATCTAAGAGGAGGGATGCAATGGGAGTTATTTCTGATGCTTCCTTGATGTGAGTTCTGCTAGCCTAGAAACAGCTGTAAATGCAAACGTAGAAGAAAATGCTGTCATCATCCTCCCCTCCTTGGAAAGGAGCCCTGTGACTGGGCAGCTCTCTCATTTAGACACATGTGAAACACATTCACCCAGACACTCAGATGAGTATTTCCACATTTTTGAGGCTGAGATTTTCAGTGGTGTTCACACTTCGGCACATGAACGTTGTCCCCTCTGATGTCCTGAGACCATAGTTAAAGTTCAAGTATGCGCTTAAGTGTTTTGCTGGAGTAGAGCCGACATCTCCATTGGAGAGAGCACCAGTGTGTTGGGAAACTCAGCGGCTGCATACAGACTAATTGTTCTGAGATGGATCCTGGAAGGTGCTGAGCACCCTGGCTGAGAGCCAGCAAGGCTTTTAAACACACACTTTGCCTTTCCCTGCCTTCCCCCCATGTCATTACCAGTTTTGTTCTTTGATTTCTTTTCCCCTGGCAACTAGAGAAGGATATCTGAGTAGCCAGAGCAGTGTAATTCATCTGCCAGCGATGCTCTGATCTGTACTGCAGGGATGTCTCGTGGGACCTGGGATGGCTGATGGGAGCAGGTATTGCTATCGGTGCCCAAGTCAACTGGCTTCAGATTTTTCTCTTCTGCATTTTCCTGCTGGGCATGGGGCAGGCCAGGCTGCACGAGCAATGCTCAAACTACATTTGTAAACCACGTTCCATCTTTCCACATGTCTTTGCTTGCTATTAGACTACATAGATCATATTTCCTTCCTCCCTTTCCTCTTAGGTTGTATTTACCTTTCCCCTGCCTTGAAAATTTTGGCAGCAAACTGCCAAATTTTAGTTTTATTTGGAAGTGGCATCATCTGCAGTGGAGTCCAGGGCAGAGAGGAGCTTAAAAAGTCCTCTGGAGGTTGACAGCTTCTAAATGTTCTTGGGTTTTCAAGGTGTTGTTCTTTTGGCTTTGCCTGCTGTGTGCAGGAGAAAGGTACTACAGCCCTAGTCGGAGACTGGGAAGGAGGCTTTGATTCTGCAAAGAGATGGCCCGATGCGTGCTGCCATCCATACTGGCTGTGTCTCTTCTGTCCCTATGTCTTCAGCTGGGGCAGCTCCTCTTGTAGTTCAGCATGCCCCACTGGGGCGTGCAAAGCAAGACTAAATCCTGCCTTGCTGTCAAGCTGTACCTCCCTCAGTAGGGAACATCTCCTTGCGAGCAGATTTACTCCCTGGCCTCCTCTTGCACCTGCTGACTTGATGACTAGTAACGTGCCTTTTTCTGCTGCTCTTGTTGTGGCCCTACAGAAGTGACAGAGCTGTTGGATGGGATTGCATCATTTCTCATGCTTCAGGAAGGGTCTGGCTGGTTGAGTATGACACGCAGCACTTGTCCTGAGCCATGGAAAACAGAGGAACTGCTTTGGTGTGCCAGGGCAGTGTGGCACCCCAACTGTGGCTGTTGATCAGCTCCCAGGCTTGCTGAGCACAGCCAGAATCACTGAGGTGGCTCAGGGTAGCATTTTCGCATTTGTTTTTCCAAGGAAAGCTGCACCTGGAAACTCTTGTTGGTACTTTGGTGCTGCAAAGCCTTTTTCATGCTCTGACAAATACTGAGATTATCATCATGTTAGGTTAACGGTTGGACTTGATGATCTTAAAGGTCCTTTCCAACCTGAATGATTCTATGATCAGCCTATATTTCTGGAATAGCATTGCAGTGACTCAAAAGAACAGCTTTCTCCCCAGCAGCCTTTGCCTAGTGACTCTCTGGATAATCTCCAGTCATTGACCTTGGGGCTTTGAAAGTGCATTTTGGCTTAAAGAGCTAAAGCTTAAGGCTTCAAAGGAATTGGGAAGCCTTCTACCCTTTAAATTTCCAAGCAGCCATGTGTGCATGGACAAGGGTAATCGTAGGGGCGGTTTACCTGGTCCTGCCTCCTCTGGGATCTCTGTCACTGGTCTCCTGGAGCCCGTTCCCTCTGTACAGAGAGTTTCTCTGCTGCCTTTGATTTTGTGCAGGTTAACTGAGGCCATGTTTTCAAGTCATGGGGTTTCTAAAGATGTGAGGATTATCAGAAGATAGGAGTTATCCATGTGGAAATACAGCAAATAGTTTGAGCTCTGAATCTGAAGTCCATTTGTCCTTTCTTATACTGTTCACTGCTTTTTTGTCTTGCCCTGGGTGGTTCTTCTGTGCTTTGCCTTTCACTTTGAGGTATGCAGATTTGCAGAGTTGACGATGACCTTCATCCCATGGATGCTTGACATGTGTACTGGGGTCACTTCCCTGGGTAAAATGCTTTGCAGAGATCACTTTGAATAGAAACTTCCACCCATATTTGAACCACCAGGAAGAAGAAAGCCTACTGTGTTCTGTGCTGTGCATTTTTATTGTAGATTGGCAATCCTGGAACAGCTGGAAATGAGTGTTTTTAAAATGCCAGAAAGACTTTTTCACTGCAGCTGGCTTATAGAACTAAGCAACTCAATACAACCCTCGAAATCCCTCCAGATCTCCCAAAGGCAGCTGAAAGCTTTTTCCTTATCTGGGAGGAAGATAAACCTCTAAGATGGACATGTATAAACTTGAACTTGTGCTGCCTGGTGGCTTGTTTGGTTTGTTGTGGATGCTTTTTAAACATCAGTAACTTCAATGCTGGTCTGTGCTGTGAGATCTGAGGCTGGCAAAGGTATCTGATGCTGAATTACTTTGCTGTGTTGATCTATACATGCATTTTCCTGGATCCCACTGTGCTGCTCCTAAACTGCACCAATGTTGTTCTGCAGTGATGTGCTTTTCTGTCATTGAATTCGGATATATTGTGCAGCAATAGGAAATCTCAGCATCTGTGAGCACCTCAAAAGCACAGTTAACCATGGCAGTTAGTATGGAAGGTGCTGATGGGTGCAGGGGAGGTGGCAGGCAGGACTGAGAAGTACGCTGGTGAAATAAATTAGGGAGGAGGAAAGAAATGGCCTGGAAGTGTGCAGGCTGTTTGCTGGGTGCTGATGTGCAGCTGTGGGCTGAGACACTGCTGCTGAAGAGCAGCCTGTCTGCACAATTTCAGGTTGCTTTTTCCCTCCTCCTTTACTTACTAGTGTGTATTGCAGGCTCTTCTGCGGAAGCAAGCTGCTGCTCAGGCTCACGGGGCCTAGCTGCAGAATATATCTCTGAGATTTGGGAATTTGAGTAGAAAAACAGTTGCAGGTCCTGGGTTGAGCTTGCAGAATTAGTGGTTGGGAACCCTCTTGGTTTCCTTGTAACCTGTGTGGGTTTGATGCAGAGTGCTGAAAGCAATGCTGCTTAACCTGTTTTTTACAAGACTTCTGTAAACTTGTCCTGGCAGGAGGAGGGAGGCGTGTTTTCCTCTCTGCTCCTCCTTTCTGCAGCTTTTGAATTCAGTTGGGCAGAAGAGGAACCCTTGGAGATGTGAGGCTCCTGCATGTGTGGTGGATGTTTGCAGCAGGTAGGGAATGGGGCTGGAGGAAGGCTTGGAGGAGGTCTTCTCCACGTGTGTAAGTGCCTGATGGGGAGGAGATGGTAAAGAAGATGGAGCCATATTAATTTCAGTGGTGCCCAGGGAACAGACAAGAGGCAATGGGCGCAAACTGAAATGCAGGAAACTCTATTTAAAAGGAAACACCCCCCCACTTTTTTTTTTACTGCATAGCAGGCAGCTGAATGGAGGCTGCCAACCTTGCAGGCAGGCTGTTCCTTGTAGTCAGTAGAAGTATGCACAAGGTGTGGTCATTGTGGCTTCTGGTCTCTGGTTTAACGTGTGCAAGCACCCACTGCAGGCTCCTCGTCACACTCTGGTGCAGGAGGGAGCATGTAGTCCCACCAGGCAGCAATCTCCAAAGATTAGCTGTTGCTTACACTCATTTTCTGTTCTTCAAGGTCACAGATTGGTGTGTGAGCGCTGGTTTGCCTGGCTGGCAGGCTCCTCCACTTTTCTGGAGCCTTTGCTGCAGGCTGGATTTACCAGGCTTTAAAACCAGACCTTACACTAAAACCAGAGGGCAGATGCTATGTACTGAGTCTGCTTATGCAAATCTGTGCATGTGCTCACCGATGTGCATTGTGGTTTTAGTTCTATTTCTCTTATATTCACTTTTCTTTCTCTCCGTGCCAGAAGAGATACTTTCTGTAGACTACTTGCTAAGTGCCCTGGGCTTGTTTTGATCAGATGTGTCCCGCTTTGCAGCACAGTCACCCGAAAGTGCTGCAGCGATTGCAGTGGTCTAGAGACACGTTTGATTTGAGTGCTCAATTCTGCTCCCATGAGATCAGAGGGGATTTGGCCATTGTGGAGGGTTAGATCTCACCCTTGCAGATTAATATGCCATTCAGTTCCTCTTGATTTCTTCATTTTTGGTTTGTTCATCACTGTATCCTCTTCTGTGGCAATTTTGAGGTGGTATTAACAGATTGCAGCAGAAGATGGCTCATCTGAGATGAATCCTTTTCCCTTAGAACAATTGAAAACCTTTTTTTTTTTCTTTGACCTGCCATTTACCTCGCCACAGTAGAGACATTGGAAAAGTCACTGCAATGAAGACCCTGAATATTAAAGACTTCCTAATTCTGAGGTAGTAATTTTGCTCATGAACCAATGGAATCTTGCTGCTGCCTTGCTTATTAATATTTTAGAAATAATCTAAGTCTTTCAAACTTCATGTAATCTGACATTGTCTGTTTTTTGAAGCACCCCCTCGCCGGCTGTTTAAATGCCACCTCCAGCAAGCTGTGTTCCCTGCCACTGCTACCCCCTCTCCTGGGAATCACGCTGCCTCTCAGTTCAGCAAGTGACAGCAACCATGACACTTCTGCCTCCTCTTCCTCCTCCTCCTCCCTGCTCAGCTTCAGCTCCAGGAGTTTTCTCCCTCCACTGCACAAATGCGGCACTGACCCTACAAGTAATCTCTGAGGTTGCCTATGCCCACTTGTGCAACCTCAAGCCATAACAGCACATACTCTTATACTTGGTGGTCAGAAAACTATTTTTTCAATGTATTATGGGGTTCAGCTTTCCCTATGCAGCTTGCACTTGGAGTATTTCCTGCAGCCTTGATGGGTTTTGGAAGAGGAGGTTGAGGTGTGCAGCCTCTGAGGTCCAGGTCAGCATCAGCCCAGTGCCTGATGGAAGCACACACAGGAGCAGATTTGGAAAAGGGAATCTCCTGAGTTTTTGCTCTCCTCTGACATCAAGCTGTTTGAGTGATTCAGATGTCATCTAGGCTGTGTGTATTAACAGCCCGATTCCTTCATATTGCTATCCCTAGGGTCGCTTGGAGGTAGGGCAAACAGTCTGGTATGGCTGGGGATATGCTGGGACATCGTCCACGTGGTCATGCAGCATGACCAATCTCAATGCTCTCTGCCTGTGCCAGCCTCCTCCATCCTCCCGTCCTTCATTGCTGTGGTGTCAGGGGCTGACGTCGGGCTGGCACAGTGGCCAAGGTCCTTCCCCGCAAGGCTTTTATGTCCCTTGTCACAAGGGCAAGTGGGATTTGTTATAATCTGAGCTCAGGTCATCTGCAGGGACGGTGTGGATGTATGGACTTGGGTGTTGCGATGCACTGGGTTTGTGGTTGCTACTGGGATGTTGCAGAGACAGTGAGTGGAAGTGCTTACCATCATTGCAAGCAAAACCTGTGGGATATGTAGGCTGAGCACTTCTCGTGCTTTCCCGGCTGTAATTTGTGAAATAAAACCACCTCTAATGTTCATACACTGATAAACAGCTTTAAAAGACTAAACCAGAGGCGAATATCATCCAACATCAGGGTCTGATTGTCCACAAGTCTTACTGAACCTCTTTCTGCTATAAAACATGACAAATAAACCTGCTGTATGAAAATAGCTTTTAGCCAGGGCTTGACTACAAAGGAGCACAGCTCCTCTTTGATTCATTGGTGGTGTCCCTACCAAAGCCATGGTTAAAATGTGTCAACGTAGCTGTACCCAGTCAAATAATGTCCTGGCAGGGCTCCTGTTTCACCAGCATTATCTGGAGTGTTTAATGCTAATATTGCTCTTGCTTAGATTTGGCACTTCTCAATGTTTTCTTGTTACAGGAATTTCCTTAAGTAGAAACTTTTTCTTCAGAGTAATTTTTGGTTGATTATTGCTTATATATGCAATTAGTGTAATTGCATCTGATTATGCAGATTTATTTAATCATATAATTAGAACATGGAGGGATGAAATATAATGCAGTTGGGAAATCTTTTGTAAAACTTCCTGAGCTCAGTACTCTGTGCATAGGGTGGTTGTTATCTCTCATGCTGTAGGCTGGAGACTTTAGTTCAGCATCCTGGTTAGTTTCAAAACATGTTTAAAACGTGCTGTTAATTGCTCTTAAAATTGGTACATAGCCTTCATGGTGTGAAGGTGTGTAACTTTAATTTTTTACATGATAATATCAGGAGCTCACTGCTGAGCTCAGCCCTGCTGTCTCACATCTGCGTCCACACCTTAAACCCAGGGACATAAAAGCATCAGTCCTGCATTGGACCCAAATCCCAGATCCTGTCTTCGGCCGAGGTCTCTCATCAGGAAGAGAGGGAGAGCAGCACAAAGATGGAGTGATGGGTCCTCAGGGTGCTCATTGCCTGTAGCTCAGGGGCTGAACTGACCCCAAAATCCCTTTTGAAACCCCTCTGCCTTGGTGAGGAACATATAGACTAAAGAGGAAGAGGGAGAAATGGTGCATTTTTCCAGACAATGGTCTGGAGATGTTTGTTGTCATTCAAGAAGTCTGGCAGGAGCAGGGGCCTTGAACCTACCTGTCCAATTTCTCACACAGTGCTTGAATTGCAAAAATACTGTTCTTTGTCATACAGTGGTTACTTACAGAGCTGTGCTAGGAGCTTCACAGAAGTAATCAAAGCGCCTTGCTTTTATGATCTGATTTTCAGCTGTGGCACAACAGCCAGGCTCACTGCCAAGAGCTGTGGAGAGCAGAGGGAAAAGGACTAGGACTATTATAGCAGGAACGAGTGATTTCTCAGCAAGACACGATCGTCTGTGCTCTGAAACAAGAGCCTCGTAAGCCACAGGATAAAGCAAATGTACGGTGTGTATGCAAAAAGCACAGACAGTATATTCTTATTTATAATTTGGGTTGTGTTAATGTCTCCTGCTTCTAATTGGGAACCTGTACCAAAAGCGATTACCCTCTTCACAGCAAGAACACAGTCCAAATGACCGGTCTGGTGTATATCTGTCTTGATTATCTCTGCAAGGGCTGCAGGGATTTGCTTTCTTTTTGGTTTCACAGAGCTGCAGCTTCTCATCATTCTTTGCTGCTCCGTTTGGGCTGCCTTTTGGCCAGTGGATGTCTGAAAGTGGTTTTAGATGCCAAGAAGTTCACGTGCTTCTCTGAGGCCCGATTCCTCGCAGCAGCAGTGTGAGTGGAGACGGGCAGGAGGCCACCTTGCCTTCAGGTGCCCTGCGTGGTGTGCTGGGGGTGAGCAGAGCTGAAATGAAGACAAAGTTACTGCAGACCAAATGAACCCTCTGGCTGGTCCCCACCACAGCAATGAGACCCGTAAGTGGTCTGAAGAGCCGTGTGTTGCAAACCACTTGGTGCTTGTGGGGCTTGTGGCAGCTCAGGTGTTGCTCTGTTGCATGGCTGTGGGATGTAAGTCCCCCTTAAGCTTCTCCAGGCTGAAGGTGTTGGAGTTAGCTGGCTGGACTCTGGGCACGTGCCTCCCCTGTGTATAAAATTTGATGAGGTCAGGGTGGGGGTATGGAAATACCTCCCTCATGTCAGGGTAGTGGTGTATCACTGAGTCCTGCAGACCTGGCTGCAGAAAAGGGAGCACAGGAGAGACTCCAGGATGGAAATAGTCATAGGCTGTATTGCTTGGTGTCAGGAGACAACTCAGGCTCTGGAAAGGACTTGCTGACCTATTTCAAAAATGTCATTCGAGGAGCTGTTCAGGACTTGGCAGCCCAACCCAGGACTTGTTGCTTCTCTCCTTAAAGGGAGTTTCTGGTGCTGGTTGACAGCAGTCAGAGCAGATTCTTCATCCTGACTGCGCTGCTGTGGGGAAACATCTGAAGAAAACACGACACAAGCACTGGGTGATACAAGGTAGGGCTGGCTGTGCAGCCTAGCTCTGCCCCAAGGCAGGACTGAGTTCTTGGTGAAGGCCTGACCTGAGCTGAAGGATGCTGGTGATGGAGATGACATTTCTTCTGCAGGCAGCCTGTCCTGGTACATGGCTAGCTGCGCCATTTAGAAAACTTGGCCTGATTCCTGACCTTGCTAGTACATATTAAGGCATCAGACTCAAGCCTTCTGTGATCTTTGGGACCTCTCTCTGCACGAGTGCCTGTGGATCTTGTGTGGTCAAGAGGCACCTAATGGATGTGGCCTTTGAACAGGGTTTCAGTGTGACATTTCTGCCGGTCCACATGCTGGCACGGAGGATGCCACCCATGGGCATTTGAAGAAGTCTCCAACTCTGAGCAGCAGCAAAATTGCTGCCTGAATGCTTTCCATGCAAATGCTCATTATAGCTATTATTCACTGTGACTTGTTTTACTACAAAGGCGCTTGGTGCCTCGGCACAGGGCAGATGTGTTCTCAGAGACAGAAAAGGAGGCAGAATCAGGTGAGCTGAGGGCAGCGTCATTGTTCTTAATCTGGGAACTGCAACAGATGAAGCTGTAAATTCGCTTTTCTGGGTAGCCTATAGCAAAATCAGGCACTGAAGCTGGATTTGCTGAGGCCCAGGACCTTTTAACCTCCCCATCCTTTCTCATAGGAACATTTCTAGTTAGCCAAATTAATGGACCAAGCAGTAAACTAGATTTGCAATTTTTTATTTTTCAAACAATGCTTTGAAATACTTTATTGAACAGCAAAATTAATTGCATTTGCTCATCTCCCGCTCCCACGTACAATACAGAGATATTTTCTCCAGAATCACATTCCCTTCAAAAGGGTTTTTTGTACCATGCTCTGCTCAGCGCCCCTCTGGGAAACATGTGCAACCATTTGATAAATATGTTGTGAAAAACACCGTTGAAGTGGCAGTCCGCCTGCAGCAGAGGAATAGCTTCAGGGAAAAATGGTAAATAAGATATGTGTAAGTAAATGAATTTTGCTCATATAAGCTTGTTTGCAGCTCTAGTTCATGTCTGCAGCATAATCCTCTGATCTACAGCAGGCGTTCGGTGTTGTGGGGAATCAGCCTGGTGACCATGTGAAGAGCATCGGGCCCAAAGCTGCGCAGGAGCCGCAGAAGGTAGTGATGGTGTCTCTGTTTCGCTGGGATTTCCCATCCCAGCAAGATGTGGTTGCATTCCAGCCTGACAAATGGCAAATCCACCATTGATTTTTGCCTCGCAGAAATGAATAATTGCCTTTTGTACTGAGTTTTATGCACAGTAAGACTGGTCTGTGCGTAACTGATTTGCTTATTCAGAAACCATTGCTTTCCAATACACTTTTGGAGGGTTTATCAGTGAAAAGGAATCCTTCAAAACAGCAGAACCTGAAACAAAGCCCAGTTTTGCAGATGAACAATTGTTTTCTTTTAAGTCTTGCTGGTTTTTTTAGCATACTCTTAGCAGCACTGTATTATTTGTTGTGATGCTTATTTATTGTGATGTATATTTGTTTAGATCAGATGAACTGATTTATGGGGTTTATCTTAAGTTTAGCTATGTAAATTGTCAATTAGCTGAAGATTTATTTTGCAGCACTGCACTTTGGGAGGCAGGCAGGTGGCCTGAGCTGTGGGTTAGAGCTATGCAACCGTGCTGCTGCTTTTGAAGAGGTGACACCCCGGGTGCGCCTGTTCTGGCAGTGAAGAGCTGAACAAGGTGGCTAACACAAGCATCGCTGTTTGCTGAGACCCGGCCACTGTTCCCAGTACTTCTGGTTTGTTTGTTTTTTTTTTCCTGTTGGTTGAACAGCGAGTATGTGGGTGATTCGTGGGCTTTCACAGTCAGCCGCGCAGCAGCACAGGCAGATGCTTCCCTCCCTCACTCCTCCACGTGGGGAAAACCTTGTGGTGGGAGGAGGGAAGAAGGCTGGGGAGCTGTAGACTTCAGTTGCAGGTTGATTGATTTTTTTTTTTTTTTTGGGTGCTTCCTAGGAGTGAGGTGAACTGTGACTGTCCAGAAGCTAAAGCTCTGCTGCAAGGAAAGGCCATGGGTTTGTTTCTCTGTAGGCAGAAGAGCAAAGCCAGGCTTTTAACGCAGGGTGAAATTGGAGGTTTCCTCTATCCCCTTGTGCAAGCTGGATTAAATGGTGAAAGCATTTTTACTCCCTCCCTCCCTTCATTTAAAGTCATTTCCTTGATGAAAGTAAACATGCAGGCTGGAGTGCTGAACTGCCAGGAGAGCTGCAGCCCAGCCCCAGCAGTGCAGAGGGCCGCTGTTGACGGCGGCGATGCGGACTGGTGCTTTCCTGGCCGTGCAAAGCAGCCCTGGGAAGCTGCTGCCCTGCAGCCAGGGCTGGAGACCAGCCTGTGCTTCCTAGGGGCCGAGGCACTGACCTTGACCCAAAGCCAAGTATGCAGGCATCCCACAAGGAGTCCGTGTGAGTGTCCTGTCAGGAAATGTGCTGCTCTGTTGGCTCTGGAGTGCAAGAAAAGCCTCTTCAGGGGTAGCGGGGTGGCCACAGGCTTGTGGTTGCCCTGACCCGATGCTTCTGGGTCAGCCCAGAAGCTTTCCAAGTGCAAACTTTGCTCAAGCATTTTGCAGACAGCAAGTCCTCTGCAGGCTTCTTGCGAATCTGTTTCGAAGGACAGGATCGTTGCTGAGCCAGCACAGGGCTGCAGCTGCCTTTCTAGCTTGAAGCCTGGTTTTGGGGGTTTGGGAGGCCTAGCAAAGGGGAAGGCTCGCACTGCTTTGCCTGTGGGTTTGTGGGACCATGTGCAGTATGTGCTGGAGGAACCCTGCAAGCCATCCCCAGTGCCTGCATCCTGGCTCTGAAAGGGATTTCTGCTTTGGGATTGAAGGGTTTAAATATAGTTTTAATAAAAGCTTTTAAAGCTGATCTCACCACTTCATTACTGTTTTGAGTGAGTGACACCTCTGTCAATTTGTTTCAAACAAGCCTGCAGAAAAGGCAGGAGAGGGGGAAAGATTATACTCAGGTGGAGATGGAGGGGAAGGAGGTGAACAGCGGGCTGTGGGGGAACGTGTTGGATTTGGATGTTTCCTTTCTGTCACACTGAGCACCCAGCGTGTATCCCCCGTGACTGGCATGCGACCTAGGGTGAAGCCTCCCATACACATCTCTCTAGTTTCCTTACTGATATAAAAAGATTGCTTGAGCTTGGCTGCAGTGCTTCTGCGAGGGACTTGGGAGGTCAACTCCTTTTGCAGCAGAGTTCAGCTGTAGTGTGTTTAACTGAGCATCGTTGGGCAGCTTCGAGCCAGGCTCCACCTTTGCTCCATGCTCCTTGATGAGGGTGTCGTGTGTTCCCAGGCTGATGCTGGCTGGGGCTTTTTGAACTCGCTCACCCCCACCCTTCCTCATGTCAATTAAATGTAGCCAGTGTGAAAACAGGGCAATGCAAGTGTCATCTGGCTTGCAGGGATTTTTATGCACAAGCTGCTTTGCATGTAGAGAACCAAAGGTTGCAATACTTCAGAGTTAAGCCTACACTGAAATTCACTGGATGCAGTCCAGGGTGCTGGGACTAAAGCTAAGTTCTCACCCATTGTCCCCAGAAACTGGGCAGAGGAATGAGATGATGCATCCTGCAGCACTGCATCTTCAGAGGTGATTAAGGGATGACAGCCATGTGCTGCAGAGGATCATTTCCTGCTCTGGACTGTGCTGGGAAGACTGAAACCTGTTTTAAATTGAGACTGCAATTAGCATCCAGGAAACAGCGATTTTATTCAGCAGTTTTAGCTTTGTATTGCATTTTTGTGTTCTGTAGGTCTTTTCCAAAGGAAAAGCTGATTCCCACATGCTGGTAATCATTAAGCATTGTTGATTTGCAACTCAATATAGCTTTTATACATGGTGGGCAGCAAGGCTAATGTGTGTTTGCACACAGGCTGCAACTGTGGGGGGCCGGGGCGACCCTGGAACCAGACTTGCTTTTAAATTCTGCCGTTGCTGTTAACTAAGTTGCAAATAACTGAGAATGTGGAAGTCACCAGCCATGGCTTGGCTTCCAGGCCTTTCTGGGACACTCTCTAAGGCACTACGGGGCAACAGAGAGACTAGTGTGGAGCCCTAAATGGCTGTGGGTTTGTTGTTGTGCATGTTGGGTTTGGATACATACCAGAAGCTCTTGTATCCTATAAATAAGAATTGAAGAGGTTGAAAGTTTGGCTCTTTATCCTCGGCTTGTTAAGAAGTTGTACTTCTCCCTTTACTGTGAGCTGTGGTTGACTGCTGGTCTAGCTACAGAAGAAGTTCTCTTTAGCTATGTCACTTGTTGCGCATCAGATAAAATCTCATCTTTATCACTTTCATATCTAGCACGATACTTGGGTTTGCCTTTCCTTCTGAGGCTTTGCAACTTGTTTACAGCCTGCCAGTGTTTTGCCTTTGCTTTCTTTCATGTTGGAAGAAACCAGAGATGGGTGTCTTGGTTATGTGTGTGTGTTAGTGAACATTATTATTCACTTTACCTGTTTCTGTTTCCTTTTAGGTATTTCATGGAGAGATTCCTTCATGCCCCATGCTGTCTGTGAGCACCAGCATCGCAGCCTTCTGAGACCGTACAAGCTGGATGCAGTGATGGGGGACTCTCCAATAAATGCCGTGGATGGAGGCATAGACACGTGCTGCAAAGACACGCAGACTGAACTGGCAGAGCGGGTAGCAGCCATAGATGTGGCTGTTGGCCCAGACAGAAGTGACCAAAATGGTGAAGACAACACTGAAGAAAATGACACAGTCTTTTCTGATAATATAAAAGACATCCAAAGAAATGGAGTCAACAGTGATGTGGGAATGAATGAATTTCTGCCTTCCCAACAGTCAGAAGATGCTCACTGGAGGCATGTTCCCAAGAGACCTCTCACTAGACCTGTCCTATCAAGTAGGAAGTTGTCTCTTCAGGAGAGATCATCAGGAGGTTATTTGGCTTCTAGCAACACTCCAGGCTATGGCCCTTATGCCACAGGGCCATCACCACGTATAATGAGGAGACCAACGATAGAGTCCAATCGGGTCTCCATATCAGATTCTGAGGTAGGCATGTTCTCTCCAGTAAGTGTGGTGTTGAGGTAAGGTAAGCCTTTCTTAACTGGTAAGGGAAGTCTTCAGTCTTTTGGAGTAGCAGATCTGAAAGCACTGCTTTTTTTCTATGGGGGAGAAAAATCCCTGAAACCAGGGATTGTAGTAGCTTGGAATGGCTGAACCCCTTTGCATCTATTCCCCAGACTTCTGGGTGTAGCTGTGGTCCTGACATTGGCTCCTTCAGCCCTCACCTGCCTGGGATAGTGCCATTGAGGGGCTGGGACCCCTGCTGTGTACAGTACCATGCAGAAGGCCTGTCGGGCTGTTCAGAGAAAGGGCCGTGGCCAAATGGCTTTGTTCTCGTGTCCCTGCTTTATGTGCCCTTCGGGAGTTTATCAGTCACAGCAGCTTTGCTGCTGGTATTTTATGGATTTAAGCTTCTGGAGATTATGTATCTCCTATTGTATTTTGCCATTATTAAAGGCATGATTTAATTTTATAAAGAGCTTAAATGCATTGGTGTTTCCTACTCCTGTCAGGATTTTCCTTTGTCTTTAAAGCATTTGTAACAGCAATGGTAACGGAGGGCTGTGACCCCCCCCTCTCCTTCAGAGAGTGTCTCTGGGTGGCTGCAGTTGTTCCTGCTCATCTGTCTTGCAGTTCCTCTCCCAGTACTGGACGTGGGCTCAGACCTGTCCCAGAGGTGTAACACGCTATTAATGGTTGAGTGTATGGATGGAGGCTGCTGCTGGTTGCAATTCCCTGTTTTGGGGACAGGTTTCCTCACCTGGCACTTCTGCTGTCCGGGGCAAGGACAAGGAGGAGGGCAGCTGCAGCTTTTCTTTCCAGCCTTTCTTTCTCACGGGCACGTGTGCTGTGCCGTGCTGTCCCAGTGAGCAGAGGGGCCACTTGGACCAGGCTGCCTGGTGTCACACTGGAGACGCCAAGCCTGCAGCAGTGCCTATGAGAACGGGGCATGCAGATCAAACTGAGACTTCAGCAGGGGCTTTCTTTGAAAGCCAGGCATGGTGGAGGTTGTGCAAATGGGTGGTTCTTGACACCAAAATGTTCTGTAAAATGCTACAGGCTGGGGAAGGATTTTAAGTAGAGAATGGGCTATCTGGAGTGCTGGAGAGGGAATGTCATCTCTGTGGGGCTGGCAGCTGGTTTGGGGAAAAAACACAGACTCACACCTGAATTATCCCCCAAATAAATTCCTGTGATTTTTTTTTTTTATCTGCTATTTATGGAGGAAACCCCCCCCAAGTTTTCCTTACCTCACTGTTTCTCTCCAGATGCTTACCCAGTGAATTCACCTCTGTTGCTGTGCCTGGGCACTGAAGTGGGACAGAGACAGCTGGGTGCTCAGGACCAGTGCCTGACTCTTCCTCACCCAGTTGACGGGGAACATGTTGCCGAACGTGGCTCTGCCAGTGCCATTGTGACAATGTGTTGCTCTTGGGCACTGTGGTGCTCCCAGCTGCGATACCTAAATCCCACTGTGGTCCCATCCTGTGTCGTAAGGGACCAAAATCACCGGAGTTTAGACTTTTGCTGGTGTGGGTCCGAGTGACCTGGAGGTTAACATCTATGTGGCTTAGTGTTTCACTTGTGCAAGGGGAAAACACCCGCTTTTCAGATCTGAGATGACGGGTGCTATGTGTGAGCAAATCAGCTGTTGTCCTCTGGGACCTTTTGCAGGTCACGATAGCTGTGAGATGGGTCATGGTGTCCCCGGCCGATAAGAGGATATCTGCAGAAGGTGCACTGCAGAGATTGCAGCTTCATTGATGGCAGCGGTATGCTTTAATAAGGGAGACGGGGAGGGAGAGGAGCCAATTCTAGGAAGCGGACGTGACTTGTGTGTCAGCTCTCCCATCCTGCAGTACTTTAACTGTGCCAGGAGTGAGGCTTGTCTGAAATCTGTTTCAAAGTAACTGCAGTGGAGTGTGACTAGCACGTTCCCATCTGCAAGCAAATTCAAAATACTCTGTCCGCTTCCATAGCACCTGCATCCTGGGGAGCAATAGTTACTGCCTTGGGGTAGGAAGTGCTTAGTTTGAAATGCAGATGCAGAGCCTTTCATTATCCTGCTCCTGCAGCAATTCTTTATGCAGTATGGTGTTTTTAATGGTCACTTTAGTATAGCTATTTAGAGTCCGGCTCTGGTGCAGCCCAGATGCTTAACAAAGCTGTGCTCATTGGAAACAATCATTCATATTAATGGGGAATCACTGCAGTAGGAGGGGGAAGGGAGCCCAGGCGAGATCTGTGCATGTTCAGAGGTGGGTGCTAACCCTTGCAGCCATGCTCTCGGGAGCTGTGCTTAGTCTCCACAGCTTACCGGGACAGCATCTGTGTCCTGTGAGGAATAGCAAAAGGATGAGGAAGATGCATGCTTGTTTATAGGATAACATTTGAGGGTGGCCACTGAATAAGGAAGAATAAGAGTTAGGTGTGTGACAGCAAGGCGAGCGTGCAGCCTGTGCACAGCCCAACCCCAGCATCCTGCATGTGACCTACCAGTTGCTGCTAAGCGGCTGTTGCAGGGTCACTGTGTTCATGGCAGTGAGAGGCACTGACAGTCCAAATCTGAGCTATACAGCTAACTGAGATACAGCAGGGAACTCAGAAAGGAAATGGAGAGCAGATCTTACATTGTTACATGCATTTGCTCAGTATGTTTGCTGTAAGTAATGAGCAGAGCCTTGCATGTGGGCAGGGAAGACTGAGCAGAGCCAGGAGTTAGGGGCAGGGCTTCTAAGAGTTATGGGGGACTCTGTTGAGGGTTTTGGCCCCATTGTGGATAAAATAACCCTATGATGAGAAATACAATCATGATGTACTTAGCAGCAGCTGCTGTTGTGTTTTCTGTTGATCATTTTGATATGCAGACCCTCAGTGAGCAGGGAGGCTGCTAGGTCACTCAGCTCACTGATCATGGCATTGCCCTTGGCATCCCTGTAAATGACTCTTTGACATATCATGTTCTAGGCAAGCTGCACATTTGTACTTGAGTCCCTGTCTCTCACCTGCTTAAAGCCATTTTGGAGTTGCTCCTTCCTCCTTGCATTGAGTATCCGGCACCATCAGTCAGTGCCTTTCAGGTGGCAGAACATCTATCGCTCCGGCTTGCAGCCGCTGCCAGAGTGAGTTAGTCTGTGCAAAAATGAAGATGAAGTTCATGAGCATTCAGGCTTTATCAGCGGCACACGTGCAGGCACTATCCATCCGGAGCAGAGATGGATGGATGGTACAGCTGCATAGCAAAATTTCCTGTGTTACGCTGATAGCCATCTCGGATTGAATCTGCTTTCCCTCTCCAGTGATAGCAGGAGTAGCAGCTCACTTCCTTGCTGTCAGTGGTTCCTGTGTCCTTGACTGATCTGGAGAAATAACGGAGAGATGTGCTACAGGGAGATGGAATATGGGGATGCAAACAGAGGTGAATTTTCTGTTGTTGTTTCAATTATGGAAGAACCACGTGTTCAGTTAGAGAGACACTGCTGAGTTGGTTTTTTCATGCTAGTTTAAATACTTGTTCACCGACTGGGAGGAAAGCTTATGTTCAGGGATCAGAGGGCCAAGAGCTAAAGCTGAGCCTGTGATGCTGCAGGAGGATTCACCTGGTGCTGCAAGTGGGCAAGTTGGGCTGTCCCATCCCCGGGACTGATACTGCAACTGTTTGCCTTCTGAGTGGGGTTCTTGAGTTTGTTATTGAGGAAGATGGTGGCTCCCGGGCTGGCAGGGCTGCAGCAGAGCCAGGACTTGTTGTCTTGCACAGAGGCAGGTCCCGATCAACCGAGCAGAGCCACCAAGTAGCTAATTGCCCTGGGAAAAAGAGTTGGCAGCTGCTGGTATCCTGCAGCCCCTGCTGACAAGTCTGGATCAGCAGTATTAACTCTGCAAAAGTAACCCATCCTGCTCTCCTTACAGCATTGCTGTGTGCTTAATTAACCTGATCTGTCATATCTCTATCAAAATTAATCTGTAATTTTAAAAAATTCCTGCTTGGTCCCCTCCTTTCTTAGATTATTCACGGACTATGGCCTGGAAAGTCCTTTCAGTGCTGCCTTCTCTGTAGGTATGTCCACTAGGCTGGTGGGATTTCTGCTGCCTTTGCTGCCCATCAGTGCTTTGCTCTAACAAGGGAATGGCTTTGCCATTAGCTGTGGCACAGAAGTGATTAAGCTGAAGCTATTAAGGGTATGTAACTCTGCAGAGCTGAGGCACAGGACCTGGAGTTTAAGTTGCTGGCCGATGTTGCCTCTGATGTGACATTCCCAGCTCCTGCTTGGTGCTGGCAGCATGGCTGCTGAAAGCCGCTTCTGCTTTGCTGCATGGATGATGCTCCGGTGCTTGTATGTACCAGGGCAAGACTCTCTGTGAACATGTTTGTACAGACTGGGTGTCTTGTCACCATGTTTCAGAGCTTGTCCCACCTAAAATGACAGGGCTTGTATCTGTGAAAGGGGAGAAGTGCTGCTTGTTGGAAAGAGGCATTTGAAAATGCAATGCTGTGTTGTTTGTTTTATTCTGCCATCCCAGACCAATCTTTTTAGGTAACCAAGAAAAGTCTTACTTGGAGAATGACTAGAAGAAGAAGAAAAGATGTCTTTTTCCAGGCTTTCTCTCCAGACTTGCCATCACAGTTAATTGCTTTATACTTTCTCCAGTCTCTTCTGGCTGAATCGTCCTTTCTCTTTCACACGTTCCCTTTCTCTCCCCTCCAACCACCCGCTCCCTGGCATCCCGGTTTCTCTAGCCTCAGTGTCCACGTGGTCTCCCTACCCTCTGGGATAAGCAGGAGGCCATTACAGCTCCCAGTTGTCTGGGTGGCCCCACACATCACGGCAGTGGGCTGGGGCCATGCGTGCTTCAGCAGAATGGAGAGGATGAGTCAGGTCAGTGTGTTCTCCCTCCTCGGTGCTGCTGCTGGCCTGAGCACACAGGGAGGAAGATGAGCTGACAAAGGGAATTTTCCTATGCTTGATGTCTGTGGCTTATCCCAGAGGCACAGAAAATAAATCATTTCTTTGTCCTTTCTTGCCTTGGCTTTCCACATCTATCGTGGGCCTCCTGCTTGTTTGGCCAACTGGTTTGAAGCAACTGGTGTCAAAAGCAGTGAGAGGCAGTGCTTTGGTGCCAGGCTGATCCAAGTCTCATGCTCCTTCGGTCTCTGGGAGCTGCCCAGTTTTCTTGAATTCCTTGCTGTGCACAAAGCTAAACCCAGGTGGGACTAGGGCAGTGGTAGGGATTGAGCTCCGACACAGTGTGGGCTGGAGAGCTTTCCCTTCCGGCCCAATGAGTGCCCCAAACTAATTTCTTCTAGAGGTCTTACTGTGGTGCTCAAACTAGAGCTCTCTTGAAAAGATCAAAGGTACTTGGAAAACATTTCTTCAAAGAAGAATTCCCCACAGGCATTGCTAATTTCTTTTCCTTGGATTAATTAACATTTATTTCCAACTTGTGTAAGGGCAAGGTTTAAGAGAAGGAGAAAGCCCAAATCCACAGTTGCAGTGGGGTTTGAAAGGGGCCGCCTTAGTCCCACTGATTCCTGCCCCCTTTTATTCTTCTAGCCACTCTCCCAGTGACACCCCCGGGCTCCTGCATCCACCTTTGGCATCTCGGGTGGGTGAGCCCAGACAGCAGTGTGGAGCCTCGATGTTGCACTTTCTGCCCAGCCATGGTCAGTGCTCCTGCCAGCAGCCAGTCATGGTGCTGGGCTTCCAGGTTTGCACTTGTTTTTGGATGTTGTTTAAAAATCTGTTTATTTTTCTTACCTCTACGAGCTCTGGGCTTCCTGTGTGTCCTCCTTTGTCCCTGAAGAATTTTCTAATTTTGTATTCATTGCTGCCTGTAATACCCCTTTTCTGGCTTTTATTTTCATGTCTGTTTTTAGAACTGCTTTCGCTTCCACTTCCAGACAGGATCAGTTTAAACCAGTGTTGTCTTCCTTACTGGTTCTTAGTTCCCAATTTTCTTTCCCATGCTTCTCTTTAAAGTATATCTCTGAATTGCTGAAACTTACCATTCTCTTCAGATTAGGAAACTTCAGTCCTTTTAGGTGGCAAAATTCTCCATTATATATGTATGTATGAGGCAGTCTGATTTGTTTTCAGAAATGTCTTACTTTGGTAATCAGCTCTGGCTCTTCCTTCCCATGCCCATGTGCCCCCCCTGGACAGCAAAGGTTTAGTTCTCAATTTCTCAGGGTTTCTATCACACAGCAATGGCAGCAGTGGATTTATGGAATTGGGCTTGGAATCTGGACTTCACTGTGCTGTATGATTTTTTTGGTCAATTTTTGTTTTCTGTGGCATTGATTTCCCGCTTCCTCTCAAGTAATACCTTGGACGTGTTAACAAATGGGGCATCTTGTTTTTTAAGATGGAACAATTATTGCACACTTGGACAGATAATCTGCTGACAGCTTTTCATTAAAGGATCTCATTAAGGTTCTTGTTCTGTTTGTATTTATCAGCAGTTGCAAATATATTTGCATGATGAAATCAGGAGGATTGTACAATGTTATCTTTAAGAAACACTTGGCCCAGAGGTAAGTATTTCTCTCCAATAAAGGAATAGTACAATTATCCCACTTCCTGCAGGAGAACCAAATAACATAATAACAACCCTGCCAGTCTGCAGCAACACGTGGCAGGAGTTGCTTGAGCTGTGAATTATGGTCTTTCTGCAAGAAAAAAAAAAGGTAGAAAGCACCTATAATCTGGTGGTTTTTTTTTTTTTTCTGTGTTCTGCGGTGCTTCCAGCTCTTGAGCTCCAGCTGAGAAGTTAGTGCATCTCACTGGTAATTATCCGAATGGAGAGCGATGGAGGTGTGGACTAGATAGGGATGTGGCGATAATGAGTGTAGTCTTGAAGGCTGTGCTGCAGACCCTGTCATCTCCTTTCCCTTGGACCCTCTCTGGGTGTTCCCATCCCAATATTTATCCATCCCTTTCAAAAAAAACATCCCCCAAAGGCAGGTGTCTTGGCATTGCTCACAAGCTCCATTTAGCAGCAGTGAAAGACCAGAGAGATGCTTCAGGTGATCCGTCTGGTGTGGGATAAGAGTGGTAATTTCTAACCAAGTGTAAGAGGGATGGTGGGAAGGTCAGAGTCAAAGGAATTGGACACAGCAACAAGACACAGTCCCTCCTCAGTTGGACTAAATGCTTTGTAATGGGGTTTGCCCAGCTGGAATGGACTATGTCCTGCAAAAAGGACTCTGTTCCTTCAGGAGGGAGAGAAAAAATGCCACTGTGGCTCCCTTGACAGGGCATGGGCATGAAGTTGGTACTTTAGATATGCCACTTTGGCTTGAAACAAGATACTGAGTGCAGACCAGAGAGCCTATGGCGATATGTAAAAGGCTTTATTTACTTGTGCAAGTAATCCCTACTTGGGAGAAGAGGCCTGGTAACAGGACCTGGTCATTGCAAGCTTGCTGGTTAGAAGAGCAGGAGACACTGAGGCAGTTGGAGGCTTTTTCAGAGGGATGGTCACTTTTCATAAAATCATAGAATGGTTTGGGTTGGAAGGAACCTTAAAGCCTATCTAGTTCAAATCCCTACCATGGGCAGGGACACCCTCCACTAGACCAGGTTGCCCAAAGCCCCATCCAACCTGGCCTTGAACACTGCCAGGGAGCCAGGGGCAGCCACAGCTTCTCTGGGCAACATGTGCCAGTACCTCACCACTCTCACAGGGAAGAATTTCTTCCTCAGATCTCATCTAAATCTATTCTCCTTCAGCTTCAGGCCATTCCCCTTGTCCTGTCACTCCATGCCCTTGTGAACAGCCTCTCTCCAGCTTTGCTGGAGCCTCTTTAGGTACCGGAAGGTGCTCTAAGGTCTCCCCAGAGCCTTCTCATCTCCAGGCTGAACAACCCCAACTATCTTAGCCTGTCTCCATAGCAGAGGTGCTCCAGCCTTTGGATCATCTTTGTGGCCTCCTCTGGACTCACTCCAACAGCTCCATGTCCTTCTTGTGCTGGGGACCCCAGATCTGGATGCAGTACTGCAAAGGGCATCTCACCAGAGTGGAGCAGAGGGGCAGAATCCCCTCCCTCAACCTGCTGGTCGTGCTGCTTTTGATGCAGCCCAGGACATGGTTGGCTTTCTGGGCTGCAAGTGCACATTGTTAAGCTTCTCATCCACCAACCCCCCCAAGTCCTTCTCCTCAGGGCTGCTCTCAATCCATTCTCTGCCCAGGCTGTAGTTGTGCTTGGGATTGTCCCGACCCATGTGCAGGACCTTGCACTTGGCCTTGTTGAACTTCATAAGGTTCACATTGACCCACCTCTCAAGCCTGTCTAGGTCCCCCCGGATGCCATCCCTTCCCTCCAGCGTGTCGACTGCACCACACAGCTTGGTGTCATTGGCAAACCTGCCAAGGGTGCACTCGATCCCGCTGTCCATGTCGCTGACAAAGATGTTAAAGACCACCTGTCCCAGTACCAACCCCAGAGGAACATCACTCCTTTTTCCTGCCCATCTCAGCCGCCCTGGTGAGCATTTCCCCATCTCTGCTGCACCGCAGTTTTGCACAGGACAAGGCAAGGGGTGCGAAGCTGAGCACAGGGGAAGCTAGGGCAGGAGACATTAACAGGAAACTATTCCTGCTTAATTTGTGCAAATCACCGTGATGCAAAGCACAGCCTCGTGCTGGGAAGCAAATCTGCTGACACAGTGTTTGCAGGGGAATTTGTCCTCCACGTGTCCCTACCCTGGCTTCCTGTGTGCTGCCCCTTCCTTCAGGGAGAGGAGTCCTTTCTACAAAATGCAAAGAGATTTTTCTGTTCCCTATTTCAGTGGCCTTGTGCTTTATATCTTGGCTTTGCTGTGTCATGCTCTCTCCTCTCTTGTTGCTCCTAGTTCTGATGGATTGTTTTTTGCCTTTGGAAAGATGCATGATTTGCTAGCAGCTGAGTTAATACACTTCTATGGCCCCATTACTCACAGTTGGCTCTTCTTCTCTGTCAGGGTGGTGGAAAAAACTTCCTTCACTGGAAACAAGATCAAGATTTAAATCACTTCTTGTATTCCTGACAAGCCACTACTTGCAAGCTTAAAAAGTTATCAGTTCCCCATTCCTTTATTCTCCTTCACTGTGACGATTGCTTGGGTTAAGAGTGTTTTCTGGTTGGTGATAGGGAAAAGTCAAAATTATCATCTACTGCATCCGTGCTCTAATGCATCCCGAGAGGCAGAGGAGTGTTGCTTTCAGTGGGGAAGCTGCATGGGGATGGGCCTGTAACACCCCTGTTCTTACAAATGGACTGAAGACATCTGGCACAGCTTTGCTGTCCTGGTGTGGCTTCTGTAGATTGCAGAGCTATTTTGAGGCTTATGGGAAGGCTCATCTACCTGTCTGCATACTTTATATGTCAGCTTTGTTCCCAAAGAAGTGCCCGGTGCAGAGGCTGGAAGTGAATTTCCAGCCTGCTTTAGTGCTTGGCAATCTCAGGGAGAAACATTATGTTTAAATTGTTGTCTGGGGAAGGTGTCCCATCTAAGGCTCAGTCCACACCCTGTGCTGGCGTTGGAAACTCCCCCATTCCCTCATGCCACCGAGTTTGGGGCTCTCCTCTCCCCTGCAGTGCGGTTAGGTGGTGTGTATTAAGTCAGAACCACAGCAAAAGCCACTGCAACCCACCGTCCCCGGTGCCGGCACTGCAGAGATCCCTGCAAGAGCACTCTGACTCTTTGGCAGGAGCTTTGCACTGCAGCACGGTGTGCGCTGTCCTCCTACAGACCCCGTCGCTGTGGCTGAGCTGGGCAGGTCCCCTGGGTGCTCCCAGGCAGCTGCAGGGAGAGCTTGGTGTGGGCACTGCACCCTGCTCACCCTGCGCTCGTGGTCTTGAGCCCCTTGAGCTTCTGTGGCATCTGGGATTTTCTTCTTGTAATTAATGAGAGCAGAGGGATCAGCTCCAAGGGAAATGAAGCAGTGGAGATTTTGGTGCTGCTCTGGAAGTGTTTAGGTAGTACAGTACTAAAGGAAGGGTGAATTTAACATCAGGTGACTGCATGGCTCTCCTGTTCCACTTTGCTTTCCAGCGGTCAATGCCCAGGGCCACCATCGCTCCCTGTGCTGTCCCTGGTCTGTTGAGTAACTCAGCATCTCATCGTCACAACTTGCTGGGCATCTGCATCCACCACCTTCCCACCCCTTGGGGTTTCAACGCTGGATAGCTTGCAGAGATCAGACCTGCTTAGGCGTGATTTATTTTAGCAAATACTGTAGCGATTTAAGGGAATCCATTATTGTTTGTGTTGCATAGGAAAGGAGCTTGGCTCCGTGTGCTCTCCTCAGAGCAGCATGTGATCCAGCTGAGGGCTCCTCTGGGTGCAGCCACAGCCTTTGTGCACAGCCCGCAGAGGGTCCCTGTCTCTGCTGGGCTGATGGTGGGAAGAGCATGGGCTCATGCTGTGACCCTGGGGCTGGTGTGGGTGCCTGGGTGCAGGCAGCTGCCAGGCCGTGAGAGCCCTGTGGAGCTGGGGACGGGTGTTTTTTCTGCTTGGTTTTGAGCACAGTCCAATGTAGATGGTTAACGTAAAGAGGCCGGAGCCTGCTGTCAGGCTCACCTGGCTGAACTTGGAACAATGCTGGGGAGTTGGGGTGGAGGGGCCTCTGGTGTTACACCAGCACAACCAGAATCAGACTTCAGCCCATAATTGCTTTGTCATGGGCTGTCCAAAAAAAAAAAAAAAAAAAAAAAAAAAAAAAAAAAAAAAAGCAGTGCTTATAGTGCCACATGTACCAGTTTAAATAAGATTTAGTCTTTCATTATTCAGCACTCTGCCTCTACTTGATACTGATTCAAACTCAGTCATTTCCTTTTACCAATATTCTAACTGTGTTCTCCTTTTGATCCACAGGATTGCGTGCAATTAAACCAGTACAAGCTGCAGAGCGAAATAGGCAAGGTACGTTACTGGAGCTCGTGTTTGTCACAGGCAACCTGCACGCATGCACAAGTATGGGTAGACAGACTGTGCCAGCCCAAGAGATCTTACTGGCCAACACTCCTTACAATTTGTGTTTGTTTTGGGTTTTTTATTTGGTTTTTTGCCTTATTAGTTTGGGCAAGTTTTGTTCAAGGTCAAAGTGGAGCTACTTCCTCTGAAATCTAAATTTATCTTCCTTCCCTCTGAAGGTGGTTAAGCTGGCTCCCTTCCAGGGGGTTTGCTTGCCAAATGTAACACTTAAGAGCCTTTGATGTGTTACTACAACCCAACAAGGAAAGAAAACTTAAAAAAGATCAGGGCAGGTGTTTGGTTCCCATCAGACTAATTGAAGTTTTTATGTCCATGAATGAAATGCTAGTTTAATTCTAGTCCACACTTAAAAGTTGCAGACTGATTCAGAAGAGATTCCTCCAAAGTTATTTAGAGGTCTGGGCTGGTGAGCAGTTCAGACACCTGCACATTTGGATGTCTGCCACCACTGCAGATGGGTCCACGAGTGACAGTACTGCCTGGAAGCTGTACCTACCTTTGCAGTTGGAACATTGCAGTCAGAAGGGACTGCACCAAGAGCTGCAGGGACCTTCACCAAGAGTTTCATTAGCCCAAACTCCTCTCCAAAGTGAGAGGCCCCAGGCTGTGGGAGGAAGCACCCTTCCCATGTGTGCAGTGGGATGTGTGCTTGGCTGCTGGCAGTCAGGGTGTAAGGCTGGAGATACCATTGATGGTTGTACAGCAGATATCATCTGAAACTTCACAACTACGCTTCAGTCCCACTTGTGGCTTTTTGTCATTGGCTTAAGTATGATTTAAGCAGAGTATGAGGCCTTCTCTCTGGTGGATTTGGACCTGCCACCTCCTTCCCTGTGGATCACAGTGAGCCCTGAGGTTGGCAGAGGGTCTGCTGGACCTGCTGTGCTTCTGTGTCAGCCAGGTGGTTTGTCAGTCTCCTCTCAGACCTGGAACTTCATTCCAGCTCTCAGTGAATTCAGGAGAAATGTTTCAAAGGCTGCAGCGTTCATCCCACTCATTTATTCAACAGTCATCTGTCAGGGATGATACCTACCATGGTGTCTTGTCTCACATAAAATGTATAGTGTTGACACAGAACTGTGAAAACACAACGGTTTGGATGGAGTTTGGCTTCAGGCTGTCACTGGAGCTGTGGGTACAGCAGCAATCCAGGCCTGCATCTGCCCAGGTAAGAGGCGGTTGGAGGAAAGCAGGTAGCTGGTCCTCACTCAAGTCCACGTACTGTTGAGAGATGGAGTGGCTTCTAGCTGGAGGTAGTCTTGCACAGAAGTATAGGAAAGGTGTCCATGCAGAATTTCCAAACTTACACAAGAAAATCCACTTGAAAATTGTTTTCTTCTTTCCACCCACATTTAAGACAGACACAGCGGCTTTGACTCCTTCAGACATTGTTAATCCTCAAAAGTCCCATGGCTCCAACAGAGCTGCCCAAAATGTACGACCTCACAGCGAGGTCACATCACCTGCAGATTTTGCTCGGGGCTAGGCATGGCCTGGGGCCTTGGAGGGGTCTTACTTCCCTGTTCAAGGCCAGCCTTGAGCAGCAAGGAGACAAAGTGAAGCTGCTGAACTGACTGTGCAATTTGTGTTTATTTTTAGGGTTCCTACGGTGTTGTGAAACTGGCCTACAATGAGAACGACGACAAGTATTATGTAAGTGTCTTTCCTCTGCTCCTCGCTGCCACTGCTGCCTGCTCGGTGTTCCCTTTTGCACCCCTGAGAGCTTGGTCCTCCCTGCCTTGCTGCTTTTAGCATATACGTTTCTGATTCCGGTGGCACGCAAGGAGTCAAACCTCCCCTCTGGGTACGGAGCACCACGCTGCTGCCTGTGTGCCTGCTTGCGTGCGGTGCCGAGCAGGAGGGAAATCGGGTGGGCTGCCTTATATAACAGGCGGGGATCTTGGAGGCAGGCTGCAGAAGCGTATTACTGATTTGTCTTGACATTTTCTAGCTATGAAGCAGGTCACCTGAAATTAGAGGCATGTGGGTGGTGGTATTCAGTACCTGCTGTGCATTGGAAGCTTGGTCTGGAACGAGCAGGCGTGTTTTGTAAGGAAATGGGGGCGTTTATCAGAAAGATGCTGAACAGCGTGGCCCAGCTGGGCAATGCCTGGCTCTGCTGCATCTTACCTCCTTGCAGGATGCCTCCCTGTACACCGAACAGGACCTTGCTGTCAGGTTGAGAGGTGTAGGGTGCGGGGCAGAAGGCAAGCCTTGGCTTTTAAATCTTTTGCTGAGCTGAAACCAGAGTTAGAAGGATTTCAGATTAAAAAAGGCTGCTTATGCCAAAGGCTCCTTCTCTGTCCCTCCCCTTCCAGAGCCAGGTGAATCCTAACCATCCCAGCTCAGATCCCTGCAAAATCTGTCTGCAGACGTGCTCGTGTCCCTGGGCTTGCCCTGTGGCACATTTTGCTCAGGCTGAGAGCATGAGCTGGACAGCTGGCAAAAGAACTGCCTTGTGTGTGGCTGTGCCTGAAGGCTTGTGAAACAGTTTTGAGCAGAGTTTCTGGTGGATCCCAGGGCAGGTATCTCCTGAGCAGAGCTGGGTGGGTGCAGTGCTGTTGAACCTGAACCTGAACCCAGCTGCCCTCAATGCAGCCCTGCCGGTCTGGCCCTGCACTTCAGCTGCTGCTCCATGCTGTGTTCGGTGAGGAGTCCTGCTTTCGCTGCCACGATGGAGTGGCGTCACCTGAGTGAAAATGGGCCCATCAGAGCACCCAGGCAGACTTGTGCGCTCCTCCCTGTCCCAGTGCACAGAACTATTGGTCTTGGCACAAACGGGAATAAGAATATGCCATGGAGATGTAAAGCATGCTCATTCCCTGCTACTCCCCAGCTAGTTTTTCCCCCTTGACTCTTGGATGTAAAAGTGACATACCAGGTTGGAGGGACTGGGTGGGAGTTGCATGCCTGTTAGTATTCATTAGCCCTTCCATGCTTCCAGTGGGCATGAAATTACAGGAGAAATGTCTTGAAATAGAGTGGAAGAGATGAGACAAAAATCTGGACAAGGTGCCCTGGAAGTGGCCAAGCAAGGGAACCACAATTCTTTCCATCCCCTGTGCTTTCCAAGCTGACTCACCCACCACACCGGAGCAGTTGCTATTTCCAATGGCTGCTCCCTTTCCCTGCGGCCCTCCCGGTGCTGCCCTGCAGCAGGGTGGTTTTGTTCTGCAGAATGTGCTGTGGCCTCCCTGATCCCCCTGTCCCACCAGCATGGTGCAGAGTGGGGAACACATCACATTGCATTTATTTCCAGCTGAAAATACTTGTCTTTGAAAATTGTAATCTTTATGTTTTGACCTTTTGACCTTTTGCCCTTTTGGTGCTGGGAATCCTGACACTGTGCTGCAGGCTGCCCAGGATGGGCAGGTCAGTTGTCACAGCTTGGCAGAGGAGAGGTGGGTTTGGGTTAGCATTGTCTGCTCACTTCTTGTCCATGTTTTGGATGTAGAATAACACCAGGAACGTAGATTTAGCTGGTCAAAGCAAAGCCAAAAGTGAAAGCCTGTGTCCAGGTTAGCCTGGTACGTGTTAGTTAATCCCCACTTAATCTCCATTTCTTTTTCTAATCTAAGCAAACACTTTAAAGCTACTGCAGCCTGAGAGTGGCTCCCATGCCTGGGCACTTCTGTTTCATCCTCACTACTTGAAGAGGGACGGGGTGTGCAGACCCCCTTACTGCCAACGTTGCAGGGACATGCTCTTTGGGTCACCCTAATCCTCCTGCTGTGGGGGTGGAGGCTGGGTCTGAACCAGATCTCAGCAGCAACCCCATGAAGCTGATGGTGGGAGATGTGTGGAGTGCTTCAGCGGATGGAGAGATGGGACCAGAGTGAGAGCATCAGCAGTGCCCGCCTGTGTTTTAGTGCAGTGAATGTCAGCATACGGGAGACGAGAGGGCAGATGGCTGCACTGCTGCCAAAAGGCTGCAATGCTGAAGTCTGTTTCATGTGCTTGCTACCCTTTTGGCTGGGGCAGCAGGCGCTTTTCCCCTTCCTCAGCTGCCATCACAAGCAGACAGGCTGTCGCCCCTAATCCTTCCAGGTGCCCGTGTTTGTGTTTTCCAGGAGGGCAAGCCATGATGGAGAGACCTCCACTTTTCCAAAATGCTAAAACAGCCCAAGAGCTGGCAGACCTTTTAAAGCTTCAGAGAAATAGCAGCAAATTGCATAACTGCCGGATGGTTGCTTGGCTCCCCACACCCTCCCGCATGTCTGACCCACGTGCTCTCCCAGCGCTGAGATAACTTCCATGCTGCCCTGCTTATCGCTCCCATCCGAGGCCATGTTGCAGTAACGCACCCCGACTCCCTGGGGGGGGGTACCTAATGCAACTGCCTGTTACCAGCAGTTAGTAGAAGCAATTGCAACTCTGACAGTCAGGGAGGACCCAACTGTGTGTTTATTTTTCCCCAACTTTAGCTTTGGATGGTTGTTTTGTTTCTCAGTTGTAAAAAGCTATAACAGATAATTGTATTAAATCAGCCCTTGGTGAGCAGCCCCTAGTAACCAATTCACGTGTGCCATGTTTTATCATGAGTCCAGGGTGTGGCTGCCTCCTTTATTTTCTTTAAGCTAGCATGCTGCAATAAGGAGGAGCAAAACTTTAAAGAAAGCAGGAAATTTTTATTTTGGAGTGTAATTCAGAGTGTGACTCCTGATTCTTGCTGAGGCATGGGGCCCTTTGCTAGCTCTCCTTGTAAAGGCACAGTTTATAGGTACCAGGAACTGTATCTAGCTTCTGTCAAAGCAAAAGGTAAGATTTCTATTGCTTTAATGAGTTTTGGATCTGGCCTAGAATTAGGAAAAACTCTCAAGAAAAAGAGCTGATCATCACATTTGGGGAAAAATGTAGATGGGTTGTATTTGCTTTGTGGGTTTTTTTACCTTCCATTAAAGATGAGCAAGTGCTTCCAAGAGCTTTATCCTTCATTACTATGAACAACCGCAGTGCTGTGGAGGGCTGTGACAGCGTGCTGGCTTACACCAGCGGATACAGGGGATGTATCAGACTGAGGAAATTGAACTTTCAGCACCACGTATGTGACTTGGTGCTCCCTCCAAGGAGGAGACCCTGTCAGGATGCGGAGCTGGATCCCAGAGCAGAGGTCCCTGCCACTGCGCTTGGTCCCTGCTGGGACGTGTGAATGTGTTATAGTAGCATTTGTGGGGATCTGCTAAGGAACCCTTTACAGCTGGAAAGTTTTCAGTGGCTCAATTTGCAGGAGATGCTTTGACAGTGATGGTGGGGTGGAGGGGGGAAAAAAGCCAAGCTCTGTGAAAAAGTAGCAAATAAAAAGCAAAGGCAAATGTGTCCAGATGGGAGATCTAGTTTGGAGTCATTGCGCTGATGGAATTTGATTCTGTGATGCCTCGGGTCATGTCTCCTTCCTATTTTCAATCTCTAAATCAGCTTGCAAAGAAAAGTGGTTATGATGGACATTTGTTATGCTACTTCTGGACAAAAGCAATAGCATTGTAGATTGTCAGTGGGTTTCTCTCTTTTTTTTTTTTTTTTTTTTTTTAATCTGGTTTCCTAAGAAACAAGATTTGTGTCATTATGCTCTCTGCCTCTGTACCTAACAACCTTTGCATGGAGGGCTGTTTTCTACCAACTCTTAAAGATGGGGAGAAATTCCTTCCAAGTTTATGAAAAGAGATGGCTGAATGAAGTATAGCTGCTGAGGGAAGGGTGGCCAGCAGCAAGCCTTGAACCTTACTAGCCCCTGGAGAATCCACTTTGGTTGCCACCCAGGCGGGAAGGGAAGGCATGGCATAGCTCCTGTGTTTCTTGTCCTCTTGTTCATGTAACAGCTACTGAACCACTGCCATCTGTAATCCAGTGCAGAGAGGACCAGGGAAATGATCTCTGGTTTGCTTTAACACCCTGGGTGGGTCAGTGGTGGGGTTGCGAGGAGCTGGGTCACCTGGGGTAAGAGCAGGAGCCTCTGGGAGATGGCTGGAGGCAGGCGAGCGTGGCCACTCCAGGAAGGCGTCCTGGCTGCGGTGCTGCCAGCCCAGGGCATCGCAGCATGGATGAGGCACAGCCTGCAATGTAATTCAGCTGCTGGTGTGACAAGTGGTGTCTGGGATAGAAGGTGACAAATGCAGGAGTGGGATTTTGGGGGCCTGGCAGCCAAACCTGTCTGGTTTAGGCTGTTCTCTGTGTGTAGCACTCCTCTCTCCCGGCAGAGTTTTCCTCTGAGCCACTTTCTCTGTCTGAGGGATGTCATTGTTCAGACAGGACAGGTGAGGAGGGGCTGGAAATGCTCTCTGGTCTGCTCAGTGCTCCCACAGGGTGCTGTCACAGGCTAGCAGAGGATTTAGGTGGATAGTGGCGACCTTTAAGCAACATCCCACTTCCCTGGGAGCTGCAGGTAGAGACTGTGCACAGGTCTTCTGCCGCTGCAATGCAAGTGTCTCTGTTAACAAATAAAGTGACATCTTAAGTGCTGTGAGAACATCACAAGGGACAGGTGATAAGTTCTGTTAGCTCAATCCACTTTATCACCTTTCCCTCCCCCAAATAACAGCCATTTTGCTGTTGTCATTACCAGCAGCAGGATGCAGGTTCAAGGTCTCACTGTTGTGAAAGTTGCTGTGTCCCAGGCATCCGTCCTCTCCATAAACCTGGGATCTGCCTTCCTTCTGGCATCCTCAAGAAGCAGCTTCCCTGTGGCTTCCAGCTGCAAGGTTGCTAGGAGGAGAGCAGTAAACTTAGATAGTAAATATACATCAAAGGAAAGCACATGGTTCCCGCTGCCTCTCAAAGGAAAATGCCACAACCCATGTCCATGTATGAATAGTCAGAAGGAAGGTGGGTGCAAGGACGTGTGTAGAGGAAAATCTCCTCCAGGCTCTCTCTTTTCCTGAGGAAGCTGAAGCAATGCTTGCCAGCGCAAAGGGAAAATCCCTTGGCTTGGCTCTGAGATGGTTCTTTATCGGAAAGGCATTATCTGGGTAATTAGCTCTGCTTGCGAGTACAAATGTCTTTGGCTCTTTCATGCATGTGAGCCTGGAAGGAGAGGTTTGCTGCGGCATCCCTGTGTTGCCCCCGTTATGCTCAGCTACAATTCAGCAAGGAAGCCTTCTCCCGCCAGCTCTTGCTGTAATTAAAGCAAAGCTTCACTGCCACGTGCTCTCATCTCTGCTCTTGTGATAATTAAGTGGCTCTGACCTGTTGCGTGATGAAGTTTGCTCTTTGTCCCCCTGTTTGTGTTTGAAAGCGCAGTGGGACAGGTCCTGTCTTCTGATCCAGCCCTTTTGTGTAGTAGCGGATACCAGTACTTTGAAGTTGGTGTAAGCATGTCCTGGTGCTTCTTCCATGGCAGGAGAGGCAGTTTACAGTCAGCTCACCTACAATACAGTAGGTATACTCATTTCCCCATTGTCCCTTGTAGCATCCTTAAGGAGATTGGGTGAAAGCAGTAGTTCTTGTTCCCTCCATTTCTCTCCCTGAGAGCAATTCTTATATTTGTTATTGCTCCCCCCTACCTTCCCGCTCCCTCCAGCCTCTCCCCAGAGCCTGTCCCATGAAGGACTGGCCTGATGTGGGCACGGCTGGTGGTGATGGTTTGATCCTTAGGCTGGGTTCCCTGAGCAGTGATGTAACTTCTGGGCGCTTTCAGCAGCAAATTGCATCTTCTATTTCTTCTCTTCCTAATGCTCCTTGCCAGAAGGCAGAGACAACTCAGGGTGGGAAAGAAGCAAGGGGAGCCTTCTCCTGGCACTGGTTGAAAGAAAAACAGGTGTAAGCATTCCTTTGATTTCTGCCATGCCTGCTGCCCCCCTGACACAAATTTTCATTATGAAGAGATAAAAATGAGGCATGTTAAGAAGTCCTCCAGGCTTGGTCCTGGCCATCCTTGGAGGTGGTTGCACACATCTCGGATCATCTTTCAGCAAACCATGAATCATTTGGCTGTCTGTATTGGACACCGCACTGTGCTAAGTAAAAGATAAGCACTTCTGAGTCTGTCTCTCAACACCATCGTTTCCAAGAGTTGGCTCGGGAGCTGTCAGGCAGGATTGCAAACTACACAGTGTCTCTTTTCAATTACATGGGTGCAAATCCAGAGGATTTCACTGGATCAGTACCAAAAATAACAATGCTTGCAATGAGCCATGAACCTGGCTGCAGTGGGAGCACTGATGGGAGGTGGGGATCCTGGGGCGCACGGTGGCACCGCTGCCAGGAAAAACAGCTTGGGAAGGAGCTCGCCAAAATGGTTTTGGTGACTTGTTCCTGGTGTACTTGCTAAAGACGGGTAGCGTGCAGAGCCTGCCTCCATAGTACTACTGTGAAATTCTTTGGCATTTGACTGTGTCCTATGGGAATCCTTGGTTAATTATATTTCACAGGGGTCAGTCCAGTGTGAATACAGATTTAGATGCTTAATTAATAGGAGTAACTACCCATTCTAAGGGAAAGAGCGAGTGACCATCCCAGGCCTAGGGGCGTAGACTGTTTTCCTAAATAAATTGTACTGTGAGCTGGTTTCTCATGAAATATTTATCTGCTGGGCCACTCGGGGCTGTTCGAGTGGCCCTCAGAAAGGTTATTAACGCATAGAGCATATGGAGGTGCAGAGACTGTTTATTAAATTCAGATTGCCATTTGCTGTTATGCTAATGCCATTTGGATGGCGGAAAAAATTACCCTGACCCCCTCCCACGCCTCAGCTGCCTGCATTTGCAACAACGCAGTATATATCAGGTACGAGAAGGGAAGGATGCCATTGCAAAAACGCACTTACCTCCCTATGCCTTTGCCGTGCTCCTGCACAGAACTGGCTCCACTGTTTCTGAATGTGTGGGGATGGATGCCTGCGAAGTATCTCGCTCATAGTCTTGGGCATGGTGCTGGATCACACTGCAGGTCCTCTGTATTGCTCTGGCAGCAGGGAAGAGGTTTATGGGGCAAAAGTAGTCTCTGAGAATACAAAAGGTAGTGCAGAGCTGCTGGAAGGGGTATGTCCTCACTGTGTTCCAGGTCTGTGATGTAAGTTGATAGGGTGTTAGTTGTACGGCAGTGACACTCCAGCTCTTTTCCTTCCTAGACCCTCTGGCAAAGTAAAGGTGGAGCAGCCTGGAAGCGGCTCTGACTTGCAGCATGGCCATAGCATCATCCAAACCAGCAGGTACATAACGGTCAGCTAGAGGAACCTACCTCTTCCCTCAAGCTCGTGCCCCAAATGCAGAAATTTGGCTCCTTTTCCTTTGTCCAATTTAAAATAAATCAAACCTGCTTATTTTCTCATGGAGAAAAAGATGAGTGAAACAAATGATTAGCAATGCCTTTAGGAAAGCCTGGGTCAGTGCATGTGTGTGTCTGTTGTGGCCACCACTAACCAGGAGATGACTTCTCTAGATGGAGGAACAGACCTGATGCCCAGCATTCTCCTGGGTCACAGCATTGAGCACTTTGGCTCTCGTTCAGTTTTAACGCTGCTTTTTCTTCTTCCTTCAGGCTATGAAAGTCCTCTCCAAAAAGAAGCTCTTGAAGCAGTATGGATTTCCACGTGGGTATCTTACGTTTAGAGGTCTACTTGTTGTCCTCAGCCAGGCAAATCTCTCTGTAGAAACATTATTTGCAAGGAGTGTGGAACTCGACCGCATGCAAAAGCTGCCCAAGTAGTTGGAGACTGGTTAAAACGCAGTGGGTAGTGAAAGGGCAGGGACAACCACAGCGAAATTCAATGCACTTGGTAATTAGGTTACTGGATTTGGTTTTCTGAGTCTCTTTGAAGTGCTGACTCTTCCATGTTCACTATCTATAAAGCCTAATTAAGTGCTGGAAGTTAGGCAGGGTAGACCCCCTCCTCCCAGGGGCTTTTCTACACCCTCAGATAGCTCCTGGCTCCAGCAGCTGGGCCATGGGACCTGGCAAACAGACCAGACTGGGAAGCCAGCAGGAGCTGGTCTGAACGGGGCTTGGAGATCTCCTGGAGTTCTGGGTGGGGACTGTAATGCTTTGGGATGATAACAAGGTGATGAGATCTTCCAGAATAGCTGGAGGTATTCTGCAGAGGGGCCAGTGGCTGCTCACTCCTGCGTGCTGGGCACTGCTGAAAAATGAGTTTTCTCTCACCGTATTATCATGATTGCAGGTCGGCCTCCTCCCAGAGGGTCGAAAGCATCCTCCGGAGAGCAGCCAAAACCCATGGCACCACTGGACAGAGTCTATCAGGAAATAGCCATCTTAAAGAAACTGGACCATATCAACATCGTTAAGCTGATAGAGGTGAGCTGCTTCCCTACCCTAAGCTATACTGAAACAAGTCTGGTTTGTATTGCAACAAAAGAATCTTTCTTCAACTGCTCCTATCTCAGCCAAAATTGGTTTAAAATAGTTGTTCAGAAATTTAGGCTGATGCTTCCAAGCAAGTTCGTACCAACTATGTATGTCAAACTGACATACCCTGGGATTTGGGCTGGTGCCCAAGAGAAGGCATCTGGCCGTTCTGGTAGAAACAGCAGCAAGTTTTGACCAGTGTGCCCTTGGGCGTAGACAAGCCTGGGAAGGTGCACAAGTGCAAGGTTTCAGTGCCATTTTCAATATTGGCTGAGGTCAGATCAGGACAAGCAGTGCTTTTATTGGTAGGTTGTTTCTCCAAACACAGGCAGAAGCCCAAATTTTTCTGGAGACAGGAAAATCTGTGTCCTTCAAAGCCCCTCTCTCTGCAGGAATCTCTAAATATTAGCCTAAGTCATTCTTAGTGCTCTGCAGCTCAGCACAGTGTACAGGGAGCAGTAAAATGTTGTTTATTTAAAAATATTTTTTTTCCTGCTGTTTTTCTCTTTTTTTTCCCCTTTCCCCTTATCTCTCTGTTATCAATTACAGGTTCTTGATGATCCTGCAGAGGACAACTTGTACATGGGTATGTGAGTCATTATGTGCTAACAGAGCTGTCTGGGCTTAGACCTAGTGATGCACGTAATACGTACCAGGGCTTGGGGTCAATACCAGGAGGAAACTTGTACCAACTTCAGCAGACTTATTTTTTTTCTGAAAAATTTTAAATGCCTGTAAAGGCAGGTGGGATGGAAGGGCCCCTTGCAGTAGGGTAATGTCTTAGTACAGCTGTGCACATCTCCTTGCCATGGGGATGCTAAAAAGATGTGACAGTGGCTCTGCCCTCCCCTGTGTATATGTTGGTTCCAGTCCTAGAGCCAGGAGAGAAGGGAAGGGTGCAGAATGGTTTCTCATCCTCCCAGTATGAGGTTGGTCTCTCCAGGCTCCTCCTGTAGGCTGTGGATAGTGGCAGTGACGCTGGAAACATCCTTGTCTTGAGGTGTTCCCTGTCACCCCTGCTGAGCCTCAGGACCTCCTCAGACAGCAGCACTCCTGCCTTGGCCTCTGAGCCCGAACCGTGCCATGGGGGCACAGATGGGAGACCATAATTGACCCCGTGTTTACGCAGAGAGAGGGGAATTTCCATCCTTTTTTCTTCTTCTCCCTCAAATCTTGGAAGTGCCAGCCACAGCTTAACCCTGATCTGGGTAAAAGCTGGAGGGACAGGCCTGGGAGGCACTGAGGTGCCCTCTGAGATGGGCCAGAGGAGGGGGATGTCTGACTCCATTACATCTCTGCTCCCCCCGTAACGTTTCCTGATGAGAGAGGCTCAAAGGCTGCTTCTTCATGAAATAATTATGGGATGCTTTTGAAGCTGCTTGTGAAAGGGGGCTCTGCCTAGCAAATGAAGCTATTTGCCTTTGAAAGGCCACTTTTCCCTTTTGGCTGAAGCCCCAGTGGCACTCTGGCAGCATCATGAAGCAGCAGCCAAGGCAGATGCACATGTGGTGGGGAGGGTGGCTGAGGCCATTCTTTAAAGGTCTGAACTCACGGGGATGGAGAGGAGGGGAGAGATGAGGTAGAAAGCTTTTTTGTTGAATAAAGTAAATGCATGTGGAAGTCAAAAAAGCTGCAGGGGGGAAAGCCCTGAAACAATCTCTCCCTGTGGAGCAAGATAACAGAATGGCAGCCACAGCAGCAGGACAAGTGGGAAATCTCTTGGCCCCACTGGGAGTCTTGGGGAGGTTGCACTGGTCCCTGGGCAGCAAGCAGTGGCTGTGTCTGTGGTGTCCATGCCTCATCACCTCTTTGCTCCCCTGGCTTTACCTGGGATCTGTGGGTGGTTCAGAAGGGTGCAGGAAAATCAGGCTCCTGCCTACAGTTCCCTCAGCAGCAAGGGGAGGCTGTGGGTGCTCAGGACTGAGCCTTCTCCGAGTAGGTTTCCTCCCTCCTGCTGCTGACCCAGCTGATAACTGCACCTTTCTCCTGCCAAAAATGCCCCCCACTACAAAGCAAAGCTAGAGAAAGTGGAGTTTGCTCTTTGCTAATTATTCTTGGCATTAAGTCCTGCTGTGAGCACTCTCTGCTGCGTGCTCATTGGGAAGGAAGCGGGGGATGGAGGGTGCCGATAGCAGATGAGCAACCTGCAATGGCACAAGATGGTTGAATAATGAAATTCTGCCACAAGCTGCAGCTTCTTCAGCTTGGAGATCAAGATGAGCCGATGCATGTTGGCTTGTGTTTGTAGCTTCAGCTGGTCTAATGTCGCAGCTGTAAGCTGGGCTGCCTGGTGCTTTGGAGAGGGCAATCTGCTCAGATTTCTTGGGAGATGCAAGAAATCCCTTAGTAATTCATGAAGAAAGAGCTCTCCTACTGCAGATCCTTCTGTTTGCAGAACAGGTCAAAGGCAGGGTCAGAAAAACACATTGCCACTAACCTATGCTGAGGCAAGCCCCCATGTAACCCCCTAATCAGACACAAAACCTCATGTGCTCTACAAACCTCAACTCACTCCAACCAGTCCTCCCCAGTTGCTCCTGCCAGGGAGCATTTACCTCCGACAGCCATGTAGCTGTGCTGCTGATTGACACAGCAGAAATGGAGCAACTTGTTCTTACAGCATCTCATTCAATATCAGCGATTTAGCAGAAATATCGCACCAAACACCCTCCCTTGAAGGTACGCAGGGCTCAAATCAGCAAGGGCTGACACCAGGAGCAGCAGAAATGTGGTTGATAAATTAGCACCTGCTGTCTCCTTTGTGGAGCTGGCAGGAGGTAGGGATATTTGTCTTTGCTGAAGAGATGAATATTTTCATTTTGCATCCTCTGGGGTCCTTGTCATGGGTGAGAGAAGAGAAGTGAGTGGAGATAAATTGATTTTGCAGGTATGGGAATGGATGTGTTTTTGTAGGTGCTAAAAAATGAATTAGCCCAGTCTCCTCTTCTGATTCATTCATGGTTTGATTTCCTTCTCTTGCAGTGTTTGACCTCCTGAGGAAAGGGTAAGTAGCCTTCCTGGGACCCCTTGTGCTGAAATTTTTGGTGTTCATCCTTAGCTTCCTAGGTGAAACGGAGGTTTGATATGTACAGTGGGACAAACCGCTGCCTGCTGGCAAGCGTAGAGGAGGCAAAAATCCAGCTGTAGTTGCCTTTGCACTGTTACAGCCTGGAATGATGTGGTGGATAGCAATGGGCTGGGAGAGCGTGTGCTGGTGTCAGGCTTTGATCCAGAAAACAAATTTGATGCCAATTCCCCATCAAGTGCCTGGAAGAAAAGGTTTTAATAGGAATACTCTGCTGGCGTAACAGATGCATTGTGGCTTCCTCTGGCACAAGGAGTGTGAGGTTGCATCAACATTTACTTGCCACACGCTGCCTTATTTTTGCCCCTAGCACTAACATACTGTGGGAGGCTGTTTTGCTGTATTTTTCTGTAGCAGGAGAAGTGATAAGGTGGTGGGAATCTCCTCATTGCTTTATGCTACACCTGGACTGATTCTGCAGCTCTGCAGAGTCAGTGATGTCAGGAGAGCTGTGCCCGGGATGGGGGAGATTCCCAAAGGGCTTATTCTTCTCTCTGGCCCCATGAACAAGCCTCTTGCTGGCTGCCAGCTCCAGCAGGTTGCTGGTGAGAGGCTCCCCAGTCTCCCTGGTGACCAGACTGATGACTATCCTGTAGGAGAGGGGGAGGAAAAAAACCCTCCTGTAATCAGCTGTGGCCAGGGAACGTGCAGCTTGGCCAGTGCAGCCTGTCTGCCTCTAGCAGAAGGCAATTAGACTCCATTAGTGGCTCTGCCAGTCCTGCTGCTCACATTATTTCTCCCTGGTTTCAGCAGCAGAAAAATGTGTGTGAAGAGGGAGGGAAGGCAGTGGCAGAAAAATGCAAATGGGAGATGAAGGTCATCGATCAAGTTGGCAGCAAGGGAGAAGAGAGAAATGATGCAGGAAGGATTTGCTGCTGGGTGCTCAGGGGAAGAGCTGCAGAGCCTGGTGATGGCAATGGGCTATTCTCCACCAGGGTTTGGCTTGCAAGGACAGTGTCTCAGGAGCACTCACTTAAATCCAGCTCGAGTCAGTGAGCGTATGTCCAAATGCAATGTCAAGCTGCTGAACACAGGCAGGATTAACCCCCAGTGCAGTGAAGGCCTTAGCTCCTGCCATTCATCTGCTGAGGAACAGAAGATGCTGACTAGCTCTTACAGCCTCTTTGCCCTCAGCTTTCAGCAGGCACAGGCAGAAGAGGGGCTTTTAGAGGATACTGTACATCTCTCAGCAGTAGCGGCATACAAAGGAAAGGAGAGGAGAAGCTGACCAGGTAACCTTGGCTGTTTAGGGCTGAATGGCTGAGTTCTGCTGGTGGCTGAACTCTGAATGGTTAAATAGGTTTTCAAAGCAGTTTAGCACAATGCACTGGAAATATTCCCACTTAATCTTTGAGCCAGTGGTTGATGTCTAGATTCTGCCTTGGTTTAGACTAGCTGCACGCTAATCTTGCTTCAGGACTGAGCCCCAGCAGCCATGACATCCAGTGTGCAGCAAAGGGCACTCTTTGCACCCCACTGCTGCCTGGTACCTGCTGGTGACGCTGGTGCTTCCTGCTGTGAGCAGCTTTAGCAAGAAACCAAAGGCCAGATCCAGTTTTGTTCTTTCACTGCACTTTTCCCACTTAGGACTCTTGGTGAATGAAGTGTTTGCCCTTTTTTCTGCAGACAGCAGCAGTTAATCCTGGTGTTGGTGAGGGCTCTGTGGCTCATGCTGGCTCGGGGACTGTGCAAAGCCACCCATCACTGCTAGCCAAGCTCATTAACCCAGGTGTCACCACATCCAGAAAGGGTGGGTGGCTGCACCTCTGTCCTGCATCACGGCACCCAGAACCTCTTGGAACACTGGCCCTCAATGCTGGGTACATAGCAATGGAGAACTTGAAACTCCTCCAGCAAGGAGGGCTGCTGCAAAGTACTTACTTACTCTTCCACTTCCTAACAGGCCTGTCATGGAGGTACCAAGTGACCAGCCCTTCAGTGAGGAGCAGGCTCGGCTCTATTTCCGAGACATCGTCTTGGGCATCGAGTACTGTGAGTACCACCAGCACCAATGGCAGCTTTGCAGAGCGTGCGCATCGGCCTCCTGCTCAGCTTGGGAAAAACCTCTCGACTCTGGTGGGCTGTCAGTTGAGCAAGGTCCCCTCTAATTGCATGTGACAGGGTTTGCAGTTGGCAGTGGCCCCCACTTAGCTCGGGTTTACCCAGGCAGCATCACAGTTGCTGAGAGCCAGTGTTCCTTAGAAAGAACATTAGGAAAATAGTGGCTTCTTTTTTTTTTTTTTTTTCCTTCATTTATCTCTTTTTGGAGAGCGTCTTTGAAGGCAATAGCAGAGGCAGAAGATGGGTGTTTGCAGTGACATGGACTAAGTTAGCTTCAGCTGGAACAAATTGCTGTCTCCAGCTTAGCAGGGCAAGTTCTGGCCATGGGAAGAGCTAGTGAGCAGCACTGGGAGGGGGTCTGCCCTTGTCAGCCCCCTCTGCAGCATCAGTCCCAGTGACTGCTTGTCACGCGGGGCTGTGGGATGCTGAGCCCAGCGCTGCTGTGCCCTCCCAGGGTGGTGGTGACTTGAGCATGTTCCATGGGTCTGTCTGGAGACTTCAGTGGCAGGTTTCCACATTTGTAGCAGATTTGATTACCATCACCTTTTTTTTTTTTTACTAAGTCTTCTCCCTGTGTGGTTGAAGCCAGACTCTCTGAGTGCCTGTCCTGAAGACTACAAGGAGGCCACAGTAGGTCTGTAAATGACAGCAGGGATTTTTCTGGCCCTGTTGTAGCTGATGTGTCCGTGTTGGCATGAACCTGGCTGGGGTGAGAGAAAAGGAGTTCCTGAATTGAAGACACAAGGTAGGGTGGTCTGTGTTGGCATCTTGTCAGCATGGGTGCCAAGGAGCAGCAAGGGCTAGCTGGTGTTTCCCCTTGTGGACTCTGAGCAGAGCTGGCGTGTCTGTGTAACCTCTCGCTCTCCGCAGTGGGGAACGTAAGGCTGTCAGCTGGTGCATTTTGCTCGCTGCTGATCTGCAGACCTTGTGCTGCAGGCTTCATGGCTGAGCTTCTTTCCTGACCTGTGCCAGCAGTGGGAGGATACCCATGAAATTGCTGGTTGCTTTCTTTTCTGTAAGACAGACCTCTGAAAGTAGTCAAGCACAGTAAAGCTGGGAATTTATGGCTGCAGGACACATCCGTACCATGCAAGGGGGTGTGGGTCAGAGAGGCTGGTGCTTTGATGTGGTGTGGTGCTGGTAGCTGGCATTACTCCCATGCTGCATCTGTATTACACTGCACATTCCCATCCTGCTGAACCTCCTGCCAGCGTTGTCACCAAGTCAGAAGACACAACTCTGACCCCTTGGCTGCTCACTCACCTGAGGTCCCTGCCTTTATCCTCAGCTCTGCTGCTTGCACTGGAGCAGTTCATGGACAGAGGAAGAAGAGGCAATACAGCTTTTGCAGAGGCAATTCATGCCTCACAGATCTATTAGTTTTCCGGAGGAGGCAACAAGCATGTAGACAAAGTGATCCTGCCACTACATTGTGTTTTGATTGCCAAACAGCTTTTGACTGGATCCAGTAACAGTAGCTCATAAAGAAGCTCATAAGTCTCTTTGGGTGGCCTTTTGTGGATTAATAACTAGACAATCAGGAAAGTAGGAATACAGCTTTCACAGTGGAGAAAAGTCACTAGTGTGGTTAAACAGGAATCATAATGTGGCCTGGGTTGTTTGATATATTCCTAAATTGCCAGAAAAAAGGTAGAGTACAGTAAGAGAGATTGGTGATGATGTCTGGTTATTCAGGATAGTCATTGTTAGACTGGACTGTGAAGATGCCATGATAGCAAGTGACGGCTTGATAAAATGGCAAATAAAAATTCATGCTGCTGACTGCAGGGTAATGCGTGAGGGGGAGAAACAATGCTAAAAATACATACATTGTGATGGGCTCTAAATTAGCTGTTCTCACTCAGGCTTCATTCTGGATAGTTCTCTTGAAAATGCCAGCCCATTACTTAGTGACATTCAACAGCGCTAACAAAATTTGGGGAATTATTGGGAATGAAATAGAGAAGAAAACAGAAAATGTGATTATACAGTTACTTGGGTCTGTAAGACCTCTTAGGTACAGTCAAGGAGTATCTTGAATATTTTGTGCAACTAGACTCAGACTGTCTTAGAAACAGCTCTCTCGAACTGAAAAAAACCTGAGAAGGATGGTCCTGGAACATCTTACGTACAGAGATAAGACCAAAGCTCTTAAGATTTGAAAATTACCATGGGAAAGGGTGATATGACAGAGGTTTATAAAATGCTAAGTGTCAGGAAAGTGATGAACAGGGAATGAATGCTCTCTGTCTCTAAAACCACAAAAACTAAGGGGTAGAAAACAAAATAATCAGGTAGCCAGTTTAAACCAGAAGAAATTACTCTTTCATGTAGTGTGTAATTAAATGGTGAAATTCAGTGTTAGGGGAGATAGTGGGTGCCAGAACTAAATGGGCTCCAAGTGATTAGGCAGATCTGCAGAAGAAAAGAGCATCAAGGACACTGAAATACGAGGACACAGGCAGAGTTTGCCATCAGACTGCCTAAAGCAGGGAGTGTGAGTGTTGGAGGTGTCACATCTCTCTGACGCTTTTCCCCAGGAGATGGGGTACTGGGGTAAGTGTGCCTTTGGTTTGGCTCCTCTTCCATTGTCTCTTCTCCAGCAGCTTGTCCACATTGTCCTTGAGGTTATCACTGTGACGTGATGGCAGAGGTAGCTGCGCTGTGCCAGGTTCTCTGAGTCTGATCTAGGTTAGCTTGGTGTCTCTCAGGCCTGGCAACCTTTTATAAACCTGGCTTACTTTGGCAGTGCAAATGTGCCGTTTTGGTGGCACATTTGAAGGCAGGGCAGCCAGCAGAAGGAGGGACAAGGATACTTGAGTGATCATCATCCCCAGTCAATGAGCACTGCAAAGCGTGAGAGGTCAGGTTACCCCATGAAGTTGGTGGAAATGTATACGTGAATGGGAAGCTCAAGACTGTTTTTTTCAGTGGAGTCTGAAGGGTGAAGTCTGCAGCTTTTTATATTCTCATTAACATTCATTTTGTAGCAGAACCTGTATGCTTCAGCTGGGCAATCTGCGCTCTGCTGTTCTGGATGATGCTGGCATAATAGTTTCTGCTTGGAGGAAACTTTAAGTTTAGAAGATAGTAAAAAAATAAAAAGTAAAGTGTGCGTAGTTCTAAGCAGAGGGAGCGAAACAAGACAATAAATTATAGGATGCCTGAGCACTCCTAACAACAGGAACAATAGGATGCTTTATTTTGGGCTATTGAGTAACCACTTACTTTATTAGCGAATGAAAGTTAAAAATGGTGTTCTCTCAGAACTGCTGGGTAAATGTGTGGCAATTATTATGTAATTACAGAGGAAAAGTGCACCGTTTGTGCACACTGAAGGAAAAGTGTTGCCAGGCAATCTAGAGATTGCAAGGTAATTTTAATGTAAGCATACATAATTGTTATGTAATTTGGGAGACTCAATATCCATGCAGATGCTTGAAGCTCGCAGTCGTCACAGCAGCAAATGCATCATTGCTGGTTGGGTTTTATTAAATTAGAGGTTGCAGACTGGACTCCTGTGGGAGCCTGCAAGGCGTTAATCCATGCCAGTGTGCTGCCCTTGGTGCAAACAGTCTGTGGTGAGCAGGAAGGGGCCGCAGGAGCTGCTGGGTGTCTGTGGGGACTGGACTCCGCTGGTTATTCATGATGCTTGGTTGCAGTGAAGGCCTCCTGCAAGAGGGCTGGCTCTGGGGAGGAGTGTTTGGAGGGAGGCAGCGGTCAGTGTGATGAGAGCAGAAACTCTGGGTGGGAAGCCTGGCTTAGCCATGGTGGGAGGCAGGGACAGATGGTCTGGAGAGAGCAGAGAGCTCCTGCATCCAGGGGGACTGCTTTTGGCTGGGTGTCTGGGTTTAGTATGTTTAATACTGGGAAGCGTGCTTTGATGCGTACACAGTCTCAGCCTCATTCACTGAGCAATGAAGAAACAGAGACAGGTTCAAGCCAGGGAGATTTGCCTGTGGTAGAGTATCCATTCCTCTGGCCCCCAAACTGCTGGGAAAACATTTTGAGCTTAAGTGTGGTTCATATGTTCTGTTTTCATATGCTTGTCTTAGACCTGGGCTCTGTTGTGCAGACTATGTCAGGGGTTATTTAAGCCCATGCAAACTTTAATTCCTCTCCTGGTGAAATGAGCCCTATGCAGGAAAGTGCTTTTACTCCTGCTTGCAAGACTTCCCCAGTACTGATGGCACTGCACACACACCCTCATGAACTGAGGAGGTGGGCTGTCGGCTGCATGTTGTAAGTACCACTGGAGTGGTAATTTCAGAACGTACTTAAGTGCTTTGGATGGAAAAGTTTCGCTGGATTATTTGTGTCATTAACTAAAGCATGTGCTTAAGCGTCTCTGTGAATTGGGGATATGTGCAATTACCTCCCTCTCCACTTGTAACTTCCCTCTAGTAGTGCTTATCTGGGGTTATTTAAGCTTCAGTCTCCCTCCTAGTAAGGCAAACATTGCTTTCCCGATGATACTCAGCAGAAATAGATGTGCTAGATAGCAAAGAGTTGCCAAAGGAGTTAGCAGCCATGGCAGGAGTCAATCCTGAGAGCCGGGAGGTGAATACATGCTCCCCCACAGAGCCAGGCAGTGGCCGGGGATCAGCCCCGGGTGCCTTGCCACTGGGACCCACCAGCAGTGCCAGCTGGCCAGGCATCCAGCCATGCACCTTGCAGCACGCCTTCCAGCACCCTGAGACTGGTGGCCTGGGCATTTCCTTGGCCAAAGGCTGTGTCTTTGTATTTAATGGCCTCTGATATTGTTCCGTTCCGATGTCCAATCCCTTGCTAAACTTGTGTAAATCTTCAATGTCTGCTAGCTCCTATTTACACTGTGGGCAACAGTTCCCCTTCAGAGTTGAGTCCAATCCTGCAGGTTTCAGCTGATGCCAGGAGTGACTTGGGAATAATCATGCCCTCTCTGCCCCACCCCTGGTTTATGGACCTCCGTCTCATCTTCATGGGCAGCTTTTCGAGGCTCCAGAATCCTTGTCTGTGCCAAGCATCCTTCCACCCCTTTGACCATCTAGCAGTCCTGGAGCTCCCCCAAGCCTTATTAATTGAGGGCACAACAGTATTTCAGAGTTGTCTGCTACAGTAAATGCAGCTGAAAATATTTGCTGCAGGAGTTAACACATCCCTCCCCCCAGCAAAGCCTACAGGTTTGCTGGACAAAGACAGATAGTCTGCTGTTTTACTTCTGATATCCTGGAAGTGGTGATACCTGAATACAGGTTTGACTTCTTGAAAGCAGTAAAATTTCCTTTTGGATTGACTCAGTGGTGACTTATGTTTAATAACTGCACAGTAAATGGGTTTGCTGAGTGACTCTGAATTTGGTGTCATGCCAGTTTGTACTGGCAGATGAACAGTGGAAACTGGTACCAGGTGAAGCATGTAAGGAGGATTTTCTTCCAGTGTCAGTCTGCTGGCCAGAAATGTTTTCCTTATTGTGAGCAGATGTTTGGTTCAACACAAGGAGTAGATACCTTAAACTCTTCTCCAGTGGTGAGAGACATACGTGGGAGCTGCAGGAGAGGGAGAAGCATACTCTGTCAAAAGACACAAGGGATATGCCAGGCAGGTATCCCAGTTCGGTTTTAGGATTGGGACACAAGTAGCTTCGCTTAGTAAAAGCCTAAGTAAGGCAGAGGAATAAGCAAGCGAAAGGTCTGTCTAAGCAGGCAGCCTGGCTGTGACACTAGCCAGGAATAGATGCTTAGCACAGAACACGCACACAAGCTTGACCCGGGGGAAAACCCTGCTGATTTGCACAGTTAGGATGAAGCACAGCAACTGTCCCTTCTGCTGTTTAGCTGCAAGCTCAGTATTTTGTCCAGCTCGTGAGAAGCTGAAACAGTTGCTGTCAGTGTGGCTGAAAGGAAGAAAAAACATTGTTTCCTGCATTCTCCCTAGAAAATGCACAATTTCCCTGCTGTGACTGTGTCTAGGGAAAGTAAATGTGACAGTTCTGGTCCCCTCCGCTTGTCTCATCTGAGCTATTGGGTTGAAGGGAGGGTCATGACACACAACTAAAGCTGTTGGGAAGTTACCTTTCCAGCAGCAGTTCTCTGCGGGGCGCCCATACGAATGCTTGCGATGCTCTGGAGCATTGCACGCTAAGCGTGGAACAGTAACGAAGTGCCTGATGTGCAGATCAAAGCTGGCTTTTCTGAGATAAGACTTAATCTACTCGATCACCAATATGTGAGTATAATTTCCATTATCTTAAAAGGAAATTTAAGCAAACACATCAACAGCTGAGTCAACAGGGGCTCCTCTATTCTGAAGAATACCGACTGCTATGTAAGCCCAGGGTAGGCACACTCAAGCATCAGTAACGTAGATGAGTTGGATCTGGTTTGGGTCTTGGCAGAGGTAAGTTCCTCAGGCCTCGTGCTGGCATGGGCCAGGAGAGCTGGGACACGAGTCCATGACAGAGCTGCTGTGTGCTCTACTGTGATTCCCAGCAAGCTACTTGATCCATCTGTGCCTCCATTCCTGTGTGCGAGATGGGGACTTGCTCTTTCTCTGCTCCTGCCTCTTGCCTGTGCCAGTTGGGAGCCCCTCAAAACTGAACATGTTGAGGTGGGAGCTCTTGACTGCAACTACAGCTGCAATGTGCTGGGTCTTATAAATGACACCACCAGGAGAATTTGGGCTGGCTTGTGTTTTATCACTTGCAGAGGTGATAAACACAAAACCTTTCATGTAGCTGCAAGTGTTGCTGATATGCAATCGATGAGGACTTTGTATAAAAGTGAGAGTAATTAGCTGGTAGAACAGATCAGAGAGATGTGCTAGAGCTTCTTAAGAGAGATCAGGCAGTTTGATTTTTGTTGTTGTTTGAAGTGACGTAAGTGATTGTGCTTGGGGTCAGACGCAGCCACGGCACAGGCTGTGCAGTTTGTTTTGGCAGAAGCGGCTGCGCGTCATACCCCCCTCCCCACTTTCCAGCGGTCCCTTGAATGTTGGCAGATGTGTAGCTGTGACAGGAAGCTCTGCATATCATCTGTGACCAGTGATCTATGGTGTGCTCATGCAGGTTGGAGGACAGGTGTAGAATGGCAGCCCTTGGCACGGCTACCTCTCCTTCCTCTTCCCCATTGCTTCCTACTGTCAGTATCCTGCACCTTGTCCCTTCTGCCAGGAGCATGGTGGGCAACCAGTTGCTGCAGATGGAGCACAAATGGCAGCAGAACTCTTCCAAAGGGCTGGGCAGTGCTGGGTGTTGGAATCCCCTTTTGTACAACCCAGGCTTAAGCAACATACTCCAGTGGCAGAGATTTGATGGATGCAGCAAGAGAGCAGCAAAGTAGTGAACAGAGCTGAGAAAATCAGAGCTGGGATCCTCGCCCCAGCCTGTACACGAAACCCCTGCAATGAGCTGAGCCTGGGAGGGAAGGTGTTCCCCTCGCACAGCCCACTACATCCATGTCCTCTGGCTCTTTCTCAGCGGAGCGTTGCGGACAAGTACAGAGGCTTGCTTCAAAGAGCAGCCTTCTGTTTTAAGCTTTGGATGGTGGTGCAGCAGTTTCCTTGGGAGGGTGTTAAATTATTTCTTTGCTAGAGAGGTGATGTGAGAGTAATACTAAGCAGACTCTGCAGTAGCACCATATGGATTGCTTTTGTCCTTGAATGGGAATGGGATTCTGTTTTTAATCAAGTATAATTCAGCATCAGCTTCAGTAAATAGCAGGATGTGTCAGTGCATTGTAAAGTTTTATATGTATAACTTTTAAATGGGCTTCTAGTAAGTTGGTATTAACCTGCTGGAGCTGTGAGGTTTCCAGAAAGGAATGCAGTGAAAGGCACCTTTTTCAAAAGGACCAAGGAACAACCTCTCTTTTTCTAGCAATCCTACCTCTGCTCCCTCTTGGTCTTCACTGGCTGTTAATCTAAGCAGACAGTTCCCAGGCGTTTTCCTTTTTAATGAAAAGGAAAAGCCTATTTAGTCTCCGAATAGCCTGCGGTATCTGGAAACGAGGAGCATTTGTGAAATGAGTTGCATGTGGCAAAAAAAGCTGACTTGTCCCACCAAAGGCAGCCAAGGGACCAAATAGAAAGAAATTATGCGCTCAGCGGGGCTTTGCTAATGAGCAGTGATGGAGCAGGGAAGCAGAGTGGCAGGAAACCTGCGGAGAGCCCAGGCAGTGCTATGCTGCACGCACAGATAGGAGCCAGCTGGCCCAGCAGCAGAGATCCTCCCCAAAATCTGTCCCTTTTTTCCAGCCCCTGAAGGTTCACCCCTGCCTGCTTTGTGATATGAGTGCTGCAGGATCTCTAAGCCATAGCACAGTTTACAGCCGTGATGCTCCAGGACCTCGCCCTGCCCCATAGCTTCCCGAGCAGCAAGATCCTCTCGGGAGCAATGTGCATGCTGACAGCACTGGCTTTCTGCAGGGGTTTCATTTTGTAGTTATTGAAGTCATTTGGCTCTGACTATTGCAAGCTGAGTTCCACAGGGATGCTGACCCCAGTTCAGAGGGACGTGAGCCCATGTTTTCTTTAATACCATTCCCAAATCACCTGCTGGTTTTTCAGAGATAACGTTCAGCATGTGCCAAAATTGTGTCCTAAATGGGCATGTTTTGTGACCTGGAAGTACAAACCAGCTGCTCGTTCCCTGGACAGTCAGCACCCAGAGTGTTCGCAGGAGGTGTCTGGATGGCAGAGTACCACCAGGCACCTGTGACAGCCTCTTGGTGTTAGACACACGCTGTCTTGTTGCCTAGGGCGAAGGATGAGAAACCATGTTTGTGGTACTGATGAAGTTATGGGAGAAGTGGGTGTAGACTGCCTGAAACTGTTGAAAGGAGGTGAGTAATCTAGGTGTGCTGCTGGAGAGGCTTTTGGAGAGTCCATCCTGGGACAAGGTCTGCCATAAGGACCAGCTGCAAGGTCACAGGCAGCTTTTCATGAAGCTGCAGGTGCTTTTTTCTGCCCCTGTTGAGAAGGTGTGAAAGTAGGAGAAGCAGTCGACCTCAGCATGGCATACCCCATTGCTCTGAGAAACTCTGGATTACTCTGTTTTGTACATAAACACTCAACCTATTGGATCCATGCTGCTAATACTGAGATAAAATACATTGTGAAGAAGAAACAAACCAAAGCCCTGAAAAGCCAGATTTTTAAGGAGACCTTTTATTTTGGGTGGTAGTTTCAGATGGGCTTGAATTTGAACACCCAAATACAGGTTCATCCCAGCTGCTACAGGCAGTAGGTGCAGATACCTGCTAGAGGCTCTGTCTGAAGTTGAGAGGGACAGATGATGATGGTCCTTTCCCAACTGCTGTTAACACCTTGAGTGCTCTGAATCCTCCTCTGAGCTTGTATCTCTCCACCATACAGCATCAGCCTTCAGCAGGCTTTTCTTAGATGCCTGCACTTCATGCCTAAAGTCAGGAGACAGCCTAGACTTTTAGGCATGACTTCCCTTGTTTCTGAGCACCCCGGGGCTTTAGAGTTTGACTAAGTCCAACTTCAGATGTGCCTGGTCAGGTTTTCTAACACAAGTTGTGATGAAAAGGTAGTACATGTGCCTTCACCTGTCATACCTGCTTCGTTCATGGGGCGACTGTGAGGCTTAGCAAACGGGTATTTCTAATGCACTTTGGGATCTTTGCCTAGACAATGCTCCAGAAATCCATGGGATTGTTACTCAGATGCAAATAGGCCTGAAATACTATTACCTTTCCACTGAAGTGAAGGATAGGTCTAATAAACCCAAATTTAACAGAGCACTGCAGAATCAGACTTTCTCCTAAGGGCTCTGTAATATCTTACATTGTTTTGTTTTCATTATGAAGAGGTATTAATCTATTCTTTGAATGAAGTCTGTCAGCACAGAAAGTGCAGAGCATCTTGGAGCCCAGGGATGATGTTCCAGTGAGCTGCTGACCTCTGCTTTAAGAGCAAAATCCTTTCCAGGTAAAAGCAACGCGTAGAACCCTATAGTCAGTTTGCCAAAGCAGCTTCAGTGAAGTGCTCTGCTTTGGTCAGCTCAGCATCGATTTTAGCCTTGGCAAGGATGCAGACAGGTGCATTTGCAGAGGATTGAGTGTTTTTTGGCAGTTGATGTCCCCCTTGTACATGGCACATGGGGCCTGGGAGGGGAGCACTGATGGGCTGGTCTTTCCCAAGGCTGCGTGTGTTCAGCACCCGCATCCCCATGGTTAGACGGTGTGGGTCTGAGGGCAGTCTTGCCAGGGCTGATGTCTGCCTGCTGTGTAACTGTTTCTGCAATGTCACAAGCAAAAACCCCAATGCCTTGCTGTGGCCAGTCTCTCTGAGCAGGGCATGGAGTAGCTGGAAGTTCCCTCAAAGGCATGGACTCAGCTTAGGGGTCCCAGTTCCCCATGAAGGGAACTAAGGGGAGGTATGTCATGGGTTGGTTTAAAAGAATAATCCCCAAACCCTCATGGAGCAAGTTTAGGTGCAGGAATACAGATAGTTATTTTGGTTATGTTTCTTTAAATCACATTTAGTGTTTAAAGTGCTTTGTCTTTTCTGTGCCTGATGCAGCCCCACTCCTGTTTGCTCGCAGCTGTGTCACAACTTGTCCTTAATCCCAAGAACAGGATGAGCATTTTGTTTCTGGGACCTCTGGTCCTGGCTTCCAGTGACATTGAATAGCAATGCTAACGTAGGCACCTTTCCCGCCTTCTGCTCTTACATCTGCAGAGGGAAGAAACTTGCTCCCAGATGCTTCAGGCTGCTGAAATTAGAGGGTTGATTTGTGTTGGTGATTGTGTTTGAGTGTGGGTGTCACCTGCTCCCCTTGGGTGGCTCTGTGGTTGTGTGCTCCTTGTGCCATTGTCCCTTCTGTACAGTCATTAGCAGTCTGGAGGATATCATTAGTGGTAGGCTTTTATTTCTGAGATGCTTAGCTCTCCCTCTGGAGTTCTGCAGGGATAACACCATCTTTTTCTCTGCATGTTGTACTGAAAATGCAGATCACGCTGGTTTAACAAGTATCTTTCCTGCAAGACAGCTCTGTCCCTGAGCTTCTTTCGCAGTGTGTGGCAGCAATGCCCATGTCACTGCAGGCACGTCCCGCCACTTGGCCAGTCAGCCTTTGGCCAGCCCTGCTGAATTAATTGTTCCCTGCCCTTCTCCCTGCAATGCATTATCTGTAAGATGAAAAGTTTTTTTCTGAGCTTAGTGGTGTTGACCTGCAGATAAACAGTCCTGCTTCCTTTCTGCAGCTCTCAGACAAGCCAGGTTTTTTCTGTTGCCTACAAGTGGACTTGGGAATGATTTTGGGGGAATCTTTTACTCTTCTTTCTGCAGCCCTGTATTCTACTGAACTGTACCAGTGGCAATGCACAGCACAGGAGAAGATAAGACCGTGCATTTTGAAGCCTGAAGCCCGTGTTGGATAGCAGTGCAAGGGAGGATGCCCACAGCAGCTGGTAGACTGGGACTTTAAGACTTGTGCTTCTTCAGAGCAGAAAAGGGAGTTCAGGTTGCCTTCATCAGGTTAGCAGCTCCATACCAAATCATTTCTTGGCAGATGTGAGCTTTTACTCTTACAATTTTTGTAGCTGTGATGGAACCTTGTTCTTTTACACCAGCTGGTGCTCGGCGCACAATTCCTGTCTCTCATCAATTCTCCCTTCATGGCTATTGCCTCTGCACAAGGCAGCTGGATAGGGGAGAGGATTTGCAGATAGCATAAGTCTTTCGAGCCAGCTGGCACAAGACTTTCGTTACTGTCACCCAAACAGCATGGCAAAACAGCATGGCACGTGCGTTGGACACTGCTCCCAGCACTGCCACTCCTGACCTGGCCAGTCACTTCGCTGTGTCCATCTCCTTCCCATCCCAGTTTTTTTATTACTGAAATCATGAGCCAGGTTTTGCCTGGCTGACACTGCGTTGCAAAGCCCTGGGACCTATCAGGCTCACTCCTGAAAGCACAGCCTGTGCTCCTCCGCCCCGCAGGCTCTTGTGCCAATTTCCTCCTCTTGAGCAGTCGAGGTCAGAGGCTGTCCCTAACACTCACGTCAAGCACATGGATGCTCTGTTCTGGAAGGTGCAAATGTTCATTGATCCCAGTGTTTGACTTTGATTTTGCAAAGGATGTGTTTCTTATTTCTTTGCTCAACATTCACATTGCTCCTGTCCCTAACAGCCATCAGTGCCCTGACGTGCTGGGTACCAGGCTGAGATGGGCACTGAACAAACACAGAGCACCTGGCAAACGGTCTGCATTTTTCCTCTACTTTTATTAGATTGCGCAAAGACCAGGAATGTTTTTTACAAGATTAATAGTTATTTGATATGGGAATTGGTTTGTGGTTTTGTTTGGGCTTTTTTTTTTTAACTTTCCTGTATTGAAGAAATAATAAAAAGCGTAGAGTACCTACTTGCCTAGTATAACTCCCTCAGTTTTCACAGACTTAGCTCCAGGGATATACTTGTATGGCCCACATGTATTTGTGGCTTGTATTTTTTTTGAGGCATTGGGAATCTTAGCCTTGAGGTATCAGGCAGGGAACCAGACACCTGCCTGAAAGGCAGCTCATCTCCTGAAGAGAAACTTCATTCCCCCCTCTTGCTTTTTTTTTTTTTTTTTGTTTTCCCTGTATTACCATAATGAAATGCCAGCTTGCCACCAGCTTTGCTGCGGAGCAGATGTCTCCTCGTAATTACTGTTGTTGCAGGGTTTTCAGTGTTTATCCTGACTGTCTAGCCAGGCTGTTACAGCATTAACTGGCTCACATCACAGCGTGGCCATGCACATCTGGAAGATGTAAGCACCACTGCTCTCCAGCAAGCTTCTGTGTGCTGTGTCTCCAGATCAGCTCTTTAATGTGCCAAGGGCAGCATCCCCCAGCATTGCTTTAAACTAAGGAGAGGTCCTTGCAGAAAAAGGGTCTGCAAGCATGACTTCCCCTCCCCAGACACGGCCTGTGGGGGAACTGGCTTGAAAAGAGCAGAACAGTTATGTGAAGTTTGTTCTTTCTTGGTCCTAAAACACAAGCTGGGATGCTCCGTGGGGCAGGCTGCCTTTGCGACAGTGCGTTGACCAGGTTTGTAAAGCAGGAAAGAGTTAAACCAGCATTTTCCCCCACCCAGTTGCGTGTTTCCTAGGAGATATGAAAAGTGTTTGTGGGGAGGTATAAAAACAAACATGCTCCGTTTGCAAGAAGGAAATGTGAAAATGGTGGTTGGGGCTGGGGAGGGAGAGAAGCTGAGAGGTCCTGTTCCCCTGGGAAGGGCAGTAAAGACTTAGAGGATTTCCTCTCCAGTAAAGTCTCTTGGGTTTTCTATAGTTCTGCTTCTGGGGTCATTTCACGTTCTGAAAGCAGGGAGTTGGGGTTTTTTGATTTTTAATTTTTTTTCTCCAGGTTCCTGAGAAGTCAGCCCCTTTCTTAAACTTCTTGCTGCCACTTCACTCAGTGGCACAGGAATGCCTTTCTTGCAGCTGCAATATTGCTCCCCAGATAGCTTCTAATGAGAGGGATTTTGTTGTTTTCAGTGCATCTCAGCCTCCAGGCTCTTTGCAAGGGTTTCTTTCATTTTGGATGTCCAAGCAATTCAGCTGGTGCCCATGGTTGACCTTATGGATGCAGCGCAGAGCCGGAGTCTTTGCGGCAGCCTGGTGGAGCGAAAGGCCATGTGTAGGGACAGCCTGCGCTCCGAAGGGCTGTGTGGCAGAGGTTTGGCTGTGGGTGCGAGAGTGGTCGGTATGGCTGGCCGCTTTGTGCGGTGGTGGGGATTTGGGGTGATGCAAAACAAATTGAGGTAATTGGGCTCCACTGTGAAGCACGGCTAGAGAGAGAGAGCGCGCCTTTTTGGGTTGCTGGCACCAGCCAGCTGGTGATCGATTGCTCCGTGTTCAGAGGCATCTTTTGAGCTGGAAATACCTGCTGATTTCTGAGCTGTTGGCTGGACTTGGCACTCGGCTGCTAGTTGCTTAAATACCTCCTCTGGGCCTGTTTCAGCCTGTCTGTGGTTCTGGCCCTTTTGATTAGTTTTATGGAACTGCAGTTTCAAAATAAACAAATTAAAAATTAACCTTTTAACTTGGATCTCATGAACCTTTAATACCACAAGCTGCCCAATCCATCAGCTGTTCTGATCAGGCCAAGCAAATCTGCAGGATTTGAATGATTTCCTTCTCTAACAGCTCTGCTAGGTCCTGCTGGTTGGGCTCCTCTGGGTTGACGTTCGCTCTTTGTGTAATTATTGGTGACAGATGTATTTCAGAGCGTTGTGCTCTGTACATCCCAGTGAGGCACCGAAAAGGAATGGCTCTAGGAAATGGCACTTCTACTACGTTACATTGCATATCCAACAGCAGCCTTGAGTGGGGTGCCTGGGCTTGCACCTTTACTTTCATACTCCTGGAAAGGTTTCCTCTGGGTGGGTCAGCTGCAGACCATGATCCTGGTTTTGGTGGATTTTTTTTTAGTGCACTACCAGAAGATTGTTCACCGGGACATCAAGCCTTCCAACTTGCTCCTAGGAGATGATGGGCATGTCAAAATTGCTGATTTTGGAGTCAGCAATCAATTTGAAGGGAATGATGCCCAGCTTTCCAGCACAGCAGGGACACCAGCCTTCATGGCACCAGAGGCCATTTCAGACACTGGCAAAAGTTTCAGTGGAAAGGTAAGTCTTTGCTCACAGCTAACACCTCCTGGGACCCCCAGGCATGGCACAAAGGGCAGCACCACACCTGCATCCTGGGTTGTTGCTTGCCCAGGGATTGTGGTGCAGGTTGGGGTTGTTACTAAGTAAAACTGAAGATCTAATTCTGTGTGTTCAGTCCAGGCAAAGTTTACATTGGCTGTTTTATGCAGCAGGCAGACTGACATTGCTGTGGACCTGGCAGGAGCCATGTTAGAGCCCTTTCCCTGGCCAAAGGGAAAGCAAGAAACTCCTGATTCCCTTCCAAAATAATCAAAAGACACAGGGGTCTGCTGGGCACCAGAGTCATGTTTTGATCCCCTGAAAGGAGGGACACTGCTGGGATGTGTGGGTGCTTTTGCCTGGAAGAAGACTTCTAAGGTTCAGCCCTGAATGGTGTCATCCCCTGTAAGAAGGGGCTGCTTGCTGGTCACTGCCCTGCACAGCAAGGACAAGGGTGGCAGCATCTGGCCCTGCACAGTCCTTGTTCCACAGACATGCTGCAGATGCCTTTAGGAGCTCAGCTTCAGAGAGACTGCACAATAAAATAGAAAACGTTAAATGCATACAGATAATGTTCTGTGTGTTGGTGGGAAAATCCAGCTCAGTCAGATCATCTCTGTGTTGCATCTCATTTACTGCCGGCACATGCTTTCTTTCAGGCGCTTGATGTATGGGCCATGGGAATTACCTTGTACTGCTTTGTTTATGGGAAGGTAAGCTGGCTTTCAGACTCTGGAGCCCTGCATGGGAGTGTCTGCCCATCTGGCTTTTGTCTCATTCCTTTCCAAATAAAGGCAAATATTAGAAACGAAGAACTACCTTTTGCAAGTTCCTGGTTTCCCAAATCACCCTGCAGATGAGAAGGGACTGACGCTGTGATCTGTGGAAAGGATGGTTTCTAGAGTTGGCCGCTGTATTCAGAGCAGTTGTTTGTGCTACAAACCTAGAGCAGCATCAGCAGCACCAACAGCAGTTTGTCAGGGGGTTATCCATATTGTTTATATTTAGAAACAAGCCAGATAGAGCATGGAGAGAGGCATAGGTTTGATCCCAAGCCACTGCAGCACTTTAGCAAACCAGATTACAGAAAGCTCTTTCTGCCAGAGCTGAGGTGGAGACCACTTTGGCAGAGCCAGCTCTTCAGAGCTGTGTTCTGCAGACTCCATGTCCTGTGATGACTTTTCCCTCTCCTGTGGCCAGAACCCTCTTTTTCCACCCATGCTGTCCCAAGGCGAGCAGTACAGCAGGCACGTGCAGTCTGTGCATGTCAGATGTTACCCTGAACCTCCTGTCCAAACCTAGACCGCTGCAGATCCCACCACGGAGGCATAAGGCATCCAGCTTGGGGATGAAGAAGTGGCAGAGGCAGAACTATCTCCACTGCTGGTGTGATATTGCTGAGCTAAGTCAGGATGGAAAAATATTCTCTGACCTGTGTCTATAATGATGTCTCCTTTGGGCCCAATCCTCAAGTGACAGGGTACAACCTTGATTGTGTATTCTGCTGTAACCTCATGGTGATATTACTTCCCCCTATGGCAATAGAGGGAATATGAAGCCAAGTGCAAGGATACGATTATCTGTTCTGTGTGTCCTTGTACAATAAATATTGTACATTTTGCACCTATTTTATACTTCATAATTTAATCTTTTAATTTAATCTAAGTCCACAGCCCACTAAAACAAGCGTACCTGCTCCTTTAGTTTCGATGCAGATGTTGATAGGGCCTGTGAATATGCTGCTCCTGTATCCTCCGCAGTATTCACCACAGCTCAGTTAACCGCCTGTCAGTCCTGCCTGCCCTGCCAGGTAGGAAGAGCCAGAATCTAGGTCTAAGTTAATCCAGTGTAAAAAGTTGTGCTGAAGAGAAATATGCTTTGAATCCATATATCTGAATTTACAATAGAAAACCAGCTTTTTTAATAGTGATACTTAGCTTCAAATGAGGCTTGTCACACAGAGACTTCAAAGCGCTGATACAAGCAAGACAGTATCAGGATCTCCATTTTTCAGGTAGAAGGAGTGGAGCAGAGAAAAGGAAAATGAGTATGTCATGGTCACCTGGCAGGCTGGATGGAGGGGGGTATCCCAATCCAGTTCTGTATTCCCTAAGTCCCTCTGCTGCTGTTCTGCAATTATTTCTTAATAAGGAACAAATCAATTTATTTTGTGTGGGGAGATTTTATTTATTTCTACGTATCTCTGTGTAAAATCAAGAGAGTACACAGAGAGACTATACTTTGTTACGTGAATGACAAATGCTTAAGCAGTGCCAAGACCTCTGACAACTGGAAAATCTTTTGTTTGTTTTACAGTGCCCTTTTATAGATGAATATATTCTGGGTCTTCATAACAGGATCAAGAACAAGCCTGTAGAGTTCCCAGAAGAGTGAGTAAACTTTACTCAACTACTGTAAAGTAAAGTTCAGTTTTCAGCATTATTCACTGTGCAGCATAAATGCCGGCAGGTCACCATGGAGGGACAGACAAGGGCAGGCGAGGTGCTTTGCATTCTCCTGGGTCCTTCGTGTGGGTTTTGTACAGATGTTCTTGTTGAAGCGTTGCAGCTGCCTCTGCTACTCTTGTGTCTGTGTTGTGCAGACAGGGACTAAAGGAAATGGCTCCTGAAATCTTTGGAAGTGGAGGGGTTTCAGTATGGGTCTAGAGAGTTCTGCCCCAGCTACTTGACCCTGGTGATACTGGAAGCATGGTTGGGTTGGGGTTTTGAGTTTCTCCCATGTGGTAGCCACCAGAATGATTCCATGTACTAGTTTTCAAAAGCAATGTGGTTTATAGACCTTGATCTCAGTCTAAGTAAACACATGCTGCTTCTGTGGACTTGTCTTGGAGCTGTGGGGAATTGTCTGGTGGAAGGAGGCTTGCCCTAAGATACACAACCACAGCTTGGTGCATCCCCACTCCTCTGCCTCCTCCAACACACTCCAGGAAAGTACTGGTCTGTCTTGTGTGTTGAGCTAGTTCTGAAAAAAACAAAACAAACAAACAAAAAGCCCCAGGAAGATAATTTACCCATTTGCTATTGAGAGGTTGCCCCCACCCTGCTTTGATCAGTGAAGGAAACCAGTGCTGGCCACAGTCAGAGCTGCGTGGTGGGCTGTGGGGTGGGATGGCTGGCCGCGGAGTCACAGCACGTCATCTAACCCACAGAAGTGCGCTTGGTGGTGAGGGGGGACACGCCAAGCCACTTGTGTGCCACTTGAGCAGTGGGAAGTTCAGTGTCGAGGCACTGAGCGGTGAGTGTTTGTGGTCCTGGCAGGAGATGATCATGCTCGGTGTGTGCTCGGTCTCTGCCATGGAGCCACCGTGCCTTTCCCTTCATGTATGGGCCACTCCTTGGCATCTCCTCTATCGTCAGGCCTCTGATGACTTTCTGTTGGTGATTAATTTGTTTTTCCTGGTTACTATCAGATGAAGTAGCCAAAGCTAGACTCCTTATCTTCCTTCCCAAATCAGCACAGTAGTCAAAGAATTTTTTACCTTCTTAACCTAATCATTCATTCTAATGAAAACTTAGAGATAAAATGACTTAATTTAAAACAAGCATGAAGAAATTAAAACTCTAATGAAAGGCACATCTGGTATTAGAGAGGAAGGGAGGGATGTTGTCAGGCAGTTCTGCGATACATGCATCTAATTACATGAATTATTTGAGAGACGCTCACTGAATTTTTAGACACCTACAGCAAAGGGCTGGGCCTCGGCCTTGGCAGCACCAGGCTTCCTTCTGAGTCTGCAGAAAGCAATGGGTGCTCAGGCTGTCCTATTTTAGACATCTGCTTTAGATGGGATGACTCACGCCACGGGCTGTATTAATTACCTCTCCGTTGACTATGAATCACGGCCGCTGCAGATAGCTCGGATGGAACCATCTCTGCTCAGGCTGATGGAGCCCACACTGAGGACTGCGCAGAGCACATCTCCCAAGGACCTATGGCCACAAGGTCAGGCCGCCTGTTTGGTGGCAAACACAGGCCCACGTCGTGGGTAGGGAGCAATTCTGGCAATTGTGTGCTGTGGGTGAGGTTTTACAGCTAACCAGGCTTCAGGCAGTAAGAGCATGAAGGCTGGTCACACCATGTTGCCGTGTTCCCACCGGTTGCTCTGTCGTTGGGGCAGGACTTTGTCTTGACAGCACTGCAGCAAAAAGAAATCAAATTGTTTATGTTTCCCTGGCATGGGCTCTCTGCTTGCTTGAGTCCTGGCAAAATGCCCATCCTCTCTCAGCCATCATGTATTTGTGTTAGCAGTCAGCTTACCAGTGACTGTTCCCATCTGTCTCTGCAGTAAATTATTAACATTTAATGGGCTAACTGGGCTGTGCTAAGAACCTTTTCTTCATTCAGACATTTCCTTCAGCGATAATTTGGCTGTGTGACTTATTTGGATTTCTTGGTGACTTGCTCGCCCAATCTAAAAAAAGCTGCATGCATCATTAGGTTGTTGGATGAGCAGAGAGTTACTGGGTGTTGACAGCTGTCTAAACTGCATCTATTTGTTAGATAAAGGCAGTAACAGAGACGCACATAAAGCTGGAATTCACTGGACTGGATCCATCCTGACCTCCCATAGAATTAGCACCTCACTACAGCTAGGAATATTTTGGTTTCAATTTATTTCACCATGGCTACAAAAGACACATTCCTGTTTGCAGACAGTCCATGGAAACTCATTGCCTGTTTCCTGACAACCCTTAGGACAGAGATGGAGCTGACTGTACCAGCGTCATTGTCCTGTCTCTTCCCTTAGAGACACAGAGACAAATATTTATCGCTCTGGAGTTCTCATTCATGTCAATGAGTCCTTGGCATGGCACAAGGTAAATGGGGTTAGCTCACACCCTGATGATCTTGGCATGACTAAAAAGCAAGCTGGAAAAGTTTCTGTCCAGACGTGCTAGGAGAGCCAGAAACTCTGCATGGTCCCTCGTGGTGAAGAGCTGAAGTCCAGGACAATGTTCTTTGACCTGCGGGCACCTTGTAAAATGATGTATGGTGCTGGCAGCCCTCCTAAATGGGTGCTGAGCTCTGTGATGCTTGGCATTTTCCTGAGGGCTGTTATAGAAATATGACTGAGAAATCCCAGATAGTGCATGCTTTTCAGATAAAAATGCTGTTGAGGACAGCATGCACGCTGGCAGAACAGTGAGAAGGGAAAATAGAGACAGGGTGATGCAGTCTGTCACCTGGCCATAACCCACCTGAAACTTTGTGATCCTGTCTATAGGGCTTTTCCTTATGACGTTAATCCTATGTTGCATTGAAATCCATCTAGCGCTCAGAAATGTTAGGTGATTGTATATTCTTTTCTTGCATTTTAAAGAAAGCTGTTGCTAGTTTGGCACAGATCTGATGTTAAGTATTTTAAAAACTCCGTCACACCCGCATCTCAGTGTGGTCCTCCCACAGGAGTCTGTTTATTCTGACCTATCGCTCACCGTAGCTGTTCCTCTGTGCCTGGATCTCATCTCAAGAGCAGTGCAGTTCTACCCATTCCCACCTAAATTATCACTTCCAGTGCAGCCTAGGAAGTGGGAAGCCTCTGCTCATCCTGCCATTCCCCTTGTCTGGGCCATATTGCCAGGGTACTGCAGACCCTTGACATCACTCTGAAAGTGTTCAGCCTTTAAATTGAACCCACTTTCTGCCCTGTCCCACTGAATGAGCAATGTTTCCTTGTGGTTGTTTGTTAAAGATCCCATAACCAAAGTCTACATAAAATATTCATAACTTACTAAACAGCAGCTCTGTTTTCATCAGACTAAAATATCCCTTACTGTGATTTGGTCTTCATTTAGGTTTGTGATAGGTTATTCCCTCCTCTGCTTGGGGAGGGCACAGAAGAGGTGGGCATAGCACCTGGTCCTCATCAGTTTTCAATCTGAAATCCAACCCTGCTGGGGAGTGGCATTTTGTGCTGCCAAATCCTGACTCCGTGCAGAAACACAGCTCCTCAAAAGTAATTTGTGATAAAGACTTTCAACTGCCTAATACAATTCTGTCATACACCAGCATTTTATTTCGGTAGTACTTTGATCATACAGATCAAGTATGTTTTAAAGATGTTGCCCGCATCATTAGCGACAGAAGTCGTTGAAGCCTTTGGACTAGAGGGACAGAATGCAGCTATGTTACTGGGCAGAACAGGATAACCAAACCCTGTAACAGTGACCGTGATGCCTGAGAAGGAACCAAGCCAACTAGACCTTCCTTTCACAAGCTGGATGTACAGAGAAAATAGCTTCTGAGCAGAGCAGGTTCTCTACCAAGTAACCACAGTAAGGACTATGCATACCTTGAGCGCTTACAATTCCCTTGTTAACTGTATGCTGCTGTTTTCTTTACTCAGAGCACAGATAAGTGAAGAGCTCAAGGAACTGATCCTACACATGCTTGATAAAAATCCAGAAACAAGGATAACAGTCCCTGAAATTAAGGTAAATTAGATGTTGATATCAGTCTTTTGTATCAGCTGATTTTGTTGTTCCTTTGGTACCTTCTAATGAGGCAGAGCTGTTCCTGGTGTTTGTTTTGGGAGCTCTCTGGCATGCCGCCTTGGAAAGGGAGAATGCTCATTTTGCAGCATGTAACAGCTCTGTTGCTGCTGTTTGCTTGGGGAATATTGACAAAAGCTTTCTTGTTTACTTATTTAAATTAAAATTGCTCAAAAGCTGGCTGATCCTCAGCAAATCCCCCAGGAGGATTGACATTGTCATGGGGACTGTGAGCTGCAGAGCCTGTGCTGTGTTGCTGGAGCTGTGTTACAGGGGCTGGAAGTGTGTTCCTCCTCTGGTGCTTGCATGGTCAACAGCCTCAAGGCAGCACATTTGTTTCTATTGGCTTTACTTGGGAGATGCTTATTAACACAGGGAGTGACTAGGACCAGTAGAGCACAATGCTTCACGAGGCTTGGCTTCGTTCTCTTTTTGCATGGGCTTGCTGTCCTCATGTCACCCCTCGCTAAGGCCTCAGACCTGCTAGAAGCTCTCAAGATTTCCACAGAGATCCAACAGCAGTCTTTGCAGGGCACAACTCTTCTTCGCTTTGTCTCAGGCCAACACCAGCACATTTGCCACTGAAGCTGACAGTAGGAAGTTTGAACGTCGAGAAGAAATGTGATATAACTTCCCTCCATGCTCAGGAGGCCATGGCCAGTGATGGTGGGAAGTTCTTTGGAGCTGTATTAAGTGATTTCACTTGGCCACTCTTGCAGGCACTTCATGTGGAAACCTGAGCCCTGTAAGGACCCTGGGGAGAAGAGCAGAGCAGGGTGCTGGATCTTATCCCTGGCCATGTGCCGAAGGTGCTTGGTGTACTTGAGGACTTGTGTTTGAAGCTGAAAGAGCACATGTCTCTTGCACCAGCCTTCAGCACTGCTTTTCTTATGTTCTCAACCAAGGAAACCATCCCATGAGAGGCAATAGAAAAAGGGCAGCTTGCTTCTGCTGTTCTCCCAAGAAAGATGATGGCAAAACAGCTTCTTGGCAGAGGCAGCTGTGGAGTGACTCGCCACCATCACTGAAGACCCCAGCCAGGGGAGCCTAGAGAGTACAGGAGAGCTCGATGTGTGCAGCCGATGCAATCCAGACAAGATGATGCACTCCCTCCATATTTGTATTCCCAGACTAATCCCAAGGAGCTTCTTTGCTGTGAAGTAGCATACAGCTGGCTGCATGGCACTGGGGCTCCAGCTTTGGCTTCTTGCATAGTTACATGTTTCTAAGTGGCTGTTCCAGGCCACCTCTTTCTCCTCCCTGGGTTCCTTCTGTTTTGTTTTCCCCTGTTTTCACACTCTCCTCCTCTTCCTCTTTCACGTTCCTTACTTGTAAGGTAAAATCCTGACATGGTTGCAAATGTTCTTGTGCTGGTGAGCGTTAGCTCGTATGTGATCAATTATAGTTGATAAATCTGATGTCTACATTGAGGACAAATGTGGCAAAAGCTGGAAGGAGGCAGTAAAATTATATAAGGGGGTTAGGCTGGACAAATATCTTGGAATTGCTGTTCACCACCAAAATAAATCAAGCAAACTGTTTTGTATGAGGATATGAACATGTGGCTAGGCAGAATCCCCTCTCTAGCCGAAACATTCACAAGCCCCAGGTAGACTGTAGGTGCACTGGCTCCAATTAAGGCTGAACATGGTGATGTGGCTTTGAAAAGAGTTGTTATAAGCACAATTAATGGTCTTTGGAAAACACATCTTAAGTGTTGTAAAGCAGGTCATCGCTAAGCCCTTGGAGAACACTCTGGACACCTGCATCCAACTGATTGGAATGGCAGTAGGCAGTGAGCATCCATCCTAATTAAACTCCTTGTCCTGGAGGGTGAGGCAGGCCTTTCTAGCACAGACTGGAGGATGCTCTCCCTGACAGGCAAAATGTCCAGCCCTGGATGTGGGTAGCAGAGAGCGTCCCCTGTCCTGCTCTCGGCTCCCTTCCGCAGCAGCATGGCAGCGACAGGGAGGGATGGTGGGAAACTGCCTTCTCTCTCCTCTTTGGATGTGTAGAGGTTTACATGGTTTCCAGGTGGCAAGGTATGGAATTTCTTTATTTATGTAGGCAGGAAGCTGTTGAAGTAGCATGAGGCCTCAGTATTCAGATCCAAGTACTCTGTTTTAAGCACCTAAACCCTTGTTTGTGCCAATGCATAAATTATCTTGATTGTCCCAGGTAGCAAGCATGCCTAGCCCAAGGTGAAATGTGTGCATATGAGAGAAAAAGATGAAAAGGCTCTGGATAACTCAGATTTTTTTTTTTTTCAAAGTGTTTCAAAGTTGATTCAGAGGGTGCCAGGTTCCTCCAAGATGCCGGTCGATGGCAGTGGGTGGACAGCACTGGGCATTAAGGAATGCTGTTTGGCCAGGCACCAGATTGCAGCAATTTCCAAGGGAGCTGTTTGAGATGCATCACTGGAAGTGGAAAATGGAGCAGTACCTACAGCTCCCCCCCATAATCAGTCCTGTGCCCCCCATTTCTCTCTCATCACCAACATCATTGCACTGTGCTACAGAAGGGAGACCTACAGCTGTCTCTGTGTTCCTCCCCACACAGGTGCACCCGTGGCTAACCAAGGGTGGCGAGGAGCCCCTGCCACTGGAGGAAGAGCACTGTACCGTGGTGGAAGTGACAGAGGAGGAAGTGAAGAACTCAGTGAAGACCATCCCAAGTTTGCCAGCTGTGGTATGTAAAAACCACAACCGCATCCTCTGCGTGGGTCAAGAGCATGATACTTTGCTGAAGCTCTCAACTGGCAAAGGAGGTTTGAAGAGGGTACACATGTGCTCCTGGCATGAGAAATTTGGCTTTTCAACCCAATGTAAACTTTTTGTGTCTCTGAGTACTGCAGCAGCCTGACTGCAGGGCCTGACTGCGTGAGCAATCCTGTTTATATATGCCTGGCTGCTCTCATAAGACCTGTAGGGTCTCACCCTGAAGGAGTCTGGCATCAGACATCCCAGAACACCAGAAGCATCCCAAGTGTGTTTTGTTTCATTAATCTAGAGGTTGAAAGAGAGCTCATTTGGATCCTCACAATTAAGGCTCCAAACCTGGAGGTGACCTGGCCAGAGAAGCAGGGAGAGGACGGTGGAGTATATAGCTGGCACTTGCCTGCCAGCCTTGGAGAGCCACAAGTGGGTTCAGGGCTCTCTCAGCAGTTTGTGCGTAGCCAGATGAGGTCTGCTCTAGGCAATTACTACAATGCAGGTGCCTTTGGGGGTTCCTCATACAGGGGAGAGGGATGCTGAACACAACAGGACCTACTTTCACAGCTCTCGTGGTGTGATGTTAACATAGGCACTTGGCCCAACAGCTGGCTGGGGGAGTGAAAACCATCCTTTCCCCTTGGCCTTTCCCTTCTGACCCACAGGAGCAGGATGGCCCAGGAGAGCTCTGGTGCTACCTTCTCATGGACTTGGGCCACCATGAATGGCAGGCAGTGGCCAGCAGCTTTGCCTCTTGCCAGCAATGGTCTGCGTCCTGAGCTCTGAGCTCACTGCCCAAGGGGGTGGCATTGACACTGCCTGGAAGTCACATTGCTGTTCTGTGGGTTTCTCTAGTTCATGCTCTAGCTGTAATTCTGTTAAATGTCTGTTGAATTATTAAAGAAGCTGTTGTTAGACTCCTTTGAACTAGCTTCAAGGGGGTGATATGTCAGTCCTGCTGTTCTCACAGGTCTGTTTTTCTTCCTCAAAGATCCTAGTGAAGGCCATGCTAAGAAAACGCTCCTTTGGAAATCCATTTGAGGTTCAGACCAGACGGGAGGAGAGGTCCATGTCTGCTCCAGGGAACTTACTGATGTATGTATATACAGCCTTGTCTGGCTCTGCTGCTCGTACAGAGTAAAGGTGTGTGGGGAGGATGAAGGAAGCAGTTTACAAATCTTTTCCATAGCACTTAAGGACAAAAGTCACTTTAAATCAAATACTGAGGCTAAATTCTACCTCACGTCCTCTGGGTTAAAGTATAATGCAGTATAACAGGCTAAATAACCTTCTAATAGGTGCGGGTTGCTCTGTAAGATGGGTTTGGCCTAAACACATGTAAAGTGCTACACTTGCCTGGTTTTTAACCTGTTAGTTTATAATACACTGTGATCAAAGATCCATTAGAGATTGGCGAGCTAAAATAAGTTTAATTAGTGTCTAGTCTGGATATGTGTTGGAGGGTTTAATTCTTCTCCCATTTTTTTATGAACAGTGGAAAAGGCACCAGATGAGCAGTTTGCGTGTGTTATAAACTCAAAATGAGATGATGTGGTTTGTCTGTGGCCCAGGTCTGGGCAGGGACACTGTGGAGATGCGTGGGCAGACAGTGGGGAACACTGTGACATTGCTTTTTCATTTCAGAAAACATACAGCATTTTTTTCATACAGCCAGTTGTGAAATAGTGGAAGACATTGCAACGGGATATTTTGGAGGCTGGATATAAATAGCTATATTGGGATTAAAAAGGGAGTAGACAAAGTAATGACAGATTCATCAACAAATTTTAAACAATGGTCTGGATGTACAGGGGTGGGAAGAGAATTTCTGTCCTTTACTTAGCCCTTACTTTTTCTCCCTCCTGTTGGTTACCCATCCCTTTCAGAGCCAGGATTCTGAGCCATCAGGCCAGTAAGTAACAGATAGACCATTAGCCTGACCTGAAACAGTTATTTTCATGTTCTCACCCTGCAGAATCTGTAAGGCTGAAGTTCACAACAAAGCTGTATTGTCCCAGAATGATCCTTTTCCACCCAAAATCCCAGTACAGTGCCTAGCAGACTCCCACGAGGATGTGCTAAGGATCTCACTGCACCTTTGACAGTGCAAATAGAGGAGTGTCTCTCTTTCAAGGGCATCTGGGGATTTAAGGGCTCAGCTCAATTAAAGATGATGACGCTTTAGGGCCCAACTGTGTATCAGACACTTCAGTCAAGGCTTTGTCTTTGAGTCCAGGACCAGTTAATATTAGACAGCAGTTTAACAGCTAAACACTCCATAGACTAAGTGCTGCTGTGGGCACATATCTGAAGAGCATGGCAGTCACAGCTCCTCTGCCAGCTTAGCCCAGACGATTTGTCCTCATTTGTTTCCCTTGGCTCATTGCCTTCCAAATTAGTTATTGCTAATTTCACACATGTCCCTGCCCGTATCTTCACTATCATTCCTGGTCACTGTATTTCATTGCTCCGAGATGGGGAAACTTTTACTAAATTTGAAGAAAAATACGTTGTATGCTTTGTGTTGTCGAGGATTTCTTCTTTTTAAGCCCTGCCTGAATTGGTATTTCAAGGTGGTTTCTTCTTCTAGTATCCTGAGCCTGTGTCCAAAAGGGACCTCTTCCCTTCCACCTACATTTGAGATGCTTGAAAGCCTGTGCCACTAAATAACCATCTGGTGGGAAAACTTCTTGACCCTGGTGCTGTGGCTGGTCCCTGCCTAGAGCTAGGTGCTTCATTATTTGCTCAGAACAAGTAAAGTGCATTTGATCTAATGTAGCTGTGAAGTTTCTGATTAGCTGCATTATCAATGTCTAATCCCTTTCTAAATCTTTTTAGGCTTTCAAGACAAACCTCCACTCTTACTTTTGTCTCCTTTCTAATGTTGCTGGTTGAATTTTTTCTTAGCTTATACAAACCCAGCATCTTTCCCCGTCTCTGCTCATTTCAGCCCCATGTTTGCATTCAGGGTCCTTGCACAGGAATACACTAAAAGGTTTTTGAAAATCCTGCAAAATTTCCACTGTTGTGCTGCTGCATCCAGTGCCCTTGATTTACAAGAACATGCCAGGTCAGGGATGGAGCTGTGGCGGTGCTGGGCTGACCTCTGCCCAGCAGGGTAAGCACTTAGAGATCTCCAAAAAGAATGTGAATGGTCTTTGAATGTGCCAGTTCTCCACTGCGCTAACCTCTGCACTTAATTTGTCGATCTCGTGCCATCAATGCCAATTTTTGGCAGTAACAATTGACTTTATCCTAAATTAAATCATGCACAACTAGACCTTTGAGAACCCATCTCGAAACTCTTCTGTTTTAAAGGCAGACGTTTGGCTAAATCTCTTCAGCAACTAGTGTTGTGTATTAAACGCTACAGCAGGGGTGCTTTTTTAAGACATTCTGGATTATTATTTCCAACTATGAAAAATGCTGTACTGGTTGAATCGAGTGAAAATTACTTCACATTTAAATAGATTTGTTGAATCTAATGACTTTGATTTTAAGTGAACCAAGTCTAAATGGGAACGTTCATTGTTCAGTGAATTATCTCTTGATTACAGTGTTATTTCCACAGGGCAAACAGAGCTAGACACCAAGCTCATCCAGTTCGTAACTCATAGTGGGTTGTTCTGTACTAAAACCACCTTTAATATCCATAGAAACTATAACATCAGTGCAAATGTTATGAGTAGTGCTGTATTAGTTAATGAGTTTTGAGTTTTGAGTAAGTCTGACTGTAAATTTCTAAGACCTAGCAGGAACAGATAATATTGTTGTAGCATAAAGGCTCTGCAGAGTTCCTGCATGTCAGGCACTGTTTTCTCCCTCGTGGCTGGACAGGGTACCCCAAAAGTGGGGCTTGCCAGAGGGGCAGTGCCTGCAGCCATCCCTGCTCTCTGGCCACGCTGCCCTGTGATTGCCCACAAGGAGCTGAGAGAAAAATGAGCCACAGGTTCCCAAGCTCTCCACTACAGAGCTGCTACTCCTCAGTGGCAGTGACTTTAGAGAGAGATAAATCAGCCTTTGTAATATTGCATCTCCTTCTAGCTATGGGTAGAAAATAACTTGTTGTGTTTCTATATAAGAAAAAAGCAATTAGAAAACTCCAGTTTCACATTCAATTTATTTAATTAGGTTGCATGTGAGATTGCCAGAGCCCTGCTCACTGCTGCTTCAAGCATCTTACATCTGTGCCCGTACTGAGAATATATTTTGCAGGAAATCCTCTGACAGCTGAGTCTGCTTTCTTGTATTTGATGCCTAATTGATGGTTCTTAAAATGGATCTGTCCTCTAAGAAAAGAGGAAGAGAAAGGTGTTGGTTTAACAGCTCATTCTTTGGGATTTGGAGAGGAGGAAAGTGTAAATCATGTGGTTGAATTTTTTTATTTTAATTTCTCCCTGTATTACCTGTACACAGTGTGCTGGGCTCTGTTCTTGGAAATGCTTCATGCAAAAGCTGTGTATGCAGAAGTCTTTGTGATAGCAGGTGGTCTGTTGTGTTTGCCTCAGGCTTCAATCCTTTGGAGGACACCATTAAGACAGGAGTGATTTTGAAATAGTTCTTAAATGAGTACTGTGAGGGGAGAGGGCTTTTTTAGTGCTCTTTAGACCTGGAAGAAGCAAATCCTCTCCTGGGTGTTATTTATTGCTTTAAGGGCACTGAAAAGTTAAAAAGGCAGCTGTTAAAATGGCACGCACATTCACCAGGTAGAAGGGAATGAAAATGAAGATGCCCCTGTTTAGCAATTCTTGTTCTGCAGTGTTGGCATCTCCCACGAGTGCTCCTCTGCACACGAAGAAGCCGTGTGAGTGCTGCCATGAGCTGCGTGCTGGCCAGGGCCAGACGTCCGGGCGGCACCGGATCTCGTGCAAGATACCTCAGAAGATGCCGGGATTCACTGAGCCTTGCAGGTCCTGCAGACCATGGCCTGGCTTACGTCTGTCACTAATGGTGGCTGCAGAAGCAACCGATTGTTTCTAACTTTCCCAGTTGCAGAGTATTTTTATACTCAGCTATTTAGCGTTCACAGTTAAGTTCTGGGTTTCTGTTAGCAGTGTTTGCTACACTTCTGCCTGCTCCAGATTTCTCCTAATTGAGTCAGCACTGGCTTCACCACATTTTATTACTCTCATTTATTGCAACTACTACCTATCAAATTAATTGCTGTGTTTTGACAGACCCAATTTACTTTCCTATTATGGCTGCTATTACTATTGATGAAATGTGGTTGTCAGCTCCTGTACGGGGGATCAGTCTGTAGTTAGAAAGCCTACCCTGCTTCTAGCCTTCCCAAAAAGAGAGCAAAAGAGCTGTCGCTGCCCTTTGGGGCCTTACTGTCCCTGTAGGCTAGGCATGAGGAAGCCAGGAGGGAGAGGGAGGTAAAAAAAGTGGTTGAGCGAGGTCTCCCAGCACAAACAGCTTCTCCCAAAGCAGCAGAGAGGTACCTGCCTCGTGGGGGCTTTGTGCTGAGAAAGTCCCAGGGCTCGGTGCCATAGTGCTGCTCAAAAATAGGCTGCAGAGATCCCTGCAGGACAGCCGGGAGCCAGCTGGACATCAGCAGTGTGCCGGAAGCACTCCGGAGCTTTCAGCAGCGGTAGGGGCTGGAGCAGGTTTGTACTAGTGCCTGTCCTCATCCTTCCTTCAAGCTGCAAGTGAATGTGACTGATGCTCCATCCTCCCTTTCACTCTGCTCCCTAGCCTTGTTAGGTGCAGAAATACAAGCTCCTTTGCCTGCTGTCATCACCTTCACGATCACTTTCTTCCTTTGTTTCATTGTTTTGCTCTCAGGGACAGACTCTTAAATGCATCTGTGTATTTGCATCCGTCTTTAAGGTAATTCAGTGTTTGTGTTTCCCCTGGGTGCTGTAGAAACGTGTGTCCTGTCCTCGGCCTGCGTGATTTGTGTGGTAGTGAGAGTATTCGGCTCCTTCCTTCCTTCCTGTAGGAGCAATTTTACTGCAGTAATTCTGTGTGTGACACTAATGTTTATGTATGCATTAGTAGTAGTAGTAGTTGTTGTTCTTTGGTGTTTCAGCCTTCTTTGGGGAGGGAGGGGTGAAAAAAGCCAGTGGGGTTTGAGCAGGAACTGCTGCTCAGCCCTGTGTTCATGGAAGAACAACCACAGAATTTGGGAAAAGCTGAGGCTGAACTTTGTAATTTGGGTCACGTTTGATATTTAGTGGTTACGCAAAAGAAACAAAGCTGGAGCCATCTTTGCTCTGGCTACTCCACCGCTGCCCTGCACTTCTGCCTCTGATGCCGCACTGGGAGGGCTCTGGGCTGACTGAAGTTCTGCTCCATGTGACTACCCACCCCACCTCAGCCAGGACTTCTTTAAATCAAGGTCATTTCTCCAACCACTTGCACAGACCCTTCTAGGGAACAGTCTGTCCAATTAATTCTGTTAAATAACAAAATAAAATTCAATGCAAACCGTGACAAACTGCTTACAAACATCTTGGAGTCAAGTCCCAGGATCTAGTGCTTAGGCAGGACACAGCCTCCATCCAGGCCTGGGGAGATCTGGTCTGGGGTGAGAGGTTGGGAAGTAACCACATCATAAATACCTTTGGGAGCAGCTCCACTGCTCTGGGGGCTCTGGCTGGCCTGGTTTACTGCTCCAAGACGAACGGATGAGCCAGAGCCAGGATGCCACCCGCTCTGAGTGAGGAAGGACTTGCAACTATCCTCCAGAAATAGTTAGGAGGAGGCAGGCGGAGGAGGATGGGGACTGACGTGGTGCTGTCGGTGACAGCTGCTGCCGATGCCTGCTGCTATATTTTTTCATACAGAACTTCCTCGTGAAGAACAGCCCTTTTTCTTTCAAGATGTATTTCAGGAGTGACTGCACAGCCTGGCCACGGTCAGTGTGCCCCCAAAGTTTGCCTGTGTCCTCAGCAGAAGGCAGGGGACACCAATAATCTGGTGGTGTTAAATGGGGACTCAGTGGAGGAATTAAGCACTTACCAGGCGTGTGTGTGTGTGTGTGTACATGCCAAAATTCAGCTATTTGTAGGTTGTCCCTCTCCAGGCACGCAGAGCAGCACTGACTCTCCACAGCTGAGTTGGTTTGCCCACGCAGACTGATTCTTCTGCGACTGGGCTGGCATGAGCAAGGCCAGACACCCTGGGAGACAGGGATGCTTGGGGACAGCATCACCTCCTTTACGCTGTGGATATCTTCACATCTTCGTGATGGAGAAACAGGCAGTTTAGGTGCAAGTCGTCTGCCTGGCCTAGGTCTCTGCTGTGGGGTGGTCTGGATGGCAGAGGTGTCACGCTTTTTGCCTTTCAGTCTAGACTGTGACAACTTGCTCTGGTCAAATCTTGGTCACGGGCTCTCTTCACGGACAGGTGGGCTGGATGGAGGTGTTACTTCTCCAGGGTGCCCGAGCTGGCTTCGCCCCAGCAGAGCCGGTGGCACAGACACACTGTCTGTGCTGGAGTGAATCCAGCCGGCAGCAGGGCTTGGGCTGCCCGTGGGCTCGCGGAGCAGACAGCAGGCACCGTGTGCTGTGGCTGTCATGTCCCGCAGTGTGTACCCCATTGCGTGGCATCCAGCAGTGGTGCTGGGCCTGTGGTGGATGGGGTGCCAGCATGGCTGAGGCTTTCCCAGACTGGCTGGCTCAGCTCGGAGCCTGTAAAAGCCCCCCCAGCCCGAGCCAGCAAAATGCTCCCTCAGCCTAAATGGCTCCACTTGTGGCTCAGAGCGATGCCCTAAGCAGCTCTGAGCCTGCCTCCCCCCTGGCAGAAGTAAGGTGTCCTGTCCCATCCCACCGCAGCAAAGCTCAAGCCTTCTACATAGGATGGCTACAAAGATTAGGAGCGGGGGAACAGGCTGAAGGTATCGTGGTGCAGGTATAAAATGCAAGTTAAGTTACGTTGGCTGTGTTTTAAGCACTGCTGCTCTCAGGTGCTGAGCTGTTTTGGGGACCAGACAAACTCACAGAAACTGAAATCAGACAACTCTTGTGTAGGGAAAACTGAGTTCTGGTAGAAGTATTCAGTTTTTACTGCCATTTACAGCGGGGCTTTGGAGAAGTAGTTATGGTATCAAGCCATCAATCTGATCTTTAAAAAACAAAAAATCAGATTAAAGAAAAGCAAACTAGAACTCCCCAAATACAAACTAGGTAATTCGAAGTATTGCTCCTGGTCTACAAGATTTTCTCTAAGAACCAGATTCCTCCTTGTGGTGCTGCAGCTGGGAAAAGGGCGCACAGTGCCAAGTGCAAAGCTTAGTCTTTGGGGTGCTGAGACCAAGTAAGTGCACAGACACAAGTCGCACAGCACTGCGGCACATCGCGCTGCGATATTGCTGAGCTGATATGTGGTACCAGGGCAACAGGCTGGTGCTTTGCTATTCCCTCTTAATATTGATGTTGTTGACCTGGGTTACCTGTAGGACCTGCTTTATTTATTACATTGTTATGTGCCTGTAATCTCTTTATTTCCTTGCTGTTCATGTAGAAAACAAGGGAGCAGAGAAGGAGGCAGGGACCCGGAGCTGCCTGACGTGTGTGAAGACGAAGCTACGTCCTGAAGCTGCCTGGCTGTCCGCAGGCTGGTTGCTCACGTGCTGCTGCTGTTGTACCCATCATGGTGTTGTCTAGCACACATCTGCCCTCATCGCCAAGTCCAGGGCCTGCAAAGAAAAAAAAAAAAAGCCCACAAAAAACCTCAAACAAAATGGACCAACCCAGAAAACCAGAAAGGAGGAACAGAGCAGCAATAAGAAGAGCAAGTCCTTGGGCAGCGCAGCTGGCAGAGGGCTGCCTCGGCCTCGTGGGCAGCTGCGTTCCTTGTGCGAGGTGTTCGTGCGCTCTTCCATGTGTGCCTTGCTCTCCACTTGTGCTTCATGTGTGGGCTTTGTAGTTGGGTGTCTTGGCCGATGAACACGGTTTTACTTGTGATGCAGCAAACCAAACGTTGTCTCATGGGTCGTTCACCCCAGAGACTTTTTCCTTGCTTTTTTGCATTCTCTGTTTCAAGCATCAGGAAAAAAAAAATGACATCAGAGCCAGGTTTTATATAAAAAGGCAACTGTTTTATTTAATGCATGGGTAAAGCTCTTGTGTATACCAGGACATGTCCTGCTCCTGTTGGAGTTGATGGCAAAATTTCTATGGATATCAGTTAAACGAGGATGAGATCTTTCTTTTGGAGTGAACACTGTCACTCTCTATGCCATTCTTTCTCTCTCTCTTTTTTCCTTCTCTTCTTACCCCTCAGTTTTGCACAGCATAAATCCTGCCAGCATTGGTGGCTTTAGTCAGGGCAGCATCGTAAAATAGAACTACACAATATTCCCTGTGATGTGAAATGAGCTTCTGAGCGTCGTAGAGATCTGGAGCAGTGGGATCCGCTGTTACACAGAAGGGCTTAGTGCACCGAGGACGTCAGCTAACTGAGCACGCTCTTCCCAGAGCTGGGATTGCATTCCATCAGCTGCGCCCGGTCCTCTGTGCGTGGACTTTGTTCTCAAAGGTGAAAAGAACTTGGCAGGTTTTGGGTTTATTTTACTTAAGGGCGATTTCTTTTCCTTCACTCATATCTTAGCTCCTTTAAAATTATGTACCTGATGCTTTTAAACTCTAATTTCCTGATAAATGACCCAAAGTGGGAGCATTCCCTAGGATGGAAAATGTTGGTGGAGGGTTTTTAGACTAAGGAAAGCTACAGAACACAATGAGATCAAAACTTGATCTTTTGGGTTTTTGACGGCTTTAATTCTTAATTTTATTTTAAGACTGTAATTTTTATGCACGTGCTGATGCTGCTATTTTATCCATAGATTGCTTCTAAACTTGGGATTAGAAGCTTCATCTCTACAGTTTGACAACAGGTGAGAGGTTGCACTTAAAAGGGCAAATGCAGCTGTTTCAGTGGCTGTTGACTATACGGACTGTGTATATAATCAGGAATTTCACTCCTGCACTCAGAGTAAAAACCAGTGACATCCATCCATCAAAATATATGTCAATATTTTCCCTTGAGCTTTATGGGGTCTGAACATGCCCCTGGGAAGCCAATGGGATTGGATTCTTATTTTATAGTACTTAAATAAAGGACACAATTAACTTTGGTTCCTACATAATCATCTTACTGTCTTTTTATAGGTTAATCCTTGAGGGCTTGGGACTTTGTCCCCACATTTTTTGTGCGAGGGGATATGTGTATAAGGATTGTTAGTAGCAACTGGAATACTGGTGTTCCCGTTCTGTTTACTGCAGTCTAGTTTGGTGGTTCCCAACGTTTTCCTAACCGGGCTTTGCTGCCGGTGGCCTCTGCTCCCTGCCCACAGCCTGCTGCCTCCCCTTGCTGGTCTTCAGCCACCTCGGTGGGATGCCCAGAAGGGCTCAGCCCTATGTCTTGCCTGTAAATATTGACAAATTGGGAAATAGTATTGCAGTTAATGTATTTTATTAAGGAGACCTTTAATTTCTAAAGCAGGCAAAGGGATTATATTCTGTAAAGGTTACTGCTCTGGGCCTGTGCTCTGCATCGCTTGCATCCAGATGGTAAATCCTCCCTGCATTTGTGTGTCTGCCCGCACCAACTGTGTGCTCAGCATCCTCCGAGGGCCCACGGCTCTGCTTCAGCCAAGTGCCACGATATGTCCCGCAGGCTGGCGCACTCAAGCGTGTGCTTGGACCCGGCTGCCTTGTAACAAAGATTTAAGCGCCCAGTGAAAGGGAGTGAAAACTGAGATGGGGACTTGGCAAGTCTGAGAGCTCAGGGGGAGCCCTGCAAACATGGGAGGAGAGACTGGGCAGGAGGAACTGCTGCCTGGGGAGGGGATGGTCTCTGGATGCAAACTGGTCTGTACTGGGACAAAGCGCTGGGGTGCCACCAGGTCCTGCTGCGCACCAGGGGCTGAGCTGAGCAGCCCCGGGGAAATGGCAGGAGCAAACTCTGTGCCCCCCAGGGCTGGCCGTGGCAGAGCTCTGCTGCAGCGGGGCTGGGCTGCCGGCAGCGGGGAGGAAGGCTGCAATGCCGGGTGAGCCCCGGCCCACGCAGAGGGGTGACCTCAGGACAGCCGCATGTTTTGGGAAGTCGCCTTGCCCCTGGGAGAAGAGGGAGTTCCGGTAATCCTTATCCCCATGGCTCTTCTGAGGGCTAAGCAATACTTGAGTGTTGCTCAAAGAGCTGTTAACATGGAGTCATTTATTGTATTGTTAATATATGGTAAGAATAATTCAGGGACGGAGAGACAGTGCTAATCCAGCCAGCTGTTGGGGTGATTCTGGTAATGGCCAAGGGGGTGGGAGCTAGTGGGGCAAGGCTGCCGGAAGGATCTTCTCAGCCTCAATTGATGTGACCAAACAAATGATCATTTACAAATCAGGTCTATGTCGTGTTCCTTTAGTGGTAGCTGGAGTGCCACTTCAGTTTTGGAGGGGAATGGGGGAAATGGGTGGGTTTTATAATTATCCCAAAATTACTTTGGAAAAAAAAAAATGCTCTTTCTGATGAAATAAATCCTTCTGGAGCTGTTTCCACAGGTTCAAGAAGCAAACCAGAGTTGTACAGCTGAGCTTTTGTCATACCTTGTTTCGCCAACAAATCTGCCAGCCTTGTGGGTCTTTCCTTTATGCCTCCAGAAGCCATCCATTACAGACAGCAGCCTGAAAACATGCCTGAAATGAAATGAAAAAGGTGCGCTAGCAGCAAGAGAAATGCTCAGATTTATTCAAAGGCTGGGTAGGACTCCTGCAAAAATAAGCTCTAGTTCTCACTCAGCTGAAATGAAATCCTTGCTTGTTTATGTGCATGTTAGGGCAGCTGGGAGCAATGCTGCTTCTGCTCTGAAGAAGGGAAGAGACTAAAGAGAGAGTGTTTATTTAAAAAAAACCCGAGATCTCTGGCAAGCCAGCCCTTTTATGGCCTCAGGAAACTCATTCTCTTTAGCTGGATGGCTAAATATTTGTCTCGCTTCTCTCTGTGAATGAAGGGACAGGGTTTGGTGTGGCAGGGCTCCTCAGAGCAGCGAGAAGAGCTGGGGTAGGCACACTCTGATGCTTTTGTATATGCTCTGTGGTTTCCCCTTCCAATCCTCGCTTGCCCGTGCTATTCCTGGGGAACAAGCATCCTGGGAAAAGAGATACCAGGATGCTCTGAACTGCTCTGTGTCCCAGGAAGGCTCCTCTTTCCCCTGCCCCGTGGTGGCACAGTCAGCTTTGGTCTGCCTCGGTCAGCTTTTCCAGCTCAGGGATGGGCCCAGACTGAGATACCTTGATGGAAATTTCTCTTTTGGGGAAATCGCGCATCTTATTGATCTCCAGGAGGTAGACTTCTCTCTCTTGCTCAGTTAATACCTCTGGGCCTTCAGTTGGGGAGGTAGCGCTGAGTAAAAATCCTGTTTCGGTATCTCCTGTCTGGCACGAAGGAACACTGCAGTGAATGTCTGTAACCCCTTTGGGCAGGAATATGCCGCTGTGAATGTCACATTTGCAAATAAATGAGGTTTTTAGCTCTTTAATGATGTACTGTAGCGTGCAAATGGACACATAGAGAACAACTCACGTGTTGATAAAGCCGCCTGCCCCCGCTGTGCCCGTGCAGGGGCTCTGCTTTGGGCAGTGGTTCCCAGGGACGTATCCATGAGAAATGGCAGCACGGGTAGCCGCGGTGTGACTACATCACCTGCAGCACTAACTGTGACTGGACTGTGATTAACTTTTATTTTTTTAGTGCCTTGAGACACAAGAAGCAAACTGCACAGCAAAAGACCGGGCTTTCTGAAAGATCAAGTGCCACATGTCTTTGACACATTCTCTTTATTATCATTGTGAGGGTCGATAAGTCAGACCTGCCCTTTGCTGATCACGGTGGCATCAGTTACGTATCTTGTTCCTGTCATCCTGGGCCAACATCTCCTGTCTGGATGGTGCTTCACTTTTTGCATCTTGCAAGTTGCAGGTTAGAGAAGTCTTTGAGTTTCGGAGCTGAAAGTTCACCTGGAGATTTGTGCCGAGGGAGCGGTGCAGGTTGGTCGCGGGTTTGCAGGTGCAGCCGCGCTGTGTGCTGACAGTGGGTCTGGCCAGGAGGACCCTGAGAAGTAGGAGGTCTCTGGCGAGCCCAGCACGCTCCTGCCGCCGTGCCCCGTTCTGTGCGTGCCCGTCCCCTTCGGCAGCTCTTCATCTCCACTGCTACCTGCCAGAACTGGGCCCCCAAGGCAAGCAAAACCCACCAAGGCTAAATACACCCCCAGCTCCTCGCAGCATGGCATTGCTAACCCGAGCTGCATTGTTTGGGGGGTCCTAGGGAGAGTGATTTCACTAATGCTGCCCGGGAAAATATTCCTGGGGAATGAACTGGGGAAGGCAGGAGCAGCCGGTGGTCAGGCATCAGGCTGGTCACAGGAAAGGTGATTTCCTGTATGGCCACATCCGAGGGGAGCCCGGCGGGGGGACGGCGTAGCTGCACCACGCAAAATGAATTGCAGCTCGATGCAACAACTCCCAGGACAGGGATTAATTCCTTATTTCTTGCCAGACTTGTAGGGGGGAGCCAGTGGGAGGAATTTCATGTCCCTTCAGCGCAGCTCCGTATCCAGAAGCCATCAGCAGTGCTGCAGCAGGGGCTGAGGGAGGTTTTTCTCCTCTTCTGTGGTGTGTGGCTGGAGGAACTTGTTTGCTCTCTCCAGCTCGGTGTTTTCCATCTCATATCTTGCCCAAGAAAACCAAGAGCTTCATCCCACCAGCCCAGGGCCTTCATCCCGGCCCCTTAGGGACCCAGGCTCGCTCTAGGGTCCCCGCTGCCCTCACCCCTGCTCAGAGCCCCTCGTGCCCCGCCGGCTGCAGCGAGCGGCATCCGTAGCTGGTGCTTCGGCTTTCTGACACCAAGCAGCACGATCAGGTACGTGAGAAGCTGTTGTGTGATTGCAAGTTATCCTTGGATGGCGCAGCTCATGCGAGAGCTTCAGCACAACCGCAGCGAGGATTGCGGGCTCTCCGGTGCTGTCTCTGGGCAGGGTGGCTGTGCGAGTCAAAAGGGATCCTGCCGAGAGCACGATAATGTTGGGTGTCCGGCAGGAATACTGGAGACTGGGAAGCAGATCGCAGGATTTGGGGGTGTATATATAACCTAGCTTGGGTGCCAGGCTTCTCCGCTTTACCAGGGCGCATTTACAGTGGTGTTTGCTGAGCAAAGCAGTGGCAGGGATCTCTTGTCTGGCCCAGAGCCTCCTCCAGAAGACCATGCTCTGATCAGGCCCCTCCCAACCTGAATTAACCTGGATTATTCCGTGAGCCTGTTACTCTGACCGCAGCCTCCCGTGGGATGAGGGAAGGAAAGGAGCTCGAGAGCCAGTCGCTGCCTCTCACCTTCCCCTCCCTGAAGGAGCCATGCGTGCACAGAGTCCCTGCTAGCAGATGCCCAGGCCCTCAGTCAGTAACCACAAGCCATCAGTCAAAGCATTTTAAAAAAAAAAAAAAAAAGTGTAAATTTGAAGAAAAAATAAATTGCAACTTTTGAGGATGTAATTCAGATCCTTTGTGCCGTATTTTTGCTGCCGATTCTGATGCATAGGCCTGTTCTGTTAGTATTTAAGTCTCTTGTTACACTTGATGTTAAATATACGACTCTGTATGTACTCTGCTATAATTCAAGCATGATGTATATGCACTCAGTACTGTAATGGCACGTGGCCATTGCACTGTAAATATGTACCATGAATAGAGAGGCTATTTTTTGCATGCTTTTGTACTCTAGAACTGAAGAGAAAATGATAATAAAGCACACAGAAATGACACTTGGCTTACGTGCAGTTCCTAACGCGGCACTTGCCGCTGGCTCTCGCCTGCGCTCTGCTGTCCAAGACCTGGCTGTGCTTTTAGCTGCAGCAACGAGGGGCTCCCAGGGTTTCCACCGCTTCCTTCGTCCCTGCCCTTCCCTGTTGGGCTTTTTCCTGGACAAAGAGGCTCGGGGACCCATCGTGCTTCGGTACCTCATCACCAACTGCCACAGCATCTTGCTGTAACATGACCTGTAAGTTCTCTTGCCTTAAATGTATTTGCTTCCGAAGAAAAGAGCATTTTGCTTTGAAGAGGGGTTGGCCTAGGCTAGAGCTAACTCAGCACGGTGCTGGAAACCTCAGCAAATCCTGGGCTCATCCGGTGCTGCGGGGCAGGACTGGCTGGCTGATGCCGCGGTGCTCTGGGGTGCACCTTCCTCCAGGTGAGGCACGTGGAGGCACTGCTCTTGTCTTGTTCTCCAAATACTGAAAAATTAAAAGAAAAAAAAAAGGTGAAGATGTCTGTCATCATCTGTCACTGATGTTCAGCCCAAACAGACACTCAATGAGCTAAATAACTGCTAATGCTAAACACACGCGTTAAGTTATGAGTATAATTGCCAGCACCCTCTGAGTCTGAACGTAACAAGACCCGAGGTACAAAGTCCTTGCAGTGAACTGGCTCGAGGGTCTCATCTCTTCACCGAGATCCCCTGGGCTTTATTTGTGTTCCTGATGCCTTCGCAGCCTGTTCCCAAGTCCTGCAACGAGCTGCCCTGGAGGAGCCGAGTCCTGCACACAAGGGAACCGCCGAGCTGCGTGTCCCCTGACGCGGCTCATCGCTCGGGTGGTGCAGTGCTCCGTCCCTTGGGTTAAGCAAACCGGGCTCTGCTCCCCCTTCCCAGGAGCTGCTGGTTTTGGCTTCAGCGTAAGGCGACAGAAATGGGGAGACCAAAACCTTTCCAGCCAGGGATGGTCTCCCACGCAGGTCCAGGTCTTTGGCTCTGCCTGGACAGCAAAAGTAAACGGGGAAAAGAACAAACTTGGGTGCGTCGTATCCTGAAGGGCTTTTTTCCAGTAGAGCTGGGCTGTTTGCTGTTGTGTTGTGGGGAGGGGATGCACTGGGGAGTGAACAACAGTTTTGCTGAATAACCCGTGTTGTTTCTAGGTGGGTTTTGCTATTTTATCTGCTTTGGCAGAGTCCCCGAGAGCGAGCGCAGCTTAGGAAATCCCTAACCTCCCTTTTCTCCCTCCCTGAAGAAAGCAGGAGCCCCCTTTGTGCCCTGAGCCTGTTGTCACGTGCTGGGAAACTCATCCCGTGTCAGAAACCTCCCTGCCCGAGCCGGTCCTCGCATCTCCCCTGACAGCTGGCGGAGGATAATGAGGCATGTCCGAGCTTCACATTAGGATGTTAGAGCTTCATTTTCCCATTCTGCTTGCAGCAGCAGACTGCACACCAAGGTGATGAGTGGTGTTTCCCAGCAAACCACGCTAAGACAAAGCCCTGCGATTTATTTTGCAAACGCTGAGCAGAAAGCACTTTGTGGCCCCATTACTTGTCACGAAGGATATAGCAATTACCGTCTCTATTAAAACAGAGAGGGGGGTTGCTTGAATTTTATAAGCCAGGCTGCTTTATTTCTCACCTGGGACTGTTTATTCCTAACAAGTCCAGTCTTTGCATTTTTGTTTTGACCCTCTGTGGGGTGGCGGTGAGGGCGGATGGCTGTGGTGCTCTCAAAATCATGGGAGAAATGGCCATGAAAGGGCAGGAGCTGGCTCAGCACTGGAAAGGGGGGGATGAGCTCCATCACCAGCTCCTGCGGGCTCAAAGCAGCCGCTAAACATCACTTTAAACTTCTGTACTCTTTTTTTTTTTTTTTCTTTCCCCTCAGTTGGGTTTCCTAGCTTGTTTCTGGCACGCCAACGCCAAATTAGTGGCCGAAGAGCTGAAACCCCCTTTGGGGCTGGGTCATTCAGTGCTGCTGCGATCCCGACCAGCCGAGCCTCAGCGGGTGAGGAAGGCACCGCGTTGCTTTGTGCTACTGGAGAAGTGATTTGTGTGATAAGCTCAGAAAAACATGCCCAGATGTGCCCCAGTGCCATAGCAACGGGGCTGAACCCACTGCAACCGGCGCCATGAAAGGAAGGAAAAAAACCCCGCTCGGTAAGAGGGAGCGGCAGAGGCGCGGGTGTGCGAACGGGGACAGCGAGGACTCGTTAATGCACCAACACTTTTGCTGGACCAAAGCTATCGCCCACTCCCACACTGGGCGGATTCATACCCCAGCGGTTTGTCAGGGAGTAAATAAAATAAGTCACATAATTGCTTGTTCCCCAGGATGTGGCGGCATCCTGGTCCCATGTCGGTGGGTTGCGTCGCTGCCACCGTCGTGTGTCCAAGACGTGGTCGAGGACGTGTCCCAGGCCAGTAAGTGTCCCCAGGGTCTGTGGGCATTGTAGGATCTCGCTGGGGACTCGATTTGGGGGTTGGTTCAGCCGGGTAAATGGCTTCCAAGCTGCTCCCCCTCGTTTTCTTTTAATGGGCTGTCTTTCAAAATGGATTTCTTGAGCAGTAAATTATAATTTAGTGCTTATTATAATATTCATTAAGAGCTGACTTCTGCTATAGCATTATACCAAATACTAATTATTAGAAATTAAGGTGACAGGAGGGAATAACATTCTGAATTGTGTAAGTAGGAGTAATAACAGCCCAGGAGGGATAAGCGAGGCAAAGCAGTGAGAGCATTTCCTTTCCGCAGGGAAATGAGAGGTGGTAAAATCCCAGAAGCTCGCAGCCAGGAGCCACGGCTGCCCGGGCAGAGGGTCCGTAGTCAGGTGCCGGGCTGGGGAGCTGCACGGAGAAGGGGACAAAACTAATCGGTGCTGCTGGTGGGGGGAGGACAGCAAGCAGAGGGGTTGCAGGCGGGGATCATCGGGTCCAAAGTGTCCGGTTTTGGGGCATCACCATCTGGGAAATGAGCTCCAAAGGCTCAATCTTGCCTCGACATGATTTCTCTAGTTCGTTGGCTTAGTTTATTTATTTATTTTTTTCTCTTCAGGCTGAAATTAAACTTCCTATGATGATTTCCAACAGAAGATGGGAAGATGTTTCTGCTGGGTCTGATATTAGATGCCAGCATGTGTCCGCATGGGCCGCAGGTTTGGGTACTGGTAAGCAGTTGCTGCCTGGGGTTTGGGCACGATCCGGCTACAAACGGGTGGTGGTTTTAAAGTAAAAGCCTGAGTCCTTAGAGACAGCCAAGGTGGAGCTAAACCAACCTCTGAGTCGCATTTTGTCATCCCAAGGTGGATGAGAGCCACGACGGTCACTTAAGGCTAACTGGAGTGTGGGCAGGACGGACTTGGGGCAGGATGAGCGGCTGGGGAAGCACCCAAAGCCACGCAGGGCTGCGCGAGGGACGTGGGTCTTCCTGTCCCCGGTGAAGGGGGAATCATCAGCCCGCAGAAGACACAGCCCCAACTGGCAGTAACCCCTTAGAAGCGTCACCCTTTATCGTTATCTGTCCTGCTCCGCACCCCGAGCTGCGCCCCAAGGCTTCCCTCCAGCAGAGGCTGGTTAATCACTTTCCTATGGCTTAACTGGGGGGGGGGGAAATGATCTTGTATGTGAAAGTGATCCCTTTGTTGCCAAACATTTCAAGAATTTTTCTTTTCTTCTCCTTGAATTGGATAAAGGTGTTTAGCGTGTTCTTTTTTAAAACAATTTCTGGGGAGGTCAAGCAAACATGGCCAGGAGCCGTTCAGCAACCCAGCCCTGACCGAGTTTCTTCACTTGAGTAAATCAATGTTTTGCCACTGATGTGATCTGAATGTCCATTTTCTGTGCCCCATTTATTTTAGTGCCAGGCCTG
>VXBL01001705.1:829706-866238 GCA_013400195.1 Aramus guarauna
GGGATAACTCATCACCCGTGGTGCCTCGCAGTGCCCGTCTGTCTCCCTGCCCCCTTGCCTATCGATCTCTATTTTTTTTTTTGGCAGAGGAGGTTTCTCAGGGCTGTGTTTCAGGACGGGAGATGCTCTTGCTTAGGCTGGGCCAGCCAGAGTACCTGTGAAAGTAAATTTTTTGGCATAACAGGGCTTTTCTCATCATTATAATGGTGCGGTGTTGCACGAGCATCTCCTCCCTGCCCTGTCGGTCCCTTCAGCCCTGCTGCGGGACGGGGATGGGGACGGGGACGGGAGCCCCCAGCCACCGTGGGATTGCTGGCGAGGGAGGGAGCTGACCTGCCGCCAGTTTGAGTTGAAGCAATTAAAGCGTGTGGCTGCCATCGATGGTTCCTGCCTGTAATTAAAGCTTTTAATGAGGAGGCATATGGTAACCCCTCCTGGCCCAAGGCTGGCATTTTGCCAGGTGGGGGTTTATTAACAGCTGCTAATTACACTGTCATTCAGCACATACGGTGAGGAGGGCTGCATCGCCTGGCCTCGAGTGCTCGAGTTGACTGGGGATGCTGCCAAAAACATTCTGAATTTTATTTATCTTTTTTTTCCCCCTTGCCATGGGGGAACTGGACCCCCATGCATTTGCATTTTGGGGATACCACCACCCCTGGAACACGGTGCCGGCTCCTTCCCTGCTGCACCCAACCCCGTCCTCCATGGGCAGGGGCTGTAAATCTGGCGGCATGTCCTCCCCGCAGCCAGTGAGAGCTTCTTATTCCCTGGGGTGAGTTTTGCTGAAAACCTGATAGCCCAGTAGCCGCAGCGGGGCTCAAAGCCTTTCCCCATCCCAACGGCGTCTGCAGCTCTTGGGATGTGCCCGGCCCTGATGAGCCTCGGGGCTCCCACATGTCTCTGGACCAGGAGCGCGTGTTATCCCGGTAAGAAAACCGGTGGCTTCGGTCCCCCTAGACCTCAGCTCTGCTGCTGGGGTGTTTATCAGACCGAGAGCACTACAGCAAGGCTGCTCCCCCTGCAAAAGACTCTTGGTAACATTTCACAACACCTGGTTGTATTTTTTTCCATTGGGTCTTCTGAGGTAGCTCAGTCGCAGCCTGGGGCTCTTTGAGCCTTCCAGCTCTGCGCAATCATTTAGAGAAAAAGAGCATTAAAATCAACCATGTGGAAGTTCTCCCCTTTCTTTAAAAGCCAGTCCCAGGTCCCCGCTCCTGCAGCAGCTTGGTGCCAGACCGTGCCTGCCTGCCTTGTACCCGCACCGCTGTCACCGACGGGACATGGACCGCGGCCATCGCTGCTCCCATCTGCTGAATCAGCCCCCGGTGAACAGGGCCAGGACCGCCGCAGAGGCCAGCGAGGATGGAGTCACGGAACGTGGAGCTCCTCACCAGCATCTGGACCTCGAGGGTACCCACAAATGCCCGAGCACAGTTTGGGGCTGGAACTGCCCCTCGGGTACCATCGGAACCCGCAGCTGAAGGACGAGCTGCTGCAGCAGCAGCGGGTGAAGCTGGAAGGAAAACCCTGGGCCAGACGTCGTGATGCCGCGTGAGCGTCTGAGGTTAACGGGGGGCTGCACAGGCTCTGGGCGCTGCCCTGGCAGTTAGGGATTCCTGCAGCGGCACGTGCAGCATTCGCTGGACATTTCCAGTTTTGAGGCTGGACTCTGGCAGACGGCGAGAGGGACGGCCAGGCACTGTTAGGACAGTTTTGGGGGGCGAGGCGAGCCCGCAGCCCCGGTGTTAGCGGGGCTGTGCAAGGGTCGCTGAGGGCGGTTTCAGGCCAGAAAGGTCTTTCAGTGCTGGCCCCTTTCATGTGGAGCGGGGCGGTTGCAGGCAGCTGCCTAACAAGCTTTTGCAAAGTGCGGCAGCAGCTCCCAGGCTCGTGGCCCGAGGGTGGTACGTGCTGCCCAAAGGTATCTCCCACGCCGTTCTCCAGAGCATCTGGAAATAGTTTAATATATTTTGTTATGATGACTCAAACGATGAGAGCACGTGTCACAGGACGTCGTTTCAGGAGCAGGGAGGAAGGGGCGTTGGCAGGAGGGCGTGAGGCCAGTGTGGGGGCAGCCCTGCCAGAGCCCCCCCGGAGCGGGACTGCTAGATATCCCACACCGGGAGGGCTGGATGGCTAATATCGGATTTATTTCTTTGGGACTGTTAACGATACAGGGGATTTTTGCTTTAGAAGAGCGATACAGTGATGCACTGAAATCAAAATGCAAGTGTCACGTAGCGATTGCAATGTCCGGGCAAATCCCAGTACAACCATTACGCCCAGTGCTGGGGCTCCCTGCTCCCCCACAGCTCCAATCGTGAAGAATGTACTGGAGAAGACCTTGGCACTGCGCAGGCTGCCTGGCTGGGAGAGGAGAAAGTGCAGAGGTCTGAGCAGAAATGAGCGAAAAATGAGAATAATTCCTCTTTAAAGGCAAGTACAGCGTTAGGCTGTATGAACCCTGTACGTTCTGGCCCAGCTTTCTGCAGAGACGCGCACGGTCTCTCATGGCCTGTAATGCCCAAAGAGAAGTGTCCCCTACTCACTAAGGGTGAAACAGCTGATTTAGCTCAGGAGACTCTTGCCAGTTCTTGGTGCACAGACCGGTGTGGAGAGGGGTTTCCTGCAAGCGACGCCTTGAGCCGGTCTCCTGGTGCCCTCTGCTGCAAAGTGTCTCCTGGCTGTCAGCGCAGGCCTCGCTGCTAAAACTTCCGTGGAAATCCATTTCATTCAGCTTTTTATTGAAAATGTTATTTAAAGAGGACTTTCAATGCTTATTTGCATTTCATAGGTAAGCATTTTTTAAAATAGCATTATTCCCTCCCACAAAACAATTGTTCTTCAATACACTGCTACCACATATGTCACTGAAATACGCTGGATCTCCCGGTGAGACTTTTCATTACTCTTTGAGAAGGTTTATGTTTGGTAGCAGCCTTCACTGTGTCTCCTGCCCCCCCCACCCCCCAGTTAAAGACTTTTATTTTTTAAATTGATTTCTATGCATAAAAATGAAGAGGAGAAATTAGGTTACAGGATTTTAATAGCAGTTGAATTTAAGAAGCCAGTATCTCCAGAGGGCTCATGGCAAAGTTCCTCTTTTTCTTCACAGATCTGCTCTTCTCCTTATGTCATTGATTTCCACCCAATGGTTTTGTCATCAGACCACCAGCATTTAGTCTCGGCTGAAGAGAAGCCTGAACAAAGAGCTCAGAGTAATAAATCTGTGTAGAGAGAACCTCTGTTAGCTGTAACGAGCTGTTTTACACGCTCATATTAATAATTTATTCCTACACCAAAAAACCCCAATGCCTTTTTCCAAAATAAATACCTTAAAAGATCTAATTCCACAAGAGAAGCCAGGTCACCCTTCCACCCACCAGTGCCTCCACACCGCAGCATTCCCAGCGATGAGCACCTGACCTGTGCAGACGCTGACCCGTTGCGTGAACAGATGTGAAGAGTTTCATATTCGGGACATTTCCCCTGCATGCAGCAATGCCTTTATTCGGGATTGCAGAAAGTGAAAGGTTTCAGATCCATCAGCGCTATCATCACATCTCGTTTTCCTCCTCTTTATTTCCAAGACAAGATACCAATAATTCTGAGGACGTCAAGGAGCGTATTGCGACATTAGGTTTGGACAGCAGTTACGCTGACCCGTGCCCTAAGGAACGGTTTCAGCCCACTTTGCCAACTCTCGCTTGTAGCGCTGCTCTTGTGGAACCATTCTCGGGCTCTTTGGGGTCATCACCTTGGTTTCTCAGTCGATTTTTCAAATGTTATTCTTTACAGTTTCACATTCAGTGAAACAGTATCTACACATTTGCATTGCATTTAGAGCAGCGGCTGCTTGGTTTCTGCAACAAAACCGATGGTAGCTGTATAAAATGAAGGCACACTTTTCCAGCGAGATTATCTACAGCAGACATTCTATTAATCACATTTTTCTACTTTTCAAGTTAGAGAATACCAGATAACTTTTAAGTCACTAAGTTGTTTTCTAAACAAGGAACTTAATTTTTACCTGTTTCTCTATTTTGTTTCTCTATTTCTATCTGAACTCTAGCCTCCATGCTCACGAAAACTCACCACGGAAGTCTAGAGCTCAACATCAGAAATTCATTTCCTCTGTGAGGATTTCGAGTGGCCACGGAGTCTCGCAGGCCTCCAGCCGCACATTGAGGCCATATATGTTTACAGATACTGCTTTTACCAAGCTGATACTGTATCAAGTCTTCAAAAGTCGGGGAAGAATGAACTGCAAAGTCTATTTTATGCTTTTAATACATTTTTTTTAATTGCAGTAACTTCTAAATCATTCACAAGTTTAATGTCTTTCAAGCATCTATGCTAGTAAAGTAGAAGTTAGTATTGACATCTCCTGCTGCGTCTGTAGAGGAGATTCAAAACCCACAGAGGCCAATGGAAAGATGCACACAGGCTGTAAGGCGTTTTGAAGCAAGTACAGATGGAATAAGCTTAATTAAGTGACTTCAAAGAACTCAAGCATATCAGTCATTCTTCACAAAATTTTTTCAGGAAAATCGGATTAAACATGAATAAAATGAACTTTGCTATTTAGTAGAAAAAGGACATTGGACAACAAAAATAAAGCCAAACAAAATATATATAAAGCAACATAAGCTGCAGTAGGACAAGGTGATCGAGTTGCTCATTTCCTCTAGTGGCTTCTTTATCTTCAGGCTCTGGAGCAGCACGGAAGGAAACGCAAGCTCTCTCTTAGCTAACGTATCTGAAGTGGAAAGTAACCCTGAAATGTCAGAAACTGGGCTGAAATTCAGTATTGATGCAAACAGATCTCTCTCTCTTCAGAACCTTGACCGCAGCATCTCTGTCTCGCTCTTCTCCACAGAATTCCTAGTTGTTGGCTTTGAAAACACAGCGAAGGGGGCCTTAGCCGAAACAAGAAACCATCCGTGCAATGCTGCTCCTTCGGGAAACTGGTACAAAGTCCTGATGTCCTCACTGAGAGAAACACCAACTCTGAGCTGCTGTCGGGCGGGAAATTCACTCGCACATTCTTACAGGCCTTACTTAGACATTTACTTTTTTTTAAGTCCTTAAAATCCACAAATGCCGTGTTGCGTTCAGTTAATGTCCATAAGGTCAGGAAGGTACCTTCACAGCCAGGTTACCCAATCCAAAATTTATTCCCAATCACCAGTTTCAGAGTTACATTTTACAGGCTTTTCCCTTTCCCTGCTTCCCTAGGGAGGTGCTCAATAGGTGCAACTGACACAGTTCGACAGCGTTTAGTCTAGATCCTGGCAGGATTAGAGGAGATGCTCCGGAAAGATAAGTCCCTATAATTTTCAGCACGCTGTCTAAATAATTTTTGTTGCCTTCTCAGAATTTCCATTACAATAACTGATCATGCTTCTTTATTTTTCTGCTTTTCTCTTCAACATCTTTCAGCACATCTTGCAGTTTCTTAGAGTTCTGCGTCAAGAAAGCAAAGCTTTCTTTCAAGTTGCCGGTCCCGTGCTCCCTGCAGATATTCTCGAGCCCATCAAACCACTGCAAAATCTTCTCGAGCTCAGCCCGAACAGCCTTCTGCTCTTCCAGCTCCGCTCGCAGCGCCTGCCCAGCACCCGCCTCGGCCCTGCACTGCTGCTGCAGCTGACCGATCTCATCCTGCAGCGCCTGGAACTCCTCCGTGCTGCAGGGGTGCTGCGCATGGGCCTTGTCCTCGGGAAGGAGCACGTTCTTAGGGACGTTCAGCACCAGCTGCAGAAGCACCTCTTCCATCTTACTGAAGAGTTTATCAAAGCGCTCCTTCATGAAGAGAAGGAACTTCTCGGTGCTCTTCCGGATTTGGAAGGGGCCGATTCTGCACTCGGGAAACGCCTCCAGCTTCTTCAGGATGACGCTCTCTACCACCAGCATCATTTCGAAGAGGTAGTCCTGGAACGCGATGTAGACGCGCAGCATGCACGTCTGGGGGGTGAAGCCGAAGAACTGCGCTTCGTAGGCCATGGGATTGACCGACATGGTGGCGGACGGAGGCCGGTGAGGGACGGAGGGAGAGACGCGGGCCCCGGGGCAGACGGGCCTTGCAGGAGGCGGGAGGGCCGAGCCCGGAGCCGAGGAGAAGCCGGCTCCCGCAGTAAGCCCAGCGCAGCCGCGGCCTATCGCGCCGTGACCCCAGGCGGCGGGGCCGCTCCTCGCGCTCCAGCGCCGCAGACCGAGCCCGGTGCACGAGCTCCCTCCCCGCCCCCCGCCGCCGGCCGCTCCGCTCCCTCCACCGCTTCCCGCCTCGTTCGAACGCCCTCAGCAGGGTAACACCGCCGGCAGCCAATCAGCGGCCGCGAGGACAAACGCGCCGCCAATCACCAAGTGTGCTCCAGCCTTCGGGGGCGGGGAAAGCGAGGGTAGCAAGCGGCCGTCATCGCTCTTCGGCCAATGAGAACTCAGCGCCACCGCCCAAGCGCAGCCGGCGCCGATTGGCTCTGCCGGGGATTGGAGGCGGGGTTTGGAGGGCGGGGCGCACAGGCGCAGACGCGTAGCGGAAGCGGAAGCGGCGCGGNCGGGGCCGGGTCTGTTCCCTTCGGGCCCCTGTGAGCGGAGGGGCTCCCCGGAGAGCAGCGGCTCCAGGGCCCGCGCTGACCGCCCGGCGGGAAGCCCGGGAAGGTGCAAAGCACGAATAAATAACAACAGCGTGGGGGGAGCTGAGGAGGTTGCTGAGGCTTTTGCTAGAAGGCTCCTCGTTATGCTGACTGAGAGCTTGTTGGGCTTTTTTTGGCACGGAGGAAGGTAGTTACTTATTCGGGTACGTGTAGCTTTTTCTTGGTGTATTGATTCCATCAAATGTTCTCTTCTTTTTCAGCAATTAGAACTAATCACCCCCTTTCAGCTGTATTTCAACCCTGAGTTAATATTTAAAAACTTCCAAGTAAGTGTTTTCTAAAGTATGGGAGGTTTTTAAGTAAACTGTTCAGTTTGGAAGTGCTTGTCTTCTCAGAACTGGGTATTGCAAATGCCTGTAACTTTTCATATTGGAATTACGTCTTAAGCTAGCATGCAGATCATTGTATCTTAGCTCAGGTCTTCGATTCATTGACTGTAAAGGACATTTCAGTTACGTTACTTGCTTTTCTATTTAGACAATAAAAATAAGTTGCCATGTTTAAAATCCTTGTATTTGTTTTATTTTCAGGTATGGAGGTTAATCACAAACTACTTATTCTTTGGACCGGTTGGCTTTAATTTTTTATTTAACATGATCTTTTTGTATCCTTCATCAAGTTTTTTTTCTTTCCTTGGAGAGCAGAGCTCCGGAGTACAGGCATGTTGCTATACATCCATATAGGCAAAGGTTCAGTTCTGTTCCACTGTGAAGTTCCTGGGAGTTTAGCAATGTCAACTTCACTGATGTCATGAATGGACATCAATTGGATCTCCTTCATAAGCTGTCAGGAACTTTGCCATGTATTTTTGTGGTGTTAAGACGTTGTTTTACAAGCCTGATCCATCAGGTTGGTTCTCACATACAGGAGAAAATGCCAAGTAACATTTTTTCTCCTGGGTCACCCTCTCTGCTGAGGTATCCAGAAAGAGATGATTGATGAAGTAAACTGATAAAAAACTTACATCTAAGCTCATGTATAATTGAATCCTTTTCCACTTGGGTCTTTCTTTAAACTCATTTGCAATCAAATTTTCCTGACCTGTGACTTCAGATATCGTTACTGCCGAATGCTTGAAGAAGGATCTTTTCGAGGTCGGACGGCAGACTTTGTATTTATGTTCCTTTTTGGAGGACTTTTAATGACTGTATCCTTTTTTTTTTTTTTTTTAATAATCCAGGTGGCTTTAGTAAAGCTAAAGATATGTGAATGAGAACTGAAGCCATGATGTTACTTTTAATTCTTAGACGATAATAGATTTTGTTTGTAGTACAAGGGATAGTGGTATTTGTTCAAGTAGTTTTGAATGCTTTGTGACTGTTGCTATTAAATACTGGGCTGGTCTTTCAGGCTTTTTACTGCTTAACAGGATTATGGAAGTGAGATTATCAGATAAAAGGGGTCTCAGGTGTGTAAATCATGCTCAGATTGTTCCAAGATAAATGCTGGTGCTTCTGTGATTTCATGCTAAATTATAAAGAGGTTATTTATGCTGCAGCTACCCTGAATCCCACTCCAGGTGTTGAATTTGATCGGCAGTAGGTTTAATTTACTTGAATTTAGGCAAGTAGAGATAGGAATTGTGTGAAAAACGCAGGATGACAGGTCAAGCTGTAGACTTCTCATGCTTGACCTCAGAACAATTATTTGGTGAACTGTTTTCTTTAACTACCCATCGCAGCTTTTTGGCCTGTTTGTGAACTTGGTTTTCTTGGGTCAGGCTTTCACAATAATGCTCGTGTATGTCTGGAGCCGCAGAAATCCCTATGTCCGTATGAACTTTTTTGGCCTTCTCATCTTTCAAGCCCCATTTCTACCCTGGGTATTGATGGGCTTTTCGCTGCTTTTGGGGAACTCCATCATTGTGGATCTCCTCGGTAAGGAATTGCAAGAATCACAAGGATCTGTTCCTGCTGATGTTGTACACGAAACAAAAAAAATGTGGAAAAACCCAAGGACTAAATGCCCTTTGCTTAGTTCATCTGGTATAATGATAGTATATTTATACAGGCTTTTTTTTATTTTATTTCTAAACATTGTAGCATTTCTAAGCTACATTTCATTCTAAGCATTTCACGTTGATTTCTAAGCATTGTAGCTTGAAAACTAGTGAAGCATTTGAAAGTTGCAAAGGAGAAGTATTGGAAAATCACCATTTGACTTTTCTTTATGCTAGGCATTGCTGTTGGGCATATATATTTTTTCTTAGAGGATGTCTTTCCTAATCAGCCTGGTGGTGGAAGGCTTCTGAGAACGCCATCTGTCCTGTAAGTATGGGTGTCTGATTTGGAATGGGTGTAGAAAAAGTGCTTGTATGGAAAACTGTTTATAATTCAGTCATGTCAACTTCTGGTGGTAACATAGGCAGCTTGAGACACAATGTGGTGTGTCTGTACTTGTTGTTTTAACTCATATGCTGCCAAACGAGGGAGAAGGATCTTACAGATGTGTAAGTGGGAACTACGTGAGGAGAAGGGCTGAAGGGTTTTTATAACCCTTGATTTATTCGGTAACACTCATTAGTCTTTGCTGAGTTTTGCCTGTTGGTGGCACCAGAGATGCATGTCTCCGAGTCCTGCTGTGCATGAACAGAGTGACTGAGACATTAAATAGAACATATCTAATATTTTTTTTTCTTCTGTAAATCATCCTCGTTTCACAACTTGTGCAAACGCTGAAGTGTTTTGCCATATTGAGTGGTGCTATTCCTCTTGCCTAGAGGGCCGGATTCATCTGTAATGCCCTAGGGCAGCCTGGGTGAGCGCAGCTTGCCTAGACGATAGGGCAGTTGAGACATTGAAAGCTGAGCTTTGTGAGACTCAGAATTGTCTCAAGCTGAGCTGATTATCTTTTTGTTTTGTTTGAGCTGGACTCTGGAAGCCTGGGTAATTAAAATGTCATATTTAGACCTCTGATTAGTTTAACTGACGGGTTGTTCCTGTTTGATTGGACAAGTACACTTACACTGATAGTTTATCTTTGCTCGGTATAGCCTTTGTCTTCAGCGTGTAATTGTACGGTGTGACGGCTGCAGGAATGGCTGTCGCAGAGCAGCTGTGCTGGTCACTTCTGTAAGCCTACACTGATAGAACTTTGCATTAGCAGCTGAAGGCTGTTTGTGGTGCGGGCTGCCTTCATACAAATGGCAGCTTTAGGTGAATTGAGTGTCCAATTACACATGTGCAATACGGGTATATTTGGGATTTCCCATTTTGGCAGAGGGTATATGCACCCAGCTGTGTGTAGGGGAAATCCTAAGGCTCTTGGAGCAACATGTGCTGTCTCAGTAACTTTCTTCCTCTGCGGAAAAAGTGTCAGCCTGTCTTCAGGCTGATATTTAAATCCTTTTATGTGTCTGTGTTCAGAAGGCTGCTTGTGATTCTTGTCTGCATCTAGGATTGTGGATTTTTTCCCAGATGCTTTAATTTTCTTTGATGTGTTAGCTGTAATCCCGTAATACCCCAGATATTTTCTTTTTTCCTGATCTGAAAACATATCTGAAATGGCCTGCCACTCTGCATGAAGAGAAATAATCCCTGTAGCTATTCTAAGGACTGTCTTGTTAAACACACTTTCATTATATCCAAAATGTCTTAGAAGTATAGTTTGCATGCAGCCTGTGATTAATGTATTTTTTTGCCTGTGTATTTCAAAGAATCTACTACGTTTTTGATTCTGGATAAAGAAATCTACAGAGAGAGAACCTCTAAAACTAGTTTTGAGAGTGACAAAATAACCTACGAGATTAAGCATGCCTTCTGTAATACATAGGAAACCCAAGCCTCTAATACTGTCTCAAATGCAGACTCTTCTGGGGATTTCAAGTCTGCCTGTCAATGCCTGCATCCCGCCTGTGAGACTGAGATAATGCTGCCTGTATTCGAGTCTTACTCTGTCCCCTTCTCAAGATGTGAAGAGCTATTCAATATCCCCTTCATGTTTTGCTCCCCTGTCCTGGCCTGGGAGACTGTGCTAGCTGTATGAAATTCTGCCTTACACTGGAGGTGGAATTTTAACTTTCAGCTGAATTTTGTCAGTCTTGGTTGATTTAGGCACATAATTCTAGACCTTCTTCCAGACGGCTTCTAATTGGAGAGCAAGTGTGACTTGGATATAAATGGCCAGTGCTTTGGCAGGCTGTTTCTGAGGGAGGATGCTGTACATATGCAGAGTTTGAGCAGTCTTGGTCTTATTGTGAAACACGTCTTCTGAAGAGAAAAAAAAAAAATCTTTTCTGTTTTCTAGGAAAGCAATATTTGATACACCAGAAGATGATCCTAATTACAATCCCTTGCCAGAAGACCGACCGGGAGGATTTCCATGGGGAGAAGGTCAGCGCCTTGGCGGCTAATCAGGGTCTGTGCCAAAACCCAGTGACACCTGGGAGAGACTGACCTAAATGAAGTTCCATACTGGGGACTCCCTCATTCCCCGTCGCAGAAAGGACACTTTTTGACAGCTTTTGAATATAAGCACTTTATGAAATGGTAGTCTGATTCAAGACACTTCTAGACTACCAGTGTCTTTCCCAGTCAGGGAATTTACTGCGCTGGTAATGAACATACTAATCCAGTGGAGCCAAAAACCTAAAACTGGAAATCATTTCCTGTCAACTTTAGTTAACAAGACCATTAGTACTTGTTTAAAGTGATTTCTAAAGCATTTTTTCAAGTATTTGATACAGGGAACTATGGGAAACTTTACAGGGGATGAAACCAACTTTTTGGGTTTTAACTCATTTTTCTATTCTTGGATAAAACATCTACAAGATGATTGAAAGTGTAAGTCCCTATTTCAATGGCAAAAGGTTTTTTTAATCTGAGATGGTATTGTCTCCAGTCTCGTTTGACTTGTAAGGAATGCAACGTGCAGCACAATGCAGGCTTTTCACTTCACCAGTTGGGTTTCTGGAACGTGCCTCTGAATACGCTTGCAGGCTGAGGCTGCATTTTGATGGCTTTTCCCCCCAAAGATTACGTTCAGATGTCCAGGTTTGACGATCTTACTGGTTCGTTTATATAGGTAGTTCTACAAAAGCCACCCCCCTGCACACATGCACACTTCTAACAGTTATTAAATGACTCGGAGCACTAGGGAAGAAAACTTGTCTGGAGTCAGAACTGCTCAAATATCTCGGACGATGAGTTGAATAAAATGTCTTGTGGATCCGTTTTTGTGAATTTCTTTATAATTGTACAGTCTTGAGGCAGCTGGTGAAAAAGCAGAGGTTGGAAAAAGCAAGTGTCTGAAGAGACAGCATTAATGCAAGCTTTTCCCACCGGGGTCTCTCAGAACTGTAGGAAACGGGATTGTCCGCTCAAGATGTTAACTTCCCAGTCCAGGTATGAAGTTTGTTGTGGGAGGCCTGAGTGTCCAGCACAGGTCAGTGACACTGGGTGGGATCTAGCCTGAAGTTACGTTGATTGTAAATAAATTCCACCTAAGGAATTCAGAGCACAGTTCAGCTTGTTGCATTCAGTCACTCCTAAGACACTATGGACTGTACTGGGTAGCTTGTTACTGATTACATCGTAACAGATAAAACCAGATGTTGTTGAAACTGCGTCTTTCTCCCAGATTTAGGAGGGCAGGGTCACCCTTGACACGCATGTAATCATCTTGTTTAGTCTCAAGTTTTGCTGTTCTTACACTGTCCACAGGTTTTTAACTTGCTTGTAGTCCAGGAGATGAACATGGTGGGATTCATGGGGTTGAGCTTTGTCCACAAGCAGCATATTAGATTCTGATAAATAATATTGGTGACTCTGTATCTGCATTTCATCTGCTAAAGGTTATAAAAACTTGAGGGAGACTTTTTTTCCAAAACTTTAAATCTTGTCTGCTAGGAATACCAAAAATGTTTTGGGCAATGTTGCTTCAGGGTAGCTTTTGAGACAGGTAGGCGATAAAAACTTTTTTTTTTCCCTTTTAGCTCAGTGTTTAAGAACCTCTTAGTATTTGCTGGTGGGATGTAGGGAAGGGAGATGTGGCTGCGATAAAGCTGTCGTCTGGAAATCCAGAGCCCTGCTGTGCAGTGGGCAGGGTGACGTGCCCCTTCTTGAGGACGATCTCTTGTTCTGAGTAAGTCATATATTGATGAGGCAGCTTGTCTATCCTTGCTCTTCTAAAGCCGCTTTCCTTGCGCTCTGGTGGAGTGTGTGAGGTCGTACTGTACCCTGTAATTCCACGGTTGCTTACTTGGATCCCGGGACAAAGCCGACTGTCGCGTTACTGCCTGGCCTGGCCGTTAATTGCCCTTGGAACAGTTCTCGGGCAGAGTGTCCTGCAAACAAGTGTCAGAGTCCTCTTTGGAGAGCGTGTCATCAGCTGCGTGTGATGTCGGAGATTATTCGTGCTGACAAATCGTAACTCGGAATGACGTCAGAGATGATCGGCTCTCTGCCCTTCTTCGCTGATGGGTGCGTTCTGCGCGTCTCCCTTGCTGGGAGAGGCGCTTGCCCGACGTTCCCCTCGCCCCTAAGCCGTGCCCTGTCAGTGACATCAGCCTCTCGCGATGCCGTAACACCGCGCTGCGGGCGGCGGGTCACGTGCGCGGGCCGGCGGCGCGATGACGCCATGGCGGCGCGCGGGCCGGCAGCCGTCGCCCGGGAGACACGCGGGGNGGGGAAGGGGGCGGCGGGTTTCCTCAGCGCCACGGCCCCGCCCGGCGCCTCCGCGGGCTCCGCTTCTCCTCAGCGCCCGCCCGGGCTCCCGGCGCTCGGCGGCCCCGTGAGAAGTTGCACAGAAACGGTTTGGGTGTAAGTCTGAAATGTGGAAACGGGGTATGAGGTTTATTCTTGAGTTGTGACTGGTTAAAGCAGGTGGTGACTTGATTTTTATTGAGGAGGCAAAAGTATTGCCCGCGCCCTTCTGTCTCGCCATCTGCCTGGAGTTCAGTCGACTCGAAGCCAAATGGCAAAACCCTGCTCTTGGGAAAGCGTGTCTCCTCAGCTACATCTTCAGGGACGTTCACTGATTTTATTGTGCTTGCTTTGAGTCCAAACCGATAAGCTTTTTGTGCCACCTTCCGGAGCTGAAGACATACAGCTTCCCAGCTGGAAGTCTAAAGGCTCAGCACTTAGTAGAATTAAAGGAAAAATGCTTTGTATTTCACCACTGTAAATGAACCTTTAAGGAAAAAAAAAAATCAGTTATGGTAGCTGATAGACGTGACTGCATTTGTCTCCTTTCCTTTGTGTAATCCTGAGATTGTCATTATTGCTTGCTAAATATACACTATAATGCAGCTAAAAAGCTCACTCCTGCTTTTCCCAGTCTGCAGCTGCAGTACTTAAAACTTGGTTTTCCGATTCTTCTCTGCTTGGTCGTCATTCTTCCAAATTTCTCATGCTGTTTCCTCCTCCTGTCAGTTCTCGTCAGGCTCCCTCTGTGTGCCATTGCTGTCCTGCAAGGATTGAGAGCACAGGGCTCTCTTTTCCCAGAGCCTCGTGTTCTTTCACGTAGAGCAATGCATGTAACGGGTCAGCAGGAAGCTGAGGGGGATCTGATTTGAGTTACAAGTGTATTTTAGGCTGTAATAAAACACGCAGGAAAATGACAGTGATGTTGAAAGCATTCTCTGCCCTTCCATGCACGTCTCGCTTCAAGGCGGTTTTGCTTGCAGTCCCTCTAAGCACTGTGATTTGTGCCGCGTTATGCTGCGCCCAGTAAGTTACACTTTATGTGGGTGATGCTGCGGTGAGTACTGGTGATAGCTGTGTGTATGCTTTTGCTGATTGCCATCTTTGGTAGAGGGGTCTGTGCAGAGATTGTGTTGGGAATACCCGGGGGACCTGTGCCCGTGCTCTATGGAGAAGACATTCACCTGAGCCTGAGGGGACTGTCTCTGGTTTCAGGAAGGCACAGAGAAGGGTCGTTGGCTTGTCAGTGCCCTGAGTGCTCCTCTAAGAGAGTCTGAAACGTTAACTCGCTGCTTGCTGTTGTGACAAAAGCTTTGCTTTAATTTGCTTGCAGCTTTACTTTGAACCTTCCTAGTGTGTAGTGTAAATATATGCATAAAACAGAATCAGCGTCTATTCCTTGCTCAGCATGATCATCTCCTTATGTTGGCTGTGTTACACAACAAACACTTCTTATCCAGACAGACTGGAATGTATTTCTAAACCAGAATGTGACTGGCGAGAATCTGGGTGAAATGAGGGGTTTTTTTTGAGGAGTGGTCTAGCAACGAGAGCAAGGTGTTTGGTTTCAGTCCCTGGCCTGCCACCGCTTCTCAGTGTGACTTTGGGCAAGTTGTGCAACCTCTTCCTGCCTTCAGCCTCCTCATCCTGAAATATGATTAAAAGTTAATGTAAAAAAATGAGTTGGTACCTTTCATCTGAAGATGTTATAAAAGGGAAAAACTCTATTCCTTTGATGTTCTTTTAGGAGAAACGGGCTCAGGGAAGACCACTCAGATCCCTCAGTACCTCTATGAAGCAGGAATTGGCCGCCAAGGCATCATTGCTGTGACCCAGCCTCGCAGAGTAGCAGCTATATCTTTAGCTACCAGAGTCTCGGATGAGAAGAAGACAGAGCTAGGGAAACTGGTAGGTTGCTTTACAGAGTCTTTGGAGAGTTGGTTTAGTACTGCAGGCGGTATCGGGGCTTAATGAGTAAGATAAAAAACAGCTACAGGGGTACTAGGTAGTCTCCGTCTAATAATATGCCTGAATGAAAAAAATGGCTGTTTACCTCATTCTGTGGCTCAAGGGGGGGGGTTATGGTTGACTCTATCTATCTCTGTTGTATTTTACGTCTTCATTATTATGTATGTTCCTCCATTTGAAAAAACACTGGTTAATGAATAAAACAAAAAATATTGCACTCTCTTCCATTGCTTCCTGTATCAAAAGTCACTGTCAAGGAGAGCAGAGTCTGTGGGGGAAAAATGGAGGATGAAGACTTTTCCTACAAAAAGTCTTTGGAGAGCATGCAGTGGTTTCCAGCAGGGGAGGAAAGAAAGAAAACCTGGAGCATTTGTAATGAACTTCTAGTTGGGAAAAAGATAATTGGGATACAATGTTGGGAGCTTCCTTTGGGTAGATTATTAGATTTGCAAGATTAAATGCTCAGACTGGAAATACACTGTTACACTTTCCAAATTCTCCAAATTCTAATTGGCTTTGGCTGATGCTTGATGGCCAGAGTGCATTGTAGTCCTTCCTTGTGGTAGGATGGCAATGAGAAATGTAAGTAACTTTGTGCTTGTGCTTTCTGTAATGATTGCTTCCATAGGTTGGCTATACTGTACGCTTCGACGATCTTACATCTGATGAAACTAGAATCAAGTTTTTAACAGATGGAATGCTGCTTCGTGAAGCTATTGGGGACCCAATGCTGCGGAAGTACAGCGTTGTCATCCTGGATGAGGCCCACGAGAGGACGATCCATACCGATGTACTCTTTGGAGTGGTGAAAGCTGCACAAAAGAAACGAAAGGAACTGGGCAAACTGCCGCTGAAAGTACGTGCATCTAGAATGGCAGCAAAGGGCAGGGATGGGGCTTGGAGTCTGAGCACTATGAGTGTCTCCTGGGGTTTTCTAACGTGTTTGAAATGTCAGCCTGGACTATTTTCTTGTTCCTAAAAAGCCCCTTTAAATCTGAGTAGTTAAGGGTGGCCAACTTATGATGCGTGGGCCTGATATGACTCATCTGAACAAGGTATCTGGTCACCTCCATGCTGCCTTTTTTCATAAGAGCCCCGTGGGTGTTAGTTATAAACTAAACAAATTGTCTGGGGAGATTTTGGTACTGTCACCGAGAGCACCGTGGATACAGGAGCTGTTTGTCTGATGTGACAGCTGTATAACGTGTGTGCGTACATGATGCAGCGTGTGAGTGCATGTTGGTTTTGATGGGGAAGGCATGTAGGAGGACTGGCAGGGTCCTAGCACATTCTTGTTCAACAGACCATTCTGCAGCCTAGCTTTGTGGGTACTAAGTTCTGTTTATTAAATATCAGAAAAGAATTTTAACACGTCTTCATTCATTTTATCATACTAACACGTTACACTTGCGTGATGCCAAAGCTGATGGCTTTAACAAGGAAAGATCGCTCCCTTCTGTCCCAAACTCTGTGTGTTTTCTACTGTTCTGAGCATGTATTTCAGTCTCAGGAAGCTGACTTTTGATTACTCCTGACTGGTCAGTGTCCTGTTGAGTCTGAACTGCAGGGCTAACCCATCTTATGCCCATATTGAAGGTGATCATCATGTCAGCAACGATGGATGTTGACCAGTTCTCCCAGTACTTCAATGGAGCTCCTGTTCTCTATTTAGAAGGCAGGCAGCATCCCATTCAGATCTTCTACACCAAACAGCCTCAGAGCGATTACCTCCAAGCAGCACTGGTGTCAGTCTTCCAAATCCACCAGGTATGGCAGTCTTGTCAGGCCATGCGTTGTTGATTGGGTTGCTCACAGGTTGCTGTAGCAGAGGAGACGGCTTGAGCTTGCTGCTGCTGAATCAGAGATGTCCCTGAGGTGCTCTGCTGCATCCTCCAGGAAAAGTGGATAGTTGCAGAGCATGTTGGGGTAATGAGTTGAATTGGCTCAAGGGGGGGTTGGCAAATACCAAAAAGTGTTGTTCCAAAAACATAAGGAAAGTTTGGAAGTGGTCAACTGTAAAGAGCTTTAGCTTGTGGGAGGAAATCCAGGCATAAGCGAGCAGTAGCATGAAGATGATTCTAATTCACTGGCAAAGTGTAACCACAGAGCAAGTAGAGATCTATTAAAATAACAGCTCATAGGTGTTTTGTGACTAAATATTCAAATGCAAAACTGCTCAGTGGTTAAATCATTTAAGTAAACTGTTTATTACCCTGCATTTAATGCTTTGAAGATGCTGCTGCTGTTAGGATTTTGGGACTTGTACATCAAGGCTGGAGTTGAAAGGAGACGGCTAAGCAAAGATCTGGGATGCCAGTTCATACCTCATACCTAAACGTTCCTCTCACCTGAGTTCTCTGTTTACTGGCTTGTACCTGGGTGCTTGCTGGCTCTCTTGTTTGCATGTCCTGGACAGTTCTTTAATGAAATAGACATGTGACTTTAAATGATTCCTCCATCCTGTTAAGAATCAGTCCTGCAAAACACGATTTACCCTTAACCTCTGATGAATCCATTGGGACCTTCTGGCTGCTGCATACATCGCACAGCATGCGTGTCTCTTCTTTCTTCCTTACCTGCTTTGCTGACTTGCTGTCAGGACATCTTATTACAATCTCAGTCCTCCCCGCCTAGCCAAACCATCTTAGCTTTATTTGCTTTTTCCTCTGGCTCCAGGAAGCACCCTCTTCTCAGGACATCTTGGTGTTTCTGACTGGTCAGGAAGAAATTGAAGCAATGACCAAAACTTGTCGGGATATTACCAAGCATCTCCCTGATGGCTGCCCACAGATGGTGGTGATGCCGCTTTATGCTTCTCTGCCCTATTCTCAACAACTCCGCGTTTTTCAGGCTGCCCCCAAGGTGAGGCAATGAGATGGGTAGACAGGGTGAGTTTGCTTGCTTGCATGAGTGTTTGGAAGAAACATGTGGAATTTAAGGGGTTAAAGCAGTCTGCACTGATAGTAAGTAATAGTCTCCACTGTCCACTGACTTCAGGCTGAATGGTTCCAGTGTGATGTAAGACAGTGCAACTGTGATGGTATTAACAGATGCATATGATAAATCATCTGGGATCATAAAAAGAATGAAGGATTAGGGGGAGTGAAAAGGGCAGAGGAATTGAAATTTGCCCCATTTCATAGGAATTTTGTGTCCGTATCAAAAAGCTACAGCAGTTAATGAGCCAAATACTAAGAAAGCTAAAATCCTGGGCATATTTGGCAAGGCCATGAGAAAAGGAAATGCTGCTGCCTCAGATTCTTTTGTACTTATTCAGCAGATAAACAAGAATTCAGATGTTGTACGTGTGCCAGAAATGAAACCAAAATGGTTTAAAGCCACATTGATAACAGCTGTCCTGGGTGGTGTATTTTGTTGCAAGAAGTGTAAGCACATGCTTTAGAAACTGATTAGGAACTAGAAATTGTCTTAATTTTCAAGAGCTGGCATAGCAAGTGTGGTACGTGATCATAACATGCTGCAATGATATGTAGGCTTGGCCCATGGTGGCCAAAAGTAGTAGCCTTTCTTCACTGCAGCTAATCTGAAATGGCTTTTGACTGGCTTTAGCTTGTTATTCCTTCCAGGGCTGTCGCAAAGTGATCCTCTCCACCAACATTGCAGAAACCTCCATCACCATTGCAGGAATAAAATACGTTGTGGACACAGGCATGGTCAAAGCAAAGAAGTACAGCCCTGGTGAGGAATTCTAAGGAATGATGCAGAGGTTGTTTTCAGTTTTGTAGAAGTTATTTTAGGCAATGAGCTCCACTGAGAGCTGATTTAAAATGCCCTCTGCACTGTCTAAATTATTGTCCTAGGTTTTAGGTGTGGGTTTTGGTGGTGGTTTCTGGTTGAGGTTGGGGCTTTTTTTTTTTGAGTACCAGCCATGTGGGGGTAAAAAATCTGTCAAATATGAGTGTTCTCGTCATGGACACAGTGTGTGATAGTGAGCTTTGCTTCAGGGTGCTAAGCCACGTGAAGTCTGAGCAGTATTTGGATGGCAGACCCTGGGATTTTTTGTTGTTAGTCCGATATGTTTTTCAAAGCCATGCATTATGCAGACATTGACTGAAGCGATGATTTTCTGTACGTAGAAATTGGTCTGGAAGTGTTGGCAGTCCAGCGGGTGTCGAAGGCCCAGGCTTGGCAACGAACAGGGAGAGCAGGGAGAGAGGACAGTGGGATCTGTTACCGGCTCTACACAGAGGATGAGTTTGAGAAGTTTGACAAAATGACAATACCTGAGATACAGAGGTGAGAAAAGAACCCTGGTACCGTCACACTTCTTGCCACACCTTTTTTATGTGCTGTTACAAAAGGTAACGGTGTAAAGAACTGAACAGCAAAACTGGATCTAGGGTCTGACTTGTTGACTTTTAAGAAAAATGAACTCTGGAAACTAAACAGAAAAACTAGAAAGCATTTGCTTAGGGTGGATGTTTGGGCTCTGAGTCTCCTGGAAACACGCGTGGACAATCTTTCTCTTGCCTTTCCTCCAAATCTTGAACTCATCTCCTGCCCTTCATGGTTTAGGAAGTAAAGACTAGCATTGGACTAGCCTCTCAAGTTGCAGCACAGATCTGAGGTCTCGGTTGTTTTTTCTGCCCGTGCAGGTGTAACCTGGCCAGCGTGATGCTTCAGCTCCTGGCCCTGAGAATTCCCAATGTGCTCACCTTTGACTTCATGTCCAAGCCATCTCCTGGTAAGTGGTTACAAAGGCAGCCTAGGAAAAATTGACAAATGAGTTGCTGAGGAATTGCTAAAAACCAATGTCTTCAGGCCAGCCTGAGAAGATGGAGTATGGAAGGTCAGGAGCTGTCTCTCTCTGCTGCATCTTCTCCTGGTGGTCCAGAAGTCTCAGATTCATTCACTGCTCATTGTTTTTGCTCAGCCTCAGCAGAGCAGCCATGGTTGTAGCAGAGAGCTGGGGAGTCCAGCTTCCAAACAGAGCAAGGAGCAGTTCTGAGTCAGAGAGATCATGAAGGTGTGTCTTAACCGCCAAGGAAAGCCACAGAGAATCTCACGCAGCCTCTGCTCAAAGCTAAAGATGACAGCTTAGTTTTGCCTCTGTTTTTGATACTTAAATTGGAAAAGGTGATTTTTCTGCTGGATAGAAGGAGATAAACCACAATTCGGGGCACTAATTTCTCTAAACAGAAAGTACTTGTCCCTCTGGCCAAGGGAAGGAGGTAGTGATGGTGCCAGCTGATCCTTCACATCCCTGCCAGTGCTGACCAGGAGACCTCACAGCCTGAACATCCTTGTTTTGACAGACGCTATTCAAGCAGCGATTGAGCAGCTGGACCTGCTGGGAGCTGTGGAACACAAGGAAGATCAGCTTATCCTAACCCCTCTGGGAAGGAAGATGGCGGCCTTTCCACTGGAACCAAAGTTCTCTAAAGTAAAAACTACAGAAAAATTAGCTAATCTTTATCTCATGTACTCTTCCCAGCACCATTGGCATTTCTCTTTCAAACTCCTTAAACAAGGTCTGGAATTTGGGGCGACTGCAGCCGTGCTAGTATATTTGCTGTACATTAGTGAAGCACAGCCTTGGTTACAGCAGCTTGCTGGTTTGCTTGTCATTTAATTCAGAGGAATTTTTAAAAAGATAATTATTTCATCTGGGACCTCTGAGGCTGAAACAAGGCTCATTTCCTTGGAATTTCCGGGATTGCTAGCAGCACTGTTTAGCAGTTTCATGAAGTGTCTGACGCTGTAGCTGATTTTATTCACTGGCGAGTCTCTGAGGGAGCACGACAGTTGCTGTTAAAGGTGCTTGGTGGGCCCATAAGAGGGTTTACAGTTGTCTCTAGGCCCAAATCTTTGTGAAATTGTCCTAAACAATGCTTGGTAAAGTTCCTGGGCTGCCAGTGAGCAGAAAAGTCTGCCCGTCTGAAGTGGATTTGGTTGACCAAAAATCAGTTTTGTTCTGTGATTTACAGACCATCCTCCTGTCCCCCAAGTTCCACTGCACAGAAGAGATCCTGACCATCGTGTCGCTGTTATCAGTGGACAGTGTCCTCTACAATCCCCCTGCCCGGCGAGATGAAGTGCAATCCGTCAGGAAGAAATTCATCTCCAGTGAGGGGGATCATCTTACCCTGCTCAGCGTGTACAGGGCCTTCAAAAATGTCAGTGGCAACAAGGTAGGATGCTCTGAGGATGCCAGTGCTGTCTGGGCTTCTGGTGGTGAGGAGCTTTTTTGGCATACAGCAGAGTGACATCTGCATCCTTCCAAAGCACCTTTGAGAAGAGAGGACTTATTCATCCTTTACAATTGCGTAATTGGAGAAAGCTGTTCAAGTGCTAAAGCTTGAAGCTAGTCCCACAAAGCTGCAGCAAGACTGGTTATCAAAAGCTTTTTGAGGCCTTCCCTGCTTCCAGCTGGAAACAGGAGGGAACGGGAGAGCATTGAGACTTGCTGATAAATACCTAGATGTGCTCTTTGTCAGGATTCATTGCAAAAACACTGAACGTATTTACCGGCAAATTTTGGGTTATCCTACCCTGTAAAACTCTTTGATTTGATTAGTACATTTGTAGGCTAGTGTACCCCATTTCTTACAGCATCTGTCACTCTTGCATAATTTGTTTTCACCTCCTGTGGGAAAACAAGTGCTGTTTCGCAGCACTCATTGACCTTGCAGAGCAATTCTAAGTGGGAGCAGAACAACAGCGTGCCGTTTCTTGGCACTATGGGAGGGAATGTAGACTGAGGGGAGTAATTGGGGGTAGAAATATGCCAAGGAAATGGGTTGGCACCTTTTCTCTGAGAAAAATTGTGTGTTTGGAGGGTTCTGCTTTTCACAGTATCCAGAGACTATTGTGCCTCTCAGGTGAAGAAACGACCCCTTCTAACTCCTGGTGTCTCTGCTGCAGGAATGGTGCAAAGAGAACTTTGTCAACAGCAGGAACATGATGCTTGTGTCAGATGTCAGAGCTCAGCTCAGGGACATTTGTGTAAAGGTAACTTGTTTCCATATTGTGTTTCTCTGTTTCACCCGTTTGTATTTCGCTGTTTGTCCCCACACTGATTTTGCTGTGCACCGAGTCCCAGGAGTGAGAAAATGTGGGTTAGTTTTCGGTCTCCCATGAAGAGCCAGGTAAAATTCCTGACTCTGCAGCTGCATCCCAAAATCTCAGAGCTGCAGGGCTCAGTGGGTCAAGGAGAGGTGAAGAGAGAATGGGACCTCCGGGAAGGATTCTCGGGTAGAGGACTGTTTTTCCTAAGGGATTTTGCTCCTCTGGTGTAGATGTGACAGTGCTATGTGCGCCACTGAGTGATGTCAGCCTCAGCAGTTCATGCTGGCTGGCTTCTTCGCAGAGTCAGGCATTCACTTTTAACAGCAGCTTTCACATCAGCACTGCTCCTGCCTGACACAGAGCATAAAGCGCAGCGTGGGAGCTGCTGTTGAAAATTGCTTGCAGCCTGGATGTAATGTGGGAGCCACCGTTTGGCACCCCTGTCCCGCTGTGAAAGCTAGTTGACCTAAAACTCACTTCCAGAAGAGAGTCTTGATCCATTTTGCCGTTCATCTTTTGTTTGCTATTAGTCTGGATTAGTCTAACATCTACTTGAACTGAATTCCTAGTAGTCCTATATTTCCCACGCGAGCAGGATTTCTGACACAAGACTACCTGATCTCGGAAGCCCACTGAAATGGGGCCATGTTCCCCACAAGGGTGCACATACACGCTTGCTTACTCTGGTGTCTCTCCCTGCCAAACAGCTATCAATGCCAATCGAGTCTTCCCGCTCGGACACTGGAAACATCCGCCGCTGCCTGGCTCACAGCCTCTTCATGAACGCCGCGGAGCTGCAGCCAGACGGCACCTACAGCACCGTGGACTCTCACCAGCTGGTGGCCATCCACCCCTCCTCCGTGCTCTTCCACTGCAAGCCCGCCTGCGTGGTTTACAACGGGCTGCTTCACACCAACAAGTGCTACATGCGGGATCTGTGCGTGGTGGATGCAGACTGGCTGTACGATGCAGCACCTGACTATTTCCGCAGGAAGCTCCGAACAGCCAAGAACTGACCTGTGGGTCTGGGACTAACAGGTTTTTAAGCTCACTCTAGAACACTATTTTTTGTTTTGTAATGAATGTACAGGAGAAGTAGAGCTTTGCTGTGCAAATCAGGTTAAAACCGTAGAGGAAAATGGCTTCTCCATGAGAGCCAGAACCTCACAAAGTCCCCGTGGCTTAGAACAATCACACTTTTTTTAACAGTTAATCTGTAAAAGGAGAACGTAGTATGTACTCTGTACGCATGTGTATGTGTGTGATAAATCTTTACTGGGAGGGAAGGGGGAGCTGGTATCAGGTTCCAGTTTTTAACATTTACTGAGGTTTGAGAGGGTTGTATATGAGGAAATGAAATCCTAAGAGCTCTTCTGAGCAGACTTGGTATTTTTGATGATTGTGCTTGTATTGCAGATTTTATTGGCAAAAAAAAAGGAGAAAAAAGTTTTAAATGTCTACATACAGGGAAAAAAATGCCTTTCTTTACTCTTTCTAGAAGGGAGGTGCTACTGTCTTTTACCTCATCAAACATATTCCTGCCTGCATGTCATGTTCACTGTCTTATTTGGGACCATCCAAAGGCCAGTAACGGGGACGCCTGCTTGGCCAGGTCTCCACAGCCTTAGGGGCTGGCAGTGGTTTCTCGGAGAGGTTCTCCAGCCACCTGGGCGTTTGGCATCATTGTTGTTCACCCTTTTGCTGTTAGGGCATGGTATTCCTCAGCAAACACCTCTGACTGTTCCAACTCAGTCCGTGCACCTCTGCTTTGGAGTTGGCACACCACAACAGCTAATGCGGCCAACTTGGGGATGATTCAGCAAAATGAGAGTGAAGATGTGGTTTAGAGACTGGTCTTCCTCTAAATGGTCCTTGATACCTCAAACATTTGTGTCCTCTGCTCTGACACCAGTGCTTCTGCCTCCCCCAACCCTGCCTCAGTTATACTTTGGTTTTCTGTTAGAAGTTTGGAGCCTGACATGGTCAAGAAGCACAGGTCTACCATTAGTATCACTTGTTTATGTTTTATTCCATATCCCCTTGGTGTTGGGGCTTTAGCCATTTTGCAGGACTACGAAGAGCTTAAGTAGATAACAAGCCCTTCCAGGTCAGCGGCGCTGAGCAAGAGAAAAAACAAAAGAAGAAAAAAACAGAAGTAAAACACTCCCCCAGGATGTGCACCTGGAAAGGGAGTCAACATCAGGAACCAATCAAGAGCTGGACAGAGGCGCGTGAACACTGGACTTTAACCAATAGTAGAACATGCTTAGACGCGTGTACGTGTGAGCTTGATAGCAAAAGATATATAAACTACGCTAGGAGAGCTAATAAACGGATTGAACTTGCATCACATTGATGTGTGCTCTCTCATTCTTGCCACGGATGGCGGGCTGCGGCACCTTGGCATCTACCTATCCTTTTTTTTTTTTTTTTTTTTTTTTTTTTTCCCCTGTTGGAGAAAAGTGGCAATACAAAACTTAATTGTCTTTTTAAATACTGGAATTAAGAAACTAGAGCTGCTCCAGAGGGAAAACTTGTTCTTTAATGTGAAGGACAGTGGATTTATTCCAGTATTGCTGTGTGTTGGTGGGGGGGAAAATGTAAGTTGTTCTTAAATTATATCCTAAGTACTTCTAAAATTAACCTCTCTGAGAGAGGTAACTTCCAGTTTCACCAGAGTCTGTTGATGTAGTGTATTAGCTTGTACAGATTTTTGGCTGAGTTGAACTGAAGCAGGTTAGGTGTCTTAAAGGGTGGGAGAGGAAGCTGTTCCGCACGTGTCATTGTGTGATATAACAGGATTAGTTTACATGGGCTGTGATGGGATTGAGGTGTTCAGTCCTTCTGTTCTTCAAAATAGCAGCTTTAAAGAAAAAGCTTGTTACATCAATAGGGCTGCTCAGGGATGGAGTCATTGGCTATGGCAATCCCTTATTCACTCCGCTTGTTCGGGGAAAGCTGCTGGCTTTGCTTGTGATCCGTGGGGACAAGCTGCATTTTCCATATTAATGATTTGTCCTTTCTGGTTACACGCATCACAGTTACACAACACATTGTAATACGAATTTTCTTTGGGCTCCAGTATTGGCTTACCTTGGATTTCTCTTTGAGAACTGGGGCAAATACTTCTTTTGTTCTTTCGTTCTTTTTTTTTTTTTTTTAAACTGGAATATGACTTGTGCTGATCTGCAAGTTGCTGTCACCCAAAGAGTGTAAGTAGGTACCTGGCGTCACAGCAGTCTAGTCTCAGCCCGTTTTTGGGAAGGATGACACTGAATGCCTGCAGTGGAAACGGGCACATGTCCCTTTGTCGTGCCTCTCTGCAATACTGTTCTTTGGTGGTTTGAAATAAAAGCAGGAGAAAAAAAAAGTGAGTGGGGCGTGGGCAGCACTTGCCACTTTTGTCTGTATGGAACGGCTGCAGTTTGGGATTGGCATTTCAAGAGTATGCAGCTATTTCGATTGTTCTCACACGAATTGCAGGGAATTATCAAAGCACTGTACCTATCGATTCCTTGGTTTTACAGACTCTGCATCTGTAGGCAAAAATGGAGCATAAGCACATTTTGTTTGGGCAGTCTAACTGTCTGTTTAAGGGAGGGGATAGGTGTTTATTTAGAAGTCATTTGCATATTTTTCCCAAAATAAAGAAGAGATGGCAAAAATCCAGGTCCTGGGTGTTGTTTTGTGAGACACAAAAGCTATGTGGATGGATGAAACGATCACAGGATGTTCAGGTACAAGTCCCGCCATTTTCAGTCCTTGTGGGAGCTATCTGCTCAAAATGAAGTCTGGGGTGTCTGCGTGCAGACGTTACAGACGAGGTGCTAAGGTGGGGCGGTGAATCTGTGCTTTGCACGCGGAATGGACGCTGCCAGTCTGTGTGAAGCCGGGAGGGAAAATCCTGGTCCTTCGATGCGATGGGGCGGTGTCGATGGTGTTGACGCGATGGGGCGGTGTCGACGCGATGGGGCGGTGTCGATGGTGTCGACGCGATGGGGCGATAGCAGCGCTGTCGTGCGGCAGCCGTGCAGTGAGCACCAAGGGGCCTGGTGTTCCTCTGCTCAACAGAGGGATGGTGCCAGCTCTTGGAGAAAGGGAACGCGCTGCTGCAGGAGATGTTTGCCTTGGTCATCTTCCCTGTAAAATACTTGTTGCTAAAAAGAAAAAAATAGAGGGCTTTTTTTTTTTTCTCCTTCTCCTTTCTGAGTGAAGTTCTGCGGTCTCGCTGGAAAGCTGACTGACTGAAGAGTGGGGTGATGCACGCAAGTGAAGCTTTCACCACAGACGACGCTTTTCTTGTTGCAGTCAATGGGGAAGCACTGGCATTTTTTCCACATCCCTAAAGCTTCCTCTGTGCCTCCTCGGTGCCCTGGCCTCGCTGAGAGGCGGCCAGTACGGGTGCTCTGCAGGTGCCGTCCTTGTTTTTCAATTTTAAGTTAAAATGGTAGTGAGCCATCCGTGGCCTGCTCCCTTCTGCTGCCGGGGCCGGGACTCGAACTCGCGGCCTCGCTCCCCACCGCGGGGGACGCTGGGGCCGGCTGTCGCCGGAAGCGGGGCGGGCGGTTCCGGGGTCGGCGGTGTCCTCTGCCCTCCCCGCCGCCCTCGCCTGCCGCACCATGCTGCTCGCCCGGGCCCTGCGCGCTGCCGCCGCCCTGCGCCCTCCGCTGCGCCACNGAGGAGAAGAAGATCCAGAAACACAAATCGCTGCCCAAGGTCTCCGGCGGGTGGGAGCTGGAGGTGCACGGCACGGAGGCCAAGCTGGTGCGGAAGGTCGCCGGTGAGAAGTAAGTGCGGGCCCCTGGGCCACCGCGTGTGCTGCAGAGGCACATCCCAACCTCCGAGCCCTCCTGGTGCTCCTGTTCCTTCTGTGGCTGCCTCTCCAGTCCGCGCAAGCCGGAGGTTGCAGAGACTCTTTGTTTTTCCATCTTGGGTCAAAGGCACTTCTCTTTTTTTCTTTTTTCTTTTTTCTTTTTCTTTTCCACAAGTTTGCTACTGTATTGCGTGTTACAAAGTTTTGTGCAGTCTTCCTGCGTTAAAAGTAACAGTTCAGTTACTTTTCAACAAGTTGAAAAATGCTTGTTCATGAGAGTGATGGGAGGAAACCGGCTTCATTCAGGCGTGCGTTTTAAACTGTAACATGTGTGAATTCAACACCAGTAACGCTCCGCCCACAAGAAAAGCTCCAAATAGAAGAAATTTTGATCGGGACTTTTTGGAGGGTGGTCAAAATAATTGTTTCTGTTTCTTTTGAAGGATAACGGTTACATTCAACATCAATAACAGCATTCCACCCTCAGTTGAAGACGAAACACAAGAAGAGCAGAAACCTGATGAGCAGGAGGTAACTTAGTCTCGATGGGTACACTGAGGGAAGTTAGAACCTTGCCCTTAGGTGTTACAGGGTTTTTTTTTTCCCCTCTCGGTATTTGGGACAAGTCATAAAATGCAGATTTTTCTGGGTTGGCTGTTGCTTGGCTGTGACCCCCCTCCCTGCAGCAGGGTGAGAGGCCTCTGTGGGAGGAGGAGCGAGAGGAGCTCAGGTGTCTCTTGCCTTTGCAACCCCCTACAATAAATAACCGCCTTTTGTCCTTAGCGTAACGCACGGTGCTGGCGGGCAGTGCCAACGAAACGCAAAGCTGTTGACATGGCTTTGCTTGTGTGGTTTTGTTGGCCAGAAGCGTCTTGCTCCTGTTTAATAGTCTATTAGTAAAAATACAGGTAAAAACTGTAAATGAGCCTTATCATTTGAGGCAGGTGGTTTCATCTGCAGTGCCACTGTTGCCGGACAAGTCAGGAAGGCAGCTGCACCCTTCGTAGCAGTTCACTTGCACTTTCTGCATGGGAGTATTTATTCCTGCACGTTGCACTCAGCCGGGTGGGACAGTGCGGGGGACACTTGTATGTTGCTTCCCTTTCTGAGTGTGCCCGTATCCGCTGAGAACGCACAGAGCACTTGATCTGTGCACGTGTACGTGTGTTTGGCGGTCCCCGTGCCCCGCCAAGTTCCCTCCATGAAGGCAGGCAGGCACGAGCAGCTCCTGATCTGAGTCTGTTCCCAGTTCCCATCCCTCTCTGGAGGGACCCATCCCTCTCTGGAGGGACCCATCCCTCTCCGGAGGGACCCATCCAGGTGAGCTGCAGGGTTGCCAAGGGATGCCACATGCCCCCGGCTGCCATTTTACGCGTGTGACCAGCTGCAGAGAAGGGGCTGAAGGGCCACTGGCGAGGCTGAGGGACGTTTGGGTTGCCCTGGCCAGGTCAGAGCCTCTAGAGAGAGGGTGACAGGGAACAACCTGGGCTGGATGGGGCTGTGCTGCTGCGCTTTGGCTCCTGTTCAGATTCCAACGCTGATGCAACTGTTCTCTTATTTAGCCCGATCTTACATCAACTCCGAACTTTGTTGTGGAAGTAATAAAAGATGACACAAAACAGACGCTTGTTCTTGACTGCCATTATCCCGAAGACGAGGTGGGTATCGAAGTGACTGCGTGTCAGCCGTACCCAACTCTGGGCTGTGACTTGCTGCGCGTTTCCTGCTTGACTGTAGTGTAATTGTGCCGCTGTTGAATCTAACCGCTTTGTATAGGCTCTTGCTTTTAGAATCTGCAGAAAATGCAGCCTCCTCTTCCCTCTCTTGTTTTTTAACACACACAAAAGAAAGGCTTTGTAGTTGCAAGAGCAGGCTTTGCGGAGGAGATGTTCCATTGCATCCCTCACATCCTGACCTGGCGTTTCTGATTGGCTGCTTACTGGCCAGTTTATTGAATTGCATTAGAGAGGGAGGCATGGCTTAACTCTTTAAGGGCATGGCAACTTGAGAGGCGTGAACAAGAGTGGCCAAAAGAGACATTGAATACAGTGTATCCGTAACTTGCAAATCTTACTGTTGTGAGGTGTCACACAGAGAAGTAGGGATGGAAAAAAAGGAAGGGGGGGAATGTAATTGAGAGCTTTGCTTCAGACTGAGCTTTGTGGTTTGTTTTGTAAGCCTTAGCAGATCACTTACGCAGCCAGTCCTAGCTGACAAAGGTTAGACAGACGTGTGAAGACAGATTTAGAATCGTGCAGAAGAGGGTTTTACGTCTTTGTAAAAATCAGGCTGCTGACTTACACCAGGTCTGCATAAGCTGGTAGGCTGACAGGATTTCCTGCATTCTCCTGTGTGTCTGCGCTTGTCTTCACAGGCACGGGAGGGGCACGGCTCTAGTACCGGTCTTGGGGTTTTGCCTGCAGCGTAACATTCCTGCCTTCGGGTTTTGCCTGCAGCGTAACATTCCTGCCTTCGGGATGAGATGGCTGTAGGGGCCCCGCAGTTAGAGCTGTGTGTCTCGCATCTGCTGTTTCAGGTTGGACATGAGGGAGAGGAAGAAAGTGACATTTTCACGATTCGAGAGGTCAGTTTTCAGCCCACTGGAGAATCGGATTGGAAGGACACCAACTACACCCTCAACACGGATTCCCTTGACTGGGTGAGTGCTGCTAACACTGGGGGCCACAGGCTGCAGCGGGCACTTTGGTTTTTCTCACCTGGCTGCGCATTTGCTCTTGAATTATGAAGGAGTCCTGTCTCGGGTGTCTGAGACAGGGGATTCCCCTGAGCTGCCCGAGCTTGCCATGAGATAGCGGTTCTTCTGCAAACTGAGGATTTTTATGAGGTCCCGCAGCTGTGCAGTGCTGGCGGCATTACTGACAGTCAGAAACTTGTTCTGTTCCGGGTTTTGTGAGTTGGTGATTTCCCAGCAGCCATGTTACATTTTAGAGATGCTTTGTCACTTGCTCAGATGTATTTTAATCTATGTGTTTGATAGCATAACTCATCAGACACCATGTGTACGTGTCTTTGTTTTCCAGGTATGTTTTTATAGAGGTGACACTAAAAACTAACATGCCCAAGAATCTGGCAACTCCTTCTATGTTCTCAATGCCAGGCTTTCAAAAGCTTAAATCTTAGGTGGAGGCTGTGTATCATCATAAGGTTAAAACTTGATTCTTAAGAGTGTTTCTCCCTTAGGGAAGCATTCATGTTAAAATTAGTTAGTGTGCTCTAGAACATCCCACAATGTTTTTCGTTTTGTTTTTTTTTTTTTTTCCCCTCTCTGTCTTGAGACAGAAAATTAATTAAAAATTTGTATGAGTTGTGATCTACTCAGATCACAGAACTCTAACATGAATCATTTGCTCAGTAATATTGGTACGTTTAAAAAACCCCAAACCCTAAGCAAAGAAAACCCCAAGAAACACCTGACAGGTATTAGCATTACCGCACTAAGCAGTAATAATGAATCTGTTTGAAGAGCAAGGGGGGAACCCACAAACATTAACATCTGCTGAAGTCACAACAGTTAAGTAGGATTAAACAGAAGGAAAAAAAGAAGACTTGATGATTGTAAAAGATTTAGTCTCTCAAACAAACGTTTACATCAGATACCCCCTTTCCAGACTCTGTTCAGACCTCTCCCCCCAAGGCCGTAGCACTGTTACGCGGCGGGGACAGGCAGGGCTTGGCGTGTGTCATCTTTGGCAGACTTGACCTGCTGGCTCCTATAGTCAGTCAGTCATCTCGAGTGCAGCTCATTTGTCATGTTGGGTTTGGGTTTACATGACCAGGTTTGGAGGACCTGTCCCACGGCCCCTTCCCTCCAAACGGTACCCCCGAGGCCAGGCCTGCGGAGGGGACGGGGAGCTGCCTGGTCTCCTGCAGCGGTTTAAAAACAGCCTGTACCCAGGTGTGGTCTGCTAAGGAAGTTTCCTGTTCATTGCTTCCAGGCTCTGTATGATCACTTAATGGATTTCCTGGCTGATCGAGGAGTGGACAACACGTTTGCTGATGAGTTAATAGAGCTCAGCACCGCACTGGAGCACCAGGAGTACATTAAATTCCTTGAAGACCTTAAAAGCTTTGTCAAATGTCAGTAGGTTAGGCTAGGAAACTTCTCTGTAAGTGTAGGTATTCTACAGCGCTGCTCCAGCCAGCGACACCCAAATGTATCTTCACAACAGCTATGGAGAGTAAGTAACTTTGAATTGGAGAATGAGGATTCTTGCTTGTATTTGGGGATTTGTATTTATGTTGCAGCCCAAATCAAGTTCTCCAACATCATAGTCCAGAATTGCCTCCCCCGCTCGGTGGGTTTTGTACAACTAAGAATGAATGTGAAAAATAAAATCTGTTCAACATATCACTGAAAACTGGTGGTTTCTCTCCTTCCTGCTGTACCACTGCAGACCAGAGAGCTGCCATAAAAAACGATGCTAGCGTTCGCTGTGCCTGAGTGCCGTCAGTACAGCTGCCTGCAGAGCTGCTGCTGCTGCAGTGACGGTGTGTGCTGGCGCAGAGCTTTCTCCGGGGAGAGCTATTCCTGCACCTCCACACCCAGCGTGCCCTCTGTCAGAGCTGTGGCTGGAGGAGGAAGGCTGCTGGCCAGGTAGGGCTAGTGATGAATGTGAATCTCATTCTAGAAGTCTTGGCTGTCTGTCATTGTGCTAGGGAATCAAATTCAGGGTCTTAAGCACCATGTTTGAGGAGCTGTTTTAAAAAGGGATGTGCTGCCACGGCCTGTTGTATCAATATTAACGTAGCTATTACAGAAAAGTGCCGCAGAGAGGCTGGAGCACTTTGGTTCCAGCAGAACAACAGACGGGCTGCGGCTGCCGCTGTTGGAGGCGGTGCTGCAGGGCAGCAGCTGCCGTCTCCTCCACAAACCCGGGTCTCCAGGAGCTGCCTGAAGGTCGTCGTAAGTTTGGCCTTCAGCTTTGTTAAAGACAACACAAAAGCTGAAATAAACTAAATATATTTATTTCAAAACATACACTGTGCCATTAAAAGTGCAGATCAAGGCATTATTGCTGCCTTTTCAAGTATCTTTTTGACACAGCAGTTACAAATATGTACATAAAAATAGTAGCAGCTCTGGATGGATTTTTAGTCTTGAAGTCCTTCCAGTGAAAAAGCAGCAGCTGAATCAACTTACAGGAGAATCGTCCATGAGTCACAGACCTTTACAAAAGGTAAATTGGACAGAGAAGCAATAGCAATGTGTGAAATCAACTACTAGTGTTCAAAACTATGTGAAATGCTCTGCTCCTAACACTACCCTCACAGTAGTTTTACATAAGCAGCAAAGCTAAGAATGTGCTAGCTCTAGCTTGGGCCAAAGGGATGGTACGTGTTTTCTGAGGGGCAGGGCTGAGCCTTTTGAGGAGGCTTAAGTTTTGAAGTACTTTTTAAACCTTCTTCATGAGCCACTTATCTGGACAGATGCTGCAAACAAAACCTGGAAGTTGTTGGCCAAGCTGTGAAAAAGGTAAGGCGCTAAATTTGACAGCTCCTTGAACGATCCCCTAATCCAGCAGGGAAGGTCAGTTGTGTAATTTGGCTCTTCCTTTACAGTTACTGGTGATCAAAAGTAAAACCATTCCCAAGGAAGTTTGTGGGCAAAACAGCAACACAAACCCCTGGGATCAATGGACTTGTGGTTTCTGCCCAGGTAACTGGGAAGTGGATCCTAGCAGAGATCTTTTCCCGACATTTAGACTTACCGCGCAGCTCATGAGAAGATTGGCTTCCTCCTCCATTCCACTGGTCACCGTGAACTCCGGGTTGTGAAAGCACCTGTGACTGTGCTCTGTTAGAGTGTTTTCTAGAAGCGATCGAAGCTTCCCTTCTGTCATACCCTGAGAAAAATTGGGTTAAAAGAAACCTCACACGTAAGTTGCCGCACATAGCTTAAAACTGCCTCTTTGCAGCAGCGGACACGAGATGTCGTATTTACCATGTTACTCATGGCGCAGCTTACCTGCGTGCTGATGTATAATCCACACTGGCAGAAAATAAAGTGATTCCTCACAGTGAGGTTGTTCCTAGAAAGAGCATGCAATGAGCATCACCACAGCAACCAGAACAAAGGCAGATTTTTAGCAAAAACCCTCTTAAATTTAGATCGCTGCTCAGGTTTTGAAATTGATAGTAACAGCAGCCTCTGCCCACTGCTTTTGCCCGTTTTTTGCCCAAACTGCTGTAAGAGAGGGGAGAACCTCACTCTGATGCCAAGGGCTTGCTTACTTTCTACACACTGGGCAGATGACCTTGTCGCTGGCGTCCAAGCCATCAAGCATTGCGTTGAGACACTCTTCATCAAACTGCAGGCTTCGCTCGTACTCTTCTATAACCGACTGTTCTGCAATAACACAGCGAAACGCCCTCAGGCCTCTGTCCGAGCTGAAGACAAAGCAGCCGGTGTGAAGCCGCTGGGCAGGTGGAGGCTGGGGCAGTCACTTGTTTCTGAACTTTTTGTTCTTTGTACCATATTTCTACACTTGAGGAAATAATTGCTGTTAATCCAGGTTTTTCCTATGGCTCAATCTTTAGCCAGTCTCCAGTGGGTGACTTTCCAGCTGATAAATCAGCTCTGAACTGATTTATACAGGTTCCCACAGCTCTCAAACACCTCAGTCCTGTTTCTCTAGTCTCTTACTAGCTTCTCACAGACCTTAAAATGCTGCTTAAAACTCTTAAATCTGTCCAAAAGAGTCTCAATGCATCAGGGAGGTTACAGAGATTTCTAAGGAGGCTCTCGGGTGTCACACGGGCCACAGGAACCAAGGAGCGTAGCCTCGGCTGGTTTGGATTACTAGAAAGTCAGGGCTACAACAAGTCAAATAGGAGTCAGAAAGCACGTAGAGAAATTACCTTGCAAGATCAGTTCTCGTTGGATCTCTTCCAGTACTGCTAGCTCGTCAGGGTCCTCCAGCATCTGAAAGGGGCATCAGTCAGTGACTCTCCCTTCTGGCTACCTTCTCACTCAACCTCCAGCACCCAGCTGAGCTTCCACTGTAACGTAAATTCACTCTTACTCTGCTCTCTGGCAGGTCTCCGTATTTGCAAAGCCAAGCACTGTGGAACGCAAGCTATACTACAATCACCCGTGCAAAGCCAGCCACGACGGATCAGAACGGCGTCTGTCCAAGAATTTGCTTTGTAACACATTAAAGTTTCATTCCTGTTCTCGGGAGCAGTCAGCGACAGACAAGCTCTGAGAACCACAGATGAGGAACCCCACCGCGTGCCGGGATTCTCACGCAGTTCGTGAAGGAAACGCACAAGTTCCCCACTCGTGCGCCCAAAGGCAAGCGCTTCCAACACCCCGCACTGGTTGCGCAGGCGGGAAACCCAGACACTCGATGACTTGCCGACTCCAACGCAGCGGGAGAATGAAGTTCCAGCTGCGGGGAGCGGTACCCGAAACGCCTGCGTGAGAGGGGCAGGGTGCTGGGGACGGCCCCGGAGTTGTACCGACCTGGGCCAGGGCCTCCTCCGTTCCCCCGAGGGCGGGCAGGCTCTCCTGCGCGGCCTGCAGCGTCTGCCACTCCTGCTCCATCACCTCCTGCACCAGCAGCGTGCCCGGGCCGCGGGGCCTCTCCCCGGCCTGGCGGTACCGATCCAGCAGCTTCGCCCGGCTGCTCCTCAGCCTCTCCATGCAGCGCTGGGGGAGCGGATCACACGGAGCCCGTTAGAGCCGGGGGGTGGGGGGTGCCGCAGGGGCATCCCGGAGCGGGGTCACAGCTCCCGCCACGAACCGGCCTTGACGGCAGCGCCGGGCCCTCGCTGAGGGGGCTGGGGAAGGGGCCCGGCCGGCGCGGGGAGGCGAACCGGCCCCGCAGGAGCAGGCAGAGCCCCCCCCCGCCCCCCGGCGCACTCACGCGGCGGTAGGTCTCCTTCCAGGGCGGCGCGGCCGGGCCCTTGTACCGAGCGCGGTGTCGCCGGGGCGGCGGAGCCTCCATCGCTCGCCGGGAGCCGCAGCGCGTCTGTGCCGCGGGGCACGCCGGGAAATGTAGTCCCGGCGCGGACNGCGCGCGGCCCTGCCGCAGCACGCGGTGCTGAGCCGCCTCCGCGAGCGCGCTCCCGCCCCCGCCGCGCGGCCGCCGCTCATCCGCAACCTGCTCTTCGGCCTGGACGGCGACCTCTTCCTCTGGGACGGCGAGCGCAGCGCCCTCCACACCATCGGCCTCCGCCGCCTCGGCGGGCCCGACCCGGCGGGGCTCAGCCGCTCCCAGGTGGGCGGCCGCGCGGGGCCGGCGGGCGGTTGCGAGGGGCCCGCTGTGGGGAGCGGGCTGAGGGGAGGCGGTCCCTGAAGGCCCCGGGCCGGGCAGCCGCTCGCCGGCCCGCTCTCGGTGGGTCTTCCCTCAGGGAGCGCCGCTTGGGCCTGGCCGTGGCTGGAAGCAGGACTTTCCCTCGTTCCGCGCCCTGCAGCCGCGAGTAGATCACCGCCCAACGTAAAGGCACGCCGTAGCTCTGCGAGCGGTTTGGGTGGCTTGCGCTTGACTGTAATATCTGTCTTTTCAGACCCTTCTCTGCATAAACCCGCCCCTCTTTGAGGTGTATCAGACGCTGCTGAGCCCCACGCAGCATCATGTGGCGCTCATCGGTACGAAGGGGCTCATGGTGCTGCAGCTGCCGAAGCGCTGGGGGAAGAATTCAGAGTTTGAAGGTGGGAAATCCACGGTGAACTGTAGGTGGGTGAGAACTCAGGCGGTTAACGACACCCTCGTCCCGCCGTCGGTCCTCGACAGCCTCCCCTCGCTTGGGGCCGCGCAGATGCGGAAGTCGTTGGTTGTATCGGGGTTGTAGGGACAATCACAAGCGAAGTTATTTTGGCTCAGGGTCTTGCTGATTGTCAAGTGACCCAAATAAATGACCTGCTAAACTTGTTGCAGGGGCTGAGGAGCAAGGCGCTCCTCCTCTGTAGTATTCTCTAGCCTTCCTGGGGTCTTTTAGCTAAAAACACCTGTCCAGGTGGAACTAACAGCGGGCATCAAGTTAAAGCAGTCCCTCCAACTTTCAGAATAATACAGCTAATGGCTTTGAAACCTTTTAGGGTTTCTAGCTCCTCTTGCCCCCGTTTCCCTGTAGAAGTAACTTCTGTGTTTCTCGTAACAGTGCATATTTCTGCTCTGTATTCCAGCACTATTCCTATTGCAGAACGGTTTTTCACAAGCTCAACATCTCTGACTTTAAAACATGCTGCCTGGTATCCCTGTGAGACATTAGAGCCCCATATTGTGCTCTTGACTTCAGATAACACTGTAAGGTAAAACTTGTTTGTCTTTGACTATCTAAGTGGTTTGTTGGGGGNCCCCGCCGATTGGCGGCGCGGCCGGTGACGCCAGCGTCGCGCGCGGTGACGGCGGCGTCGCGCGCAGTGGCGGCGGCGATGGCGGCCGAGTGGGGCCCGGCGGAGC
>VXBL01001705.1:866355-880027 GCA_013400195.1 Aramus guarauna
ACGCCGTAGCTCTGCGAGCGGTTTGGGTGGCTTGCGCTTGACTGTAATATCTGTCTTTTCAGACCCTTCTCTGCATAAACCCGCCCCTCTTTGAGGTGTATCAGACGCTGCTGAGCCCCACGCAGCATCATGTGGCGCTCATCGGTACGAAGGGGCTCATGGTGCTGCAGCTGCCGAAGCGCTGGGGGAAGAATTCAGAGTTTGAAGGTGGGAAATCCACGGTGAACTGTAGGTGGGTGAGAACTCAGGCGGTTAACGACACCCTCGTCCCGCCGTCGGTCCTCGACAGCCTCCCCTCGCTTGGGGCCGCGCAGATGCGGAAGTCGTTGGTTGTATCGGGGTTGTAGGGACAATCACAAGCGAAGTTATTTTGGCTCAGGGTCTTGCTGATTGTCAAGTGACCCAAATAAATGACCTGCTAAACTTGTTGCAGGGGCTGAGGAGCAAGGCGCTCCTCCTCTGTAGTATTCTCTAGCCTTCCTGGGGTCTTTTAGCTAAAAACACCTGTCCAGGTGGAACTAACAGCGGGCATCAAGTTAAAGCAGTCCCTCCAACTTTCAGAATAATACAGCTAATGGCTTTGAAACCTTTTAGGGTTTCTAGCTCCTCTTGCCCCCGTTTCCCTGTAGAAGTAACTTCTGTGTTTCTCGTAACAGTGCATATTTCTGCTCTGTATTCCAGCACTATTCCTATTGCAGAACGGTTTTTCACAAGCTCAACATCTCTGACTTTAAAACATGCTGCCTGGTATCCCTGTGAGACATTAGAGCCCCATATTGTGCTCTTGACTTCAGATAACACTGTAAGGTAAAACTTGTTTGTCTTTGACTATCTAAGTGGTTTGTTGGGGTTTTTTTTTGTCATAGCCAGTCTGATTTTTCGTTAGATATTTGTGTCCTGCCATTCTTACCAGGGTTACCGATAAAAAATAGAATGAGAGATGCTTTAGGCTGATACCAGTTGTTGTTCCTGCATCAGCAGGGACACGTGCAACACTGCCAGCTGAATGAACACTGCTGCTGTTTCTTCCCTCCAGGTTCTACAGCCTGAAGGTGCCTCAGACACCCATCAAAGTGATTGCTCTTTCAGACACCGAGGAGGAGACTCTAACAATCAAAAAAGGGTTTGTGTGGCTTCTTGTATTTTGAAATGCTTTTGACAGAATAAGCTCTGCATTCTTAGTTGTGTTTGTAATGAACAAGTGGTAAATTCACCCAAAAATCTGATGTGAATTTTGTTATGGACTTCTTCAGTGCTAGGACTCCTTCCAAGCACAAGCTTGGAAGTAGCTGTACCTTTTTTTTTTTTTTTTCTTCCTAATTTTAATTCTAAAAGAAAGTTGGAATAAACTGTAAGCCTAGTGTTTGTCAAAATAGTAATTTGTAAAAATACACATTGTCTTTAAGATGGGGTTAAAAAGAACTTTTTGAGTGATGAATGCAGAAAGTAGATATTCTTTTTATTTCCTTCTTGGCCTAATTGAGAAGGAAAAACTTGAGAGTCTCTACTAGCCAAGTCCCAGGCTGATGTCCCGCACAGGAAATGCCAGTACACCCTCCTCTTCTATCCTGAGAAGGGGCTGGCTGGTGGGCCTGTTGCAGAAATGAGGTACCGTGAGAAGCGTGTTACTTGCACACTTTTGCTGCTGAAAATCGCGTAGGTGAAAGGACCAAAGGGCAGGTGGTTAGCAGTAATTTGTCAGCCCATTCTGGTGGACCTCGTTAAATACTTGTGTTCTCGCAGTCATTGCTGACTTGAGGTCTCATTCTGACTCGTCCCTAGGAGAGCCTATACAGCATCGCTGGGAGAGACCGCCGTGGCATTTGACTTCGGCCCGCTAGTGCCTGTCCCAAAGAACATACTTGGACAGCGAGGGAGTGAAGAAGTGTTGGCCTACCCACTCTACATTTTATATGAAAACGGCGAGACATTCCTCACGTACATCAGCCTGCTACAGAGGTCAGATTGTGTTCATCCCTAGGTTTCATGGAGTGCTTGTATGTTTGTACAAGGTTAGGGTTGGAGAGCCATCTCTCCGTTTGGCTGGAACTCTGTAATGGATGCTGGGCTGAGTTTTATTGTATCACAGCCTGGTTTAGCTCTTTGTGCTGCTGCTAATAGACCGAAATCCAGGAATCACCCTTTTTTCATCCAGATGTGAAGGGTGCAGTTTCCACTGCTGAGAATCTGCTGTCCGTTGTTTACAATCAGAAATTTCAAATGAAGACTGTTAAAAGATCAGCGGGTCTAAGGCTGTTTGTTACGTGTGTTTTGGGGCCTCCAGGTCACAGCACAGACAGTCTTAGCTTTGGATGAGGCTGAAAGAGCCAATGGCCTCTTAGGAGAAGAAATGTTTTAAGGATATAGAGGGTTCGCGGACATGTTCCATAATGAAAGGTCGAGAATATAAACATGATACGAGAAAAAAAAGTCACTTCAGAAAACTGAGAAGCTGGTTGAACACTTACAAGGTAGTTCTAGTGTTAACTGGATATTAACGTGTGCTATTTAGGTTGGAAGCAGCGCTGTTTGCCTCTGCATGAGAAATGATGCAGCTTTGAGCAGATCCTGTCTGTAGGCAAGGAAATAGGCTTAGTCCTTCAAAAGTTCTGCTTAGAAAAATGCCGGGTCACAAAACACTGCTTGTAAAGTGCTTTGTTAAGCAAGAAAGTAATTAATTGATAATTAGTCTTTCCATAAGTAGTTTGTGTTCTTGTATTAAAATGTTTCCTCTTGAAATTTTGGTAACGTAGCTTGGTTGTTTTCAAAGCATAAAATGTTATTACTGAGCTCCAGGCAGTGCTCCGAGATCTCCACCAAGCAGGTGTAGTGCAGACTGTTACTCTGCAGAAATCTGGGTTGGTACTATCTCACAGAAATTAGACAGAACTCCAAACCATTGGGTTTTGGTCTTTTTTTAAAAAAAACATCCTTACCCTTTTTTTTAAACGTCATCCTTATTTTAAAAATCACCCTTAAATATCATAGTTATTGTCCGGCAGACTCCCGTGGGCAGCCACAGGGAGCTCTCCTTCCGCAGCTTGTGTTGTGGACACATCTTCTTTCTTTATTCCAGCACTGGAAGCCTCGGCAGGCTGCTCGGCCCTCTGCCCATGCACCCTGCTGCAGAAGATAACTATGGCTACGATGCCTGTGCTGTCCTGTGCCTGCCTTGTGTTCCCAACATCCTGGTGATTGCCACTGAGTCAGGAATGCTTTATCACTGTGTGGTACTGGATGGAGAGGAGGACGATGAGCAGGTACCTTATCTCAGGGTTTTTTTCTATATGTATTTTTCTTCAGTCAAAGTTCCTGGGCTGCAAGATGGCAAGGTGCCAGGAATTGAATGCCAAGTGCCAAAACTGCATTTTTTTTTTTTATAATGAGGTAGCAAGTTTTCCTCCTATTCTAGCCAGTCTCTGTAATTCTCTGGTGATTTTATTTTAAATGTCAGTTCTGTGTATCCTGACGGTAGATCAGTTTTTAATCAAGCTTATTAATGAACTGTTTTAAAGAGGATCTTCTAAGAAGAAATCCTGTTTCTGAGATAATTTAAGTTTTAAAAAAAAGGACCTGAACTACTTTACTTGACAATTAATATTCTCACCTATATTATGTAACTCTTTCTTGATGCTGTTTATGTTGGCATTTCTATTTAAATGATGTCTCACAGAAGAATTCAATGCTCTTCACAGTCAGAAAAGTCATGGGACCCGAGATCTGATCTCATTCCTTCCCTGTATGTGTTTGAATGTGTTGAGCTGGAACTCGCACTGAAACTGGCATCAGGGGATGAAGAAGAGCCTTTGGAGTCTGATTTCTCTTGCCCAATCAAACTGCATCAAGGTAGGGTTGTCATTCAGGTTGTTGGCTTTTGCTTCATTGCATGCATTTAGCATCCAGCTATTTACGAATTATCATTCGTGTCAAACAAACAGCAGTATTAGAATGAGGATTTGCCTGATGCCCTCAATAAAGCTGTGGAAGGAGCGAGCCAGGGAGAGGTGTTAGTGTTTCCTCAAGGACAGATTACACAAGGTCACGTAATACTGAATTCTTTCAGCTGTGGATTATAAAGTGGAAGTTGTTGCAGCTGCAATGACAAGCATACGTGAGCAAGTGCTGTGGGGATGGTGATCCTGAGGGAAGAATTGGTATCTGGTTATTCCAGTGCAACTGTGGGGCAGGAGGTTGGGGAGGACAAAGTGTTTGGGTCTTTCTGAACTGCTGGCTTTAACCGATCTTCCCCTTACAATCCAGTGCATTGATGCAGATGTGGTGTGATAGGAATAGGTCAATTCATCAGATATTTCAGGCATAAGGTAATTTTATGCAGAACTCTAATGTGGCTAACGCATGTAGCTCATTTTTTGGATATGGATGAGTCACTACTTGCAACAAGCTGTTAGTGGTGACTGGACAGTAAGGTGATACACATGTTCAACAATGCAGGGTTGAAGGATGAGTTTTTTCTTCATCTTCTCCTCCATTTGCTGTTTAAATTTCAGACCCAAAATGTCCCTCTCGATACCACTGCACGCATGAAGCCGGTGTCCATAGTGTGGGGTTGACGTGGATCAATAAACTGCACAAATTCCTTGGTTCAGGTGAGTGGCGACATGCTATTGCACATAGAGGAAGAGGTTACTATCTGAATACCTATATTTTGCCAGTAACAAGTTCGTAGATGTGGGCAATACTGAGAATCCCTTACCCCCACAAAGTGTATCTATCTCATGCATTGTGACAAATCCTTTTGTAGATGAAGAAGACAAAGACAGTTTACAAGAGTTGGGAGCAGAACAGAAGTGCTTTGTTGAACATATTCTGTGTACGAAACCGTTGCCATGCAGGTAAAAAAAAAAAAAAAACCAACCACCAAACCCCTTCTGTTGCTTCCAAATCAGTGACTTGCTATGGAAAACGTTTATGATTTGCCCTCTTCTGCTGCATTCTCACCATTAAAAATAATGAAGTCAGCTTAACAGAATTCTAATACTACCAATTAGCAATTTGTGCATCAGAATTCTTAGGACACAGTTAGTGAGGTAAGCTAAATTCCTGTGTCACTGTCTGAAAATCATCTATCGAACCAGCTGTAATTTTCACTTCCATTTACGTGACCCAGGACAACTCTTGAGCTTGATTTGGCCAAGAGTCTTGAATGCTGACGTGTTCCTTTCATCCACTTGTTAAGGAGCAAACAGTACCTTGAAACAATGTCTGAGTTTTTGAGCTTAGCCAGGCTTAACAGGCATCATTTGCTGGGCTCTAATATATCTTAAGCTGCTTTATTTTCTCACTCTTGTAAGGCCTAGTCATATCTATAGACTGCTATGTATTAAACACTATGAAAATACAGAAAAAAAGTTTATTAATAGGTGTTAAGTCATTTAATCTAAAGGGCCCCCAAGTCAGTACAGAGCGTGAATCTCCAATGGGTTTGGGGACAGGGCATTTGGGACACGTGCTGTCGCTCCTGAGGACGTCTGTGCCTTGCACGAGCAGTGTATAATGTTTCCTGGGTCACAGCAGCTTTTGCGTGCGTCACGGTGGTGGTGTCGGAGGGATTTGTCCTGGTACAGCTGACTGCCAGGATGAGAGTCACTATTTCGCAGGACTCGTTCTGGGGAGCAGTGCTTAGCTTAGTGAAACACATCTGGCTTAGGCTGACTGCTCTAGCCAGAGCTTTGCTAAGAGTGAACTTGCACAACAACTTCAGGAACAAAGAACTTTTTTTTTTTTGAATGGTAATTGTTGTGTTTTCTTCCCTTCAGGCAACCTGCTCCAATTAGAGGATTTTGGATTGTTTCTGACATCCTTGGGCCCACAATGATCTGCATCACAAACACCTATGAGTGCATTACAAGGCCTCTTTTGTACGTCATTCTTAACTGGTTTGAAATCTGTGACTGTTGAATGAAAAGGATGCCAGGATATTATTTTTTTCGTAATTATTTTGATCCTTTCACCCCAGACTTCTGCACCTTGATGACACACAATGAAGTTTACCTTCTGAGCACTTAAGTGCTATTAGAATAGTTATTTATTACAGATAAGGTGTTTGTAGGGGATATAATTAATCTATGCACTTTTAATGAGTATTGGGACAAGAATTTGCATCAAAAGGTTCTTGACAGTATTGTTGGGGTTTTTTTTTTTCCCTTCGTTTTCATAATGAGAGACTCTGCAAATCAGAAATGTGTTTACAGACAGTAGTACAGAGATTCTTAATGGGTACCAAGGTTATATTTGCATGAAAGGGGAAAAAAAGACGGGTAATTAAATTGCTTTACAGTAGTGGAATTTTAGTATGCGTTTCCAAAGCAACTTTGCTTTGTTTGGGGTGGTGGGAAAGATACAGACTAGTGTGGTAGATTTACATATGCATAATTAAACTCCCACTTCTCAATGTATTCGCTTGTTTAGTGCTGAGAGCACTGTTTAATGGATGACAGGTATCCTCAGCAGAGCTAGTATTAATGTCAGGTTCTGTTGCAGACCTTCTGATTTTTTTTTTTTTTTAACCTATTGCTGTACTGTTCTTAAATAGGTTTTTCTTACATGAAAACATGAGTTCCTTTACCATTTAAACTCTGACGTAGTTTAAACTTTTCTGGTTTAAACTGTGTTCTCCATTGTGATGTTCTTTGGTAGAAGTACAGTTCATCCTGCATCCCCTCCCCTGCTGTGTACGAGGGAAGACAAAGATGTTGCTATTTCCCCTCTCCGTATCCTGGCTGAGTCACAGCATTCATTTGAGAAACATATCAGAAGCATCCTGCAGCGCAGTTCTGCCAATCCCTTGCTTCTGAAGTAAGTAAATACATTTTCCTAGGGGACCTGGTGAGGGAAGACTCTGAAGAACACCCTGTGTTCATCAGCTCCTGCCTGAACAGCGCATTAGCTTGGACATAGCAATGACGGGGCCCACTTGTGCCTCCCTAGCTGTACAGGGATGGCATCAAACCAAGTAACCATGGAAGGTGGCAGGGGGAGCATCTTGCTCCAGTCCTTGCTCAAAGCAGGGCTGACCTCAGCTGATCAGGCTGCTCATTGCTTGTCCCAGTGGTTTTGAGTGTCTTAAGATATCTTGGGATTTCCTCATATATGACAATTAATAGCAAAGGGAATTAATTTTAGTCCCTCACTTCTGTATCTGAGCCCCCCCCCAGAGCTCTTACCATAAATCCTGAGAGCTCTTTAGCCTTTCAAAGGAACATGTTGGAGTAGGATTGCAAAAAACCTGTCTCTCCTGTTCTTAAGGTCTGCTGATAAAGATGCTGCTCCTCCCCCTGAAGAATGCCTTCAGCTTCTTAGCAGAGCCACACAAGTGTTCAGAGAAGAATATATACTGAAACAAGATCTGGCAAAGGAGGAAATTCAGCAAAGGTAAGACAAAGCCCTCATAAATATGTGCTGTGCATGTTCTCTGTGAAACAATATCACTGAATACCGAGCACTAAACCACCTCTGCTGGAATAACCCTTGTGAGTAAAATGTACTTACGTAAAACTAATGGAATACCTGAACTGAAAATTGAGTTACCAGGGAAAGCAGGGGTGATGTAATACTTGATCTCTGCAGCGGCAAGGAAAAAAGTAAACAGACAAAATACTTCTCTTGCTGTTGTCAGTCTGCCTGTGCCTGGCAGAAAATCCTTTGACCTCAGCAATAATCCTGACAAAGCTGCTAAAAGGAAAATTGCATTAAATAAGTTTCTACTTCTCCAAATCATTTACAGTTATTTATTTATATTAATAAGTTAGGACAAGATGGAGGAGTTTGTTCTCTCCACTGCCCATTTTTCTGTGTCTTTAGTTCTTCATACTCCTAGGAGCATTAATCACTTCTGTCATGTTTTCTGTGTGGTCCAGAGCCTGATTCTACTGGATTGCGATTGTGGGCCATTTGATTTTATGTCTGTATTTATTTTAAGAGTGAAGCTACTGTGGGGACAGAAAAAGAAACAACTGGAAGATCTTACTTACTGTCGAGAGGAAAGGTGAGTATAAGCTGTCTGCTTTTGTCCATCATTCCTGATGTTTGACTTGATCTTTGTGGGAAAACTATGCTGTGCAGGGTCCTGTGTGAAACCAGTGAGAAATGAATGCATTTCCAGCTATGGTTCAGCACGTAGGTTCACTGCTCCAGCTTACTTTTTCCAGGCTCCTTGTCCTGTTTCCTGCCTTGCGTGTAAATCTCAAGTAAATAAACATTTCTCACTTGCATAAAGGAAAAGTTTGCGGGAAATGGCTGAGCGTTTGGCTGACAAGTATGAGGAAGCCAAAGAGAAGCAAGAAGATATTATGAACAGGTGAGTGCAAACCACAGTGTTTCATCACAGATCACTTGCTCTTCTATAGAAGTTTGTAAGAGTGGCAGAATCGAGTGGGCAGGAAGCACCACCCTGGTTTGTTAGAAGACTGGGCTTCTGAAATTCTCTTTGTTGGGGCTCAGTGGTGGTTTTCAGTGCTAATTCAGTCCCAGACCGAGTCAGTTTGCTGTTTAGAAATGCTTCATGAGACTAACTGAAAGGAGAAGGTAAAATCTCAAGTCCCTGACACTTAGGAAGGGTGACAAGTCCAAGACTGTCTGTGTCTTAACTTACCCATTAGACCAGTTGTGCTAACTCAGCAACATTTCTTGCTTTGTACATGAAGGATGAAGAAAGTACTTCGGAGTTTCCACTCTCAGCTTCCTGTTCTATCAGACAGCGAAAAAGATATGAAGAAAGAATTGCAGGCAATACATGACCAGCTGCAGCACCTGAGCAATGCTATCAGACAGGTGAGAGAAGGGATTACCTGGCTGGTGGGTTACCTGACCCCACCTCCCTCACACCTGGTGACAGTGCTGATAGAATACGGTCCTTCCAGTAGAGCAACTCATGTTACATGAGCAACAACATCCTAAAATAACTTCTGATCCTTGTTATAATATAGCCAGAACCTCTGCAAACCAGTACAAACCGTAAGAAAGTCTAGACACCTTCCTCAGACTTAGCCATTGCTTTCTCTTCTCTCTGTGGGAGGAAGCGTGCAAAAGCAAGCAGGTTTTAACCCCCAAAGAACTGGAATTAATCGCAGTGTGACACACCAGTCTGTAACTGCAACAAGATTTCCCTTTGGGCAGGCAGTACCAGCACTGATTGGATCTTCTTTTTGTACGTGCCTTCTAGGTTAAAATGAAAAAGGAATACCAGCAGAAAAAGATGGAAAAGGGTACCAGCCCCCAAAAACCCAGCATCACCCTCAGTGCCTACCAGAGCAAGTGCATCCAAACTGTCCTGAAAGAAGAGTAAGTTAAAGCTTGGCGGTTTTTGTAGAATTCAAGCCCTGGCACTCACATAAACAGTTCTGTTCAAGTTTCTGGGGTATAATTTCACCTCAGTGCTGCACGAGGGGCTGACTGAGGCACCAGCTGGAGCTTGGTGAGATGACCCAGAGCATAAAGTGTGCCAGCTCGTGACAGGAGCCCTGGCCATCTTATGCTACTAGCAAATTAATTTTGCTTTAAGTCTGCTTTTTCCTGAGGATCTTTTGGCAGTCTGTATCCAGCCTGTAATTAACAAAATGACTTGCACCAGTGCTCCCATTCTCTGCTTCCACCATATGAAGCACTTCCCTTCCTGATCAGTTTTGAGCAAAAATGACTTGCAGCCTTTTGACTTGAATTTATTTTTCTTGAAGGGGAGAACACATAAGGGAAATGGTAAAACAGATCAATGACATCCGAACCCACGTGAACTTCTAACACATCCACGATGAGCGACCTACACCGAAAGGCTGGATGAGCTTTAATTTTCCTGGTATTTCCTCTTGTATATTTAACATTTGTATGTTGAACAGTATGTCTTTTACCTCCTATTTTGTAAAGATGGACTGTGAAATAAAATAATTTTGATAAGACTCCTTACATGCTGTGGCTTTGTTGCCTTTCTCTGGGGAAGGAGTCTGTGGAGCAGGTCTTTTAAACCTGAAGTACATTCCGGTGTAATACTTACAGCTAGCTCAGTAGTGTGGGAATTGCTACTTCCTTCAGGGAGCTCCTGGGGGTTTCTCTGGGAGAGTTCTCCTACCCCGGGCCATGCCACGGGTACTGTGGGGGAGGCCTGCAGCAGAAGGCAGAGTAGAAAGACCAGAGAAACGCACACATTTCAGCAGCTTTTTTTTTTTTTTTTTAATTTGGAACACTTTCTTCATAAAGGACACACCTTCATTACAGTTAACAAATGGTTACACTTGAATCCTGTAGACAGCAGAATTCTACACCCACAATTGCACAGGACACCAATGGCTTGGTTCGCTGGAATGCAGTATTAACTTCCAAACACTCAGTTTGCCTTTACCAAAAGATGGCTCTGGAGTCCGTCTCAACATTAAAAGGCCAATTATTGATCTGCTGTGGACAAGAAATAATTGTTGTCCCATCCCCCCACCCCTTAGAAAAGGTGACATGGTCAAGCTCAGCTTTGAAAAGTAGTACTGCACTGCTACAAAAGTGGCACAGTAAGAGGTGCCAACAGAAAGCTGTAAGGAGAGGAGGGCTGTTAGTACCTTGGGTAACAAGGTTACCAGACATGCTGCAAGAACACTTTTTTTTTTGTACAGATTAAGACTATACAAGTATAGGAATGCATACAAAACTTGTTCTCATCCCTTTTACAGTCTTACATGAACAGAATCCAGTTTTCTAATCCTCTCACCTTGTGTATCGTGGTTTACCTGAGTGGTGCCCTTTAAGACTCTCTTGCTAAGCGAGGAAAAAAAAAGGTCCTACTCAAATCAAGCTCCAGAACACCAAGAACTGGAGGGAAGAACATTTTATTAGATGAGCAATACCACCATAATCCATCCCATGAGCATCTACACCAAGAGCTCTTACTGCACTTAATTTACAGTCTTTTAAGTTTGCTCTACACATTTGGCACCATATTTATTTAAAAAAAAAAAAAAAAAAAGGTCCCTTTCCATTTCTGAAGTTGAGTGGAAACTTGAGTTACTTTTTCTGAAGCTGTGCTTTCCTTCCCCGGAGGGACAGATCCTCTGGGTTAGCAGGACAGCTGTTTGTAGTGAGGACATCTCCCACCACTTCTGTGAACAGTCACGTTTCTAATTAAAAAAAAAAAAAAAAAAAATTTGCACTTGTTGGTGAAAAAGGTCACTCATCTTTCAACTCTAGAACGGTCACAGCCAAGTACTTAAACAGTTGTAAAGGTGTTCAGGTGCATGATGGAATAAGGTGGTAAAAAGGAAGACAACCACATTGTAATCGTATATCCTTCCTCTCCAAACCAAAAGGAAGTTCCCTCCCTGACCTGGTTTAAAGGGAAGGAAGCCAGTAGTCAGCACCAGCCCCCTCTCAGCCCCCTCCATGCCCTACTGCGTACGCCTCCAGCCTCCTCTCACTGCACCAACGCACCATCGCTGTCCACCGAGAACAATACACAAGCATGCACACAAACACACACACACACACATGCAGAACTCCATTCAGCAACTGTTAATTTGTTACTGTGTCTATGAAAGATGACAAACCAATTGCCTGCTCTCATCTCCCCAACGGACTGCAGAGACAGCCTGCAGCCACCATCCGCAATCTGACAATACCACACCTATAGAAAGCCATATGGCACCGATTTGTAAAAAATACAGCAAGGAAAAGCCACACCAGCCCTGTACTATTTGAAACAATCTAAAATGGTTAGCTACAACTGCAGTTGTTCAGAGCAGACAGGAAGGGAGGGCTGCTGAGAATGGGCACTGACCCTTAGACCAGAAAGGATGCTGAAAGCCATTCACAGCCGCTCTCCTTGCTCTCTTGCACTAGGACAGTCCAGAAACTCAACCACAAAATCTTTTTCTGTGTAAGTCTCCAGGTGCCGTTCCTCAAGTGTTCAGCTTGCTGAAGAGATGGTTAGGATGCGTTGTAATTTTGCCATACAACAACAGGCTTCCTTGAACCCTGCTGCACAGGTTAAGTATCAGTAACCACGGAAGAGTTAGGTTTTTGGGAAGGAAGGAAACATAGGAAAAAGCTTTTCATTCTGCAGCTCCTAATACAGGCCTATATTTTTTTTCTCCAAAGTTTAATCAACAGAATAGGATCCTAACCATTGGAAAACTGAATGCAAAACATCTGGTATTGGATTTATGCATCAGGAGGCAGCTGCTGTCAACTGACACTTCAGCAAATAGTGAGAAAGGTTAAAAAAAAAAATCCAAATCTGGTACTAGCCAATTAATAAAGAACCTAAGCCACATTTCAATTTCACTTTTAAGTGAAATTAAGTGTCATCTTAAGGAGATGACAACTCTGCCATCTATTAATCTAGTCGCTTACTAAGGTAGGAAAAATGGGGTTTGGGTGTCAGGTTGATGAAAGGAATTAATTGCTAGGGTGAATAAAATGCTTTAATTCTTGCAATGAGTGACAAGGAATTAAGCTTGTATGCTTCTTTTTGGCTGTTTCTAAGGCATTCCTCTTCAAAACCACTGGTTCTAACTTTATGTTAGTAGCAGAATATAGGCTGCTAAAAATAGGATTTAAGCACTTAAAATGTAGTCATGTGCATTACAGTTTGGAGCATTTTCTGTCACTTCTGGTTTTCTTCACCACCTTCAAATCTACGGCCAAGTATGTAAAGAAAAAACAATAAGCAATGGAGGAAAATCTAAGTGATAAATTTTGGACAGCAATGATCTGCTCCTTCAGCCTCCTTTAATTGAGTTGTAAGCAGGGGCTGGATCAAGAACTTAGTTTGCACCACAAATATCAACACCTGCAACCGTACATGAAACCATCGCTATCTGTGCATGAAACTCCAACAGAAGAAGAAAAAGGAGGAGGAGGAGGAAGGGTCACATTACTGCCATGCATTTACAGAACAAGAAACCCAAACCTAGCACCTGATTGATCACAAGAATTTCTTGCCTCTGCTATCACGTTACATAGTGTAATTTAAATGTATGGTTATAGTAATATGGGACAGTGTAAGAGTCAACTCTGAGCAATACCATGATACCACACGTTAAAGAGATGCACTGTACCTTTCAAACTTGAACCAGCAGAATAACGCAGCTCCTTCGTATTTGTGCTCTGTGATTGAGAGTGCAATCACTGTTTTGTATGCTATGAAGCTGACCCAAAGCAGTGGGTCGAGCTGACTGCTTCATTCAGCACCTCCCTGTGACACGTTCCAGTGAAAGCTAGCAACTTCACAGCTGGTGTCATGCACCAGAGCAAAGCAGACCTGCATAAACCCCATGCCACTCCTCAGAGAATGCATAGGATTTTTACTAGCCTTTTTTTTTATTTTTTTTTTTTTTTACCACAAAGAAGGGATTACAGGTACTGCTCAGCTTTAGAGATGAGAAAGAATCACTTGTAGTTCCATAATCTAAATTACATTTGTGAAAAGAGATTACAAAACAGTGCATTTCTTGTGCTTTTTTTTAAGTATCAGAATTCAACGGAAAAATTTCAAGGAGCTAAATTCTCAGTACATTTTTCATTGTTTTGGATTAGCATTTCTCTGTTCAGGAGACACACGGCTCACTCATGTCCACCACATTTCAGCAGCATTCAGATTCTTCAACACAAAGTCAATGGTTTTTTAAAAAAAAAAAAAAAAAAAAAAAAAAAAAAAATAAGTTAAAAAAAAAAAAAA
>VXBL01001705.1:887304-929833 GCA_013400195.1 Aramus guarauna
AAAAAAAAAAAAAAAAGTAAGTTCCCATACATATCTTTTCTTGGGTGTTAGGGCTTGATATTTTAAGCCTGACCTGTAAAAACCCTGAGCATTCTCAACACTTCAGAAAACATTCACTAGTGATGGTACTTGTGATGAATCCTAAAAAATTGTCTTGAGAGAAGCTATTCTGCCTTCAGATCTGAGGAGAAATAAGATACTAAATAGGTATGGAATGCACATAACAAATAAGGGGAAAAAGCTGAGTAGTGACCTCCATATTAATCAATATGCATACATACAGTCTGACAGACCAACCCTACAAACTGTTAGAGCTCCAGCACTTGCTATCAGAGCTCATTTGGTCAGTAACTTTACATGTGAAGATGCACAGCTTGCTCTATCCAAGCTTGGCTGGGCAGCAAGACAAAGCCTTTGACAAACACATGGAGTTCCAAAGGTCAGACAAACAGCGCTGTTCAAATGATCCCTGGGCTTAAGCTGTCTTACCATTTGCTCCTGGACACTCCTCTTTGCTTGCGAAAACGCCTGCTGCAGTTCACTGAGGAAGTTCTCCGACTTTTGACATTTAGCCATAAGCAAAGAGATCTTAAAAAAAAGAAAACCCACAAAGATATAAAGCATGAAACAGATTTTGAAAAAGAAATAACCACTGAAGTTCTCTTCCCTGTTATCATTACTAACATATGCTTTGAAATTTTAAACTAATCCACTAAAGTTTAATTTGTTAATTCCTTACTCAGTAAAGCATTAATGCAGCTCAAGTCAGTAAGAAGAGATGCTGTGCTCCTATACCAGTAATATATTCTATTTACCAGACTCTAAACAACAAATAAACAGTTAATTCTAATCAAACTTGAATGTAAGCTAGTTCAGAGACACTGAAGGGAAAGTGCAGAGCTACTACCTGAGTTTTCAGCATTTTCTTAAGGTAATTTTTTGTACCTTTCTCTGAAAGCATAGGTCTTCAAAAATTTTATACAACAACACATGCTTAACAGTTAGATTAAGCATTGCTTAATTAAGAGCACTCTGGTACAGCCAAAAGAAAGAATGTATAAACATATTCCTGTCATCTAAGACAGACTTTGTCTAATGACTACTGTTTCTTTAGTAAGGAAAAATACTGGGTAGGATGGAAGAGAGAAAGTCTTCCAAGCTCAAGTGAAGTAAATTCAACGTCTTGTACACAGCATTTACCTCATATTGTAATTTTTAACAGGCCAAAGATGATGTCTTTTTTTTTTTTTTTTTTTAAATAAAGCTGTGACTACCACACATCTTGTTTGACTCCATTGTTCCAGGAGACCTATGTACACATCTCAGAGTGAAAAATCAGCAGGCTACTGCTTTAAAGAAGTCTAGTGGATATTTTGGACCAACTACCTTTACTGGCTGCTCAGCTACTCATTAACTGTATGTCTTTACCACAAATCCATTAACTGGGTGTCAAGTATTGATGAGAACAAGTGGCTTGAATAGTACCACTCTACGGACAAGGATAGTGACCAAAAACACAAGGCCACTTTTGCATGTTTGGGTGATTTCATACACAGGTCACAAACTCAAACACAACTCAAATTCCAATTATCATCTTTGTAATGGATTTCAAGATTAGAGATGAAACTTTAGGACCAAAATTGGGTAACGTGGTATTAGAGATATATCAGACTTATCCAGAAACTGTGACAGATTCAGGTGGAACATAACTAACCCTAGAAATTCTCTTTTTTCTTGCCTCTACAGCAGGTAGTCCATCCATATCTGACAGAAGACAAGAGTTCTTGTTACATAATTTTGAGTAACATTTCATTATTCCTACCATCTTGGTTACAAAATGCTTGTACCTGATTAGAGGAGTCTTCAGCACTTTGTTTCATGTAATCCTCCAATTCCTGTTTATCTTTCATTGTCTTTTCCAGCTGGTCATTAGCCTGCCTCAGCATCACCTGCAGCTTTTTCACCTGGGTTGTTATAACAAAATAATTTAATTTTCCATTCTTTTGGGAAGCATTTATTTCCTGAACACAAATCTACTTTACCCCATCGCACCCCCAAACGCCAAAAAGTCTCTCATAAACCTTTGCAACCCAGAAGTTCCTTTGTTGTTCTTTTGAAACACCCTGCACCACAGATTACACCTATAAGGAATCATGGGACATCAAACCACACTGGACTGTTGCTGTGTAATGACTTCAATCATTTATTTCAAAGCAGAATGTGACTCGTCTTCCATACCCATCTGAAAATTGTTCTTCAGTCTATGGCAGGAAATAAACAGCCTCCCATACTTTACAGTCATTTTATGCTGCTAGGATGAGGTCCTCTAATTTTCCCATCGCTGTTAACAATTCTTGCAGTATCAAAGATAATAGAATTTAATGCATGAAAAGCATTTTAGAGCATAAATTATGAAAGATACTGACTTCAGCATGAGCACACCACTTTTTATAGAACAGTGCCTTTACTGCATGGTCTTACAGCACCAGATAAAGCAGTTCTCCCAGGTGAATCCTTAAGAAATAGGCACATGTGGTGCTCACGACCACATTAACAGTAACAAATCAGGTTATGTCAAGAAAACGTCAGAAGTTATCCAGATTTTAAGTATGCTGACATTGTTTAATTAAAACCAATGAATAAAACAGCAGATGGTTCACTGTTGCATCCTTAGCAGTATGAACAACTGCAAAAAGCTTGCTAAAGCTTGAAGAGAAGTCCCACCTGGTCTCTTGTCTCAGCCTCCTGAATCTGGATACCTTGCAACTGCTTCTCATAATTCGAGCACATATCACAGCGTCTACCCAGCTTGTTCCCTGCATTCTGCACCTGGAGAACACAGAGTTATCACCTGACATAAAGGCCATAGAATTCTTCACGGAATGCAGACGGAATGCTACATACTCTCAGGTGTGTTGTGCTATCACAAAATACTACAGATAAAAGACAGTGGTAGAATGAAGTAATGGCAAGATTAAGTTGCTCTAAAAGTAAAGGACAATGTAAATCAGCTGCAGGATATCAGCTTTTCCTGGCACAAGTCCCAGTTTTAGCACAAAAGCGATAAGCCATGACACATAAGAGTTCATCAAGTCATTCAGTGTGTCCTTTTGAAATATATTCCTTAATTATCTATATAGAAACAGACATCTTTGAGAAAAGCTTTCAACAGACCATAGCATTTTTTTCATGAAATTACTTTGTATTACAAATCAAATTATAAACACAATACTATGGTGTTCGGTGTTTTTTGGAGGAAGGGTGTGTGTGTGAGTTTGGGATTGGGTTTTTGTTGTTGATGGGGTTTTTTTTAAATCAACACAAACCCACTCAAAAGTCAGTCAGTTCATGAGGCCAGGACTTCTTTAAATCTTTTTCCTCCTGTAATTGAGCTTTGAATATTTTTCAATGGCGCATACTAATTTTGTTCTACAACAGTAACCAAGATTTACTTTTTAATACCCTCCTCCAGTATCAGAGACTGAATAGAATTGTTTAGGTTGGAAAAGACCTTTAAGATCATCAAGTCCAACTAGCACTGCCAAGTCCACCACTAAACCATGTCCCTAGGCATGACATCTACAAGTGTTTTAAATATCTCCAGGAATGGTGACTCAACCACTTTCAATAACCCTTTTGGTGAAGAAATTTTTCCTAATATCCAATCTAAATCTCCCCTGAAGCAACTTGAGGCCATTTCCTCTGTTCTATTCCTTGTTACTTGGGAGAAGAGACCAAGAAGAAAATAATCAGCTAAAAGAATAATTGAGAAAGAATAAAGTAGAAGACAGACAGATTTTAAAAAAAAACCCAAAACACCACCAAACAGGAGGAAAAAAAATTTCTTGGGGTGCGGGGAAACAAAGAATAAACCAGCTGCCATTTCAAAATTGTAATGGTTTTGGCCAAGGGGACAAATGGAAGTTTTATCAAGGCTGTAAGTAAGGTTTGAACTGAAAATTTGTATTCACTGCTCCACGTCCCATCCACACAGAGTGGCATTTACATGCCCTGCCTGTACTCCTGCCTCCAGAAACTCGTGGGAAGAGTGGGAATTCAGAATTCTTTTCTGAATTCTAAGAAAGGATTGGAGTAAAATGTCATCCAAATGTCAACAGGGCAAGGAAATACTCAAGAGTAAAGGATTTAACTCAGCTCTGAGATCACAACGCCGTAGTTTCTCCAGATATTACAAATTAGTAGCCACAAAAAATAGCAACTTTACAAGAGGTTTGGAGAGACCTCCTAAGTAATGATTTGCAAATAAGTTGAATTCCAACAAGTTGAGGAAATAAAATATCACCAGTTCTTCATCTCATCTGGCCCTTGCCTGGCCTCTTTCACTGCATTCTTACATTCCTTCTTTTTTTTTTACCCCCATCTTGTCTTCCTTTTCACCCATTATGGATTGTTATCTCCCTCCCTCTCGTTTTCTTCCTCCTAACGTGTTGCTCCTTGGCCTTGGCCTCTCTTCTTCTGAAAGAGTAACCACAATACCCCTTTTTCAGCAATAAACCAAATGCAAGCTTTGAACTGGCATCACGTAAAACTGCTGAAAAACTGACAGGCAGAACACCCAGAAGCAAAAATTCCCTTGGTCACCCACACTGAAACTGGCACAACGTTAAGTCTAGTCTGCTGCCTGTTGCTCTCAGAAATTGGTTTCTGATGATACAAGTACCCAACAATTTTCTGAAGCTTCCTTTGCGGTAGCTCTGTGCATTACACATCTTGGCTGCTCATTTCTAAATTGCACTCCATGCACAATCCTCAGTAAAACTCCTTGGCATAAAACCCGGTACTGTTAGCCTGGTACCTGCTGTTAATCTTTGCACTTTCCTAGTCACCCCCAGCTGCACTATAACTTCCTTTCCTTAGCTTCCCATTTTCTCCTTTTCTTTTGAGTTCTCCCCTCTTTTTTCATCCTCTCACATATTTACAAGATGAGCAACTATCTCTGCCAGACTGTTCCCTAAGTGCGAAAATATCCTGTATTTAGTAAAGATGACTTTCCCATGAACAGCATCAGCCAATATGGTTTACATCAGATGTGCTTTACCTACAGAAGTATTCCAAGAGAGAAAAGTGAAAGGCTACATATGATGCTACCTATTTCCTTCCCCACTTGACTCCATGTAAAGCACATTAGGAAGAGCTTTCACCTAGCAGACAGCCCACAACGTGCAGAAGCAGCCTGTCACGCAGGCAGCGGTCACAGCAGGTACTCACCTCCTTCTGCAGCAGGTTCCACTCTGTTTCACTAACCAAGCGGTAACCGCTAGGAGATACATAAGCACTTTCTACGCCTTGTGTAACACTGGAAAGAAGCGAAGCCGTCTCTTCTTGCTCTGGTGTCATTGCTTTGATTGCTTTTTCCTGATCTTTGGTTAACATGAACCCACTTGGCATTTGCAGAGACCCAAGGGAAGCTGTATCAAAGTTCTCAGACACTGAATCTGCTCCAACAAGTGGTCCAAAATCCGACTCGTCCAGGTTCCCAGCAGATTTTGCTTTGTTGTTGTACCCTAAAGCTTTGGACTGTAAAGATCCAGATGTCCCCAGGCTGTCTGTTGACTGTGCTCTCCGTAGTCCATCTTTAAACATATCATTATCCGATTTATTGAAAGACTCACCAGAAGAAAGAAGCAAGTCTGCATCCAATGAATGGACTGAGCCATGGGTGCTATTTACATGCACCTGTTATTGAAAAACAAGGAAGAAAAAAAATTGTATACTCCATTCTAGAAGCATGGTACAAGAGGAATGCTGGACACTGATTATCAGACATAGTAAAGATAAATTTAAATTGGCTTTGGCAAGAACATTTGATCACTAAACTTAAGATGGCAGACAGAAGGATAAAGAACTGAAATTCTAGAATTAAAAAACAAAACAAACAAGGACAAAAAAAAAAAAGACAGTCTTCTGCTAACAGAGTGCTTTTGTACGAATCTGTCTTCCTGCCAGACAAGCAAGGACACAGTCACCTTACATCTTCCAATATTTGAAACAAGGCGCTTCTTCCACTAGAGATCACTTGCAATATCACTTCTAGAACTATAGTCTACACAACAGAAGGCAAATATTCCACTTCCACAAGTAAATTCAGAAGTCTTTAGTAAAACAAAAAAATTACATTAACATAAAAATAAATGGAGAATGATACACTTAAAGTCTACTCTATACTGACAAGTGAATATTCTTCTATTTCTTTCTTCTACTTCGACTGTCTGACAAAATATTGTAAGAGAAAGAAATATATGCTTTAAAAGATTATTTGTACATAAAATAAAATGAAAAGTGAAAAGGCTGGGCTTAAACAGAAAGGCATCCTGGGGAATGCAGATACCAAAAAGCCACACTAACTGTCCTGTGACATGTATAATGCACATTAAGTCTCTTGATCTATTTTTATTTATTTGTAGCACTGAAAAGAGAGCAGTAATGCTTTATTTTAAAAGCATATGTCTGCTTTCAAAATACCTTCCAATATATTATGCACTTCTGTTTTGCCATTAGACATGTAAAGAAGTTAACACTGAAGACAAGCCTCTTGAGAAAAACAGTAATTTCCGAAATAGGTCCAGCCGAGACTAGCAGGCAGCTGATACTTCCATACAGGTGTTTGTAACTTATAACAATATACTATGCATTACTGGTTTTATGACTGTTGGAAATGCCTTGGTTTAAGTGGTTTTAGGCATAATATTTATATTTACTTTAATATGTATATGTATGAGTTTAAGTTCACAACAAACAGTCAAGAGAATACGGACTTATATAAAACTGAATCTTCAGACAACAACTGTTTGGTGATACAAATAATTTGTATTGCAAGTTATTTGTACTGAAATCTCCTCAGAGCTCAGAAGTCAATTTACAACAAGTTATGAGACATGACTGATAATACGATACATTACCAATTGTAAAACACATTCTGTACAGCTAAAAAAGAGCATAAATAGCAACAAAATATAAATCCATAAGCAAAACCAAAACCACTCTGGAAACTATACCCTTACTCAAAATGTAAAATTCTCCATCCTGTATAATTCCTAGAATTAAATAAATGTTGCGATTAAGAGACTTAAAGAATATCCCAGGAACTGAGATTAAAGAAGACATCAGAAGACAAAAATTTTGTTCACTGTCAATAGGTCGCACTTCATATCTGGATACAGATGTGGTATTAGTATCCAGCACAGCATTTGAAATAGAAAAATTTTCATCCTTATTGTAGGATAAAGGGTAGAACTAGATCTCAGCTACATTTAGATGTTACAATTCTGAACATCTTTCTCCATTCTGAACTGCTACAAATCATTGATAACAATAGAGGGCAGACTCTAGAAGTATGTATTTTTTTTCCCCCTCAAAAAGGATAAATACAACAGGCAAAATACCAGCTGACACTGCAAATTTGCCAGTCTCCTGAAGGTTACATAAGCTTCTATAGCACAAACCTTGGTTTGTTTTTATTAATGTGTTCCTGTTTTGACTTACAAAACCAAAATGGCACCTGTCAGATGATGGGATAAACAAGCAAAATGCAGGGGAAAAGGATAAGTAATTGCCCATTTTGATAATGTTTCCAAGTTACAGACTCTGTGCTCTCAACATGCAAAAGGCTTGCCAACTAAGGACATCCAACAGCATCACTTTTTCTGGCTGTTATAATAAATCTACTAATACAGCTCAAGCAGCTTCTGCAAGAACTTGGTGCTGAGCCCTAACTACTGGCTTGGCTAATAAAAAAAAGCTTATTTTTGGTTGCTGAACAGATGTGTCCAAACCTCTACTTGCACAGCCGGATGTAGCTTAATACATACAGACACACACATCATGCTATTTTGTATATGCTAAGCAACTGGGTAATTTCATAATCAGTGATCTCAGACTTGTCTAACCAGTTTACGTTTTATACAGAATTCAACAAGTAGGTTAGCAAAGTAGCTACAATACACTTGCTGAATATTCAGAAATAATTAGTTTAATTCTGAACATTTAGGTGTGTTAGAATGTGGTTAATAAATCCCTAGAGAATTTAACAGCAGTGAACATCCAGAATGCAAAAGGCAAATTACAGTTTTTAACAGCACCTCTCAGAATTGTTAACTATTGTCTTCCAATCTTTATTAGAATTTATACATTCAAGTGCAACTCCAAAGATTTTTCATTGCTTAATAAGAATTATAAGCTACATAGAGCGTGCATTTGTATTTGTAATCAACACCCTGAGGGATGCACGAGTGCTCAAAGTTGCTTTGAGCTATCCAATTGTTTTACCTCTTCATTAGAGAGCTGGGTAAGGGTCTCCTCATGGGCTAGAGAACATGAAGCTTTTGTTTCATCATCTGAATCTTTTTGCTTCTCTTCCTTTCTCTTGCTAAGCCTCTGCTGATCATCTTCTTCCTAGAAATCAGTAGTCGACAGAGAACACATAAGTGGGATTCAATTTTGCCATAGTAGTCAGGACATTGGCTTTCATGCTAAACTAAGCTACTAAGGTGTCACTGGAAAAGGTTATTTTGGTTAAAAACCCAGTTTTATCACATAAGGATTCTTTTGCTTAAAAATCTAGTCTTCATTTCAAAAGACACACAGACTGACTTGAATTGGCCACTGAACTTGAAAAGTAAGTTCTCATTTATGTTCTAGAATAATTTTATTCTAAGAACATATTACCTAGATCAAAATTCTTATTCTAGGGATTACCAAATAGGTAACAAAAGTAGCTGTTACACTGGCTATTGTATAGAACCTGATAACATATTTACATCACTAATGGTGCCATTAACAGCCATTATACAAGCATGAACATTAAAACAAAACCTGAAAACAAGAAGTGCCTTGACTACTCTAAACAATGAATATAACATATGGGGAAAGAATCAAAAGAAAACCATCACAGAACACTAACTCGTAAAGCATGTACACAATCACTTGCATAAGCTAATTTAAAATGAAGCTCTTAATTCAGGCCTGAGCTAGGTAAAAACCCTAGAAAGAAGTGAAATTTGCTATCCTAACATCCTTAACCCAGATGTTTTGCATCATAGATGACTGTTTCTTCCTCCAAGATTTACTTCTGGATATTATTACCTTTCCACTTAACAATACTGGCAACATTAGTTTTAAAGTTACTATATACATTAATATTCAAATTTTTGCACAAATGGAGAGTTTGTTATAACTGTCAGCTGTCATTCAAATGGAGAATTTCTACTGAAACTGTCAGCTAACATTTTTTCAAATATTAACACACTTAAATAACTTGTCTCCCACATGTGATTTCCATACCTGTAATACCACATTAAATCTACAATATTAAAAAAATAAAATTAAATTTAAAAAAAAGAAGAAAGCAGCAATAACCTGATCCTTTTTTTTTAGTTCTTCAACTTGTCGGAGCTGCTCAGAGGTCAGAACAATTTCCATACGTTGCATGTCCCTCATCAGCAAACGCTGAGACTCCAAGAACTGGTCATTGGCTTTTTGCCATGTATGTTTCAACTGGTTGTGCTGTTGTCGCTCTTGCTCTAAGAGATGGCAGACTATTCGAAAAGAGAAGGAGTCGGTCTGAATCAGAATTTTTTTAACCTCTTTTCCAATGAGACACATTTTCACAAATAAAAGTAATTATTGTAATAATCAAAACCAGCCAGGCTTTCTTCAACAAGTATTTAGGATGAAATAAGACATTTTCGTAATTCCCAAACTTGGCTTGTGATTAGGCAAGTATTACTGACAGTTTAAGATTTTCCAATTAGAAGACTAATGCCTTAACTTCATTCATGAATTCTAGTAGTTTATTTCTTTTAGTGCTAGTTTCAAAAGACTGTCTTCAAAGACCCTATTTATTTCAACAGATGGTTCCATTTTTCATTCCTCTACAGCGAATTCTGCACTGTACTGGCATGCCTGTACGTTTACACATCCATTACACCACGAGGCATCCAGAATTGACGTACCTCCAGGAGACATATCAATACTTCATGGAAATAATGCTCATAATTGTACACAAATAAAAGACATCAGTAAAATCACTTTAATAAGAAGGAAGCTTGCTATACTATAAGAACTTAGCAGAATTTCAATAGCATCCCTCAAGAGAATGAATGGTTCTTGTTTTTCTACATCACATTCAACTCTTCGGTAAACATTTCAATGGCTTTCACCTTTAAAAGGTACTGCTTCCCACCTCCTCCCAATTTCTTTAAATCCAATTCAAATAAGAAATCAGAAAAGGAGTAACAGCTGTATCAGTTTTTGCATCCTCAGTGTAAAAGAGTCCAAAGTAGTATTATTAGATAGGTACCTTCATGTAGTTCTTTCCGTAACTTCTCTGCATCTTCTTGCAGGACTGATTTTTGTGTGTTGAGAACAGCCACATACATCTCTAAGTCTGTCCTACATGACTTCTCTGCTTCCAAATAATGGTTCAGTTCTTTAACCTGAATTAAAAAAATGGGACATCCACCATCTCAGTGGAGGAACACTCTCAGGCATTTCCTCTTTCTTAGAAGTTATAGTGGCGTCTCTTCAGATAACATATAGGTGCTGAAGACAAGTTTATTCCTAGAAATCACAAATACTCAAATACCAGCGTGCAAGTTGTATTTGTATTTCTTTCTGAAAAAATTACTCATTAAAAGTCTAAGACATACCAGTATATTTATAGAGTTCCCACAGTTGGATCACAACAGCAGTGGCACTGAGCACAACGATGGTAAAGAGGCTAAGAACAGCAAACCACCAAGCAATCCTTTAATTAGCTTTGATAAGCCAACAACTAAATTCTGTGTTGGTTTTGGGTTTCCTTCACCAAAGAGGATGAGGAGACTGTAATAGCAGCAATAGCAGTCTGAAAACATGACTATGAGGCAAGTTTGAGCTAAACCAGGGATGGTAAGCCTAAGAAGAGAAAAAACTTGGGGACAGACAAGGAAAACATTCAAACCCATGACAGGCTGCTGCAAAAAGAAAGGAAAATCTGCCCATGGAGGACAGGATGAAAAGCAATTACAGTAAGAAAGACTGAAGTAGTACATTAGGAATTTTTTCTTCTTGTTTTTTAAATAGCAAAGCTAACAAAGATCTGGAACAAACATCCTGCAGAATCTCTGGTGAGTACCTTTTAAGATAGGGGTTACATAAACATCCATCAAACGTGATGCATGTACAAATGGATCCTAGCTTGGAGCAGGGAATGGGCTGAAAGATTCCTTTATGGCTCTATTCAGTTTTATGGTTTGTCAAGTTAGGAATCAGAAGAGTTTTTATTTTATAGGAAAAAAAAAGCTTTCAGACAATTCCTGACTGGCTCCACAGAGCTGGTCTTCATCTTCCTCAAAACAGCACATGAGCCACAGACACCGACTCAGAGTTCAAGATAGCTCTTCGACTTTAACTTGCCATTGGTGGTGGGGACAGCTTCTCCTGCCCTAGGTTACCAGGTCTTCTATCTGCAAGTCTTTTAGCCATTGAAAGGGATAAATCTGACTCCTAGAGAATAACCCTTGGGAAGAATGGCATGGGGGAAAACAAACAAAAAAAACCCACAAAAAAGAAAAGAAAAGAAAAAAAAGAAATGCATTGTTTCACTAATCCAACTAAATATTTGACACTGAAAACCAAAATTACATGACTTAAGCAGATCTGAGTGATTTCATCATGACCAACAGAAAAGCCACATGTATTGCTCATTCTGTACGTCAGTCCTCATACCAGCCTAGTAAAATAAACCATGTAAATAATACCTTGTATATTTACAGTGCTGTAGATTAAACTCCTTTAACAACTTCCTAAGTTTGTGCTTAAATATGTCCCTGCTAGATACAAATCAGCAATTCTTTCCCTAAAAAGGTGACTTGAAATAGGACTATCATCAGACTGAAGGAAGAATGAAGTAGAATCAACCACAGGTAAGAATTAAGGGCCTACGTTATTTCCCTTGGTAAGAATCACCACCTAAATTGAGAATTCTTTAAAAACAACCCCTCAATAAATTAGAAACATGGATAAAGTGATAATTCTCTTTTTTACAAGAGATATGAGTTTGTGTTTTACTCATCCCATAGAACACCACGCTCAGATTTTAGAGGACTGACAGAGAAACTAACACAATTCGTAGTCCTGAAACACTATCAATTTTACTCAGATCTTGCCTGTAAGGAAAGAGGGAGACAAGAATGACCTATGATTTTTATAACCAAATTCAGCAGAAAAGTTCCAAGAAAATCTTCTTACAAAAAAAAAAAAAAAAAAAAAAAGCAAAAAANCTGAAGTGGAAAAAAAAAAAAAAAAGAGCTAAAAAATGCATTTTGAGAGCAAGCAAGAAAAGAAGGTTCACTTTTCCTCATCCTCCCCAAATTCAGCCTTGCAATGAAAAGGAAGTATTCTTTTCATCAAGAGAAAAAGCAGAACTACCTAGAGAACTATTATTCCTAGGAACGTTTCAAATCTCCAACGTTTGACCTATAAAGCAATTCACAAAGAATCTATGAAGAAGGAAAACACTCAAGTATGGACTCTCAATCAAATGAAATTGTTAAGGTTGTTAAATGAATTACATTATTCTCCCAAGTCTCAGACAGACCTCCAAGTTGGACTAAAAGGAGAAAAAAAAAAAAAAAAAAAAAAAGATAAAGAATTCCAGCAAGTGATGAGCATCTATTTAAATGAAAATGCAAGTGATGCAGAAGACAAGAAAGGTATTTATTTGTATGTCTTAAAAACATCCAAATGGTAAGTTGTCTTGCAATGTCAGCCTTTTTGACTTTCAAGACAAAATACTTGTTACAGAAGACATTGATTCATTTCTGTATCAAACAGTACATTAAATGCAGCTATCTTACAGATACAGATATTACTTACTCCGTACAGCTGGCGAGAAAGTTCAATAAGGGTTCTGACATATCTAAAGAATACAAGAATGCTAGATATATATCACTGACATTGATTTCTTGGCAGCCATGAACAGTATCCCTTTCTACAAATCTGAGATTTGCTTAAATTTTAAGATATAAAAATTCTGGTGATATTGCCTCAGTTTTATACCCAGGATTAGAAAGTGAAATACAGCAGATGCTGGAATGAAGTTGATAAAAGAATTCAGCAAATGCAAATCTTTCTGTGGTTGTATTAATCTAAAAGCCAGGCTGCTGCAGACGTCCAAAGCAGCTATTTTTCTAGAGTTTTTTCTTCTTTTTTCACTAGTAGATCTGAAGCCATGCAACTTAAGCTAAGCACAGATGACACACACAAACACACATAACACAACCCTCAAAACGAATATGGGAAAAGACATATAGGCCACATATGTTATTTGAGCTACAGGAGAAAAGATGTATTGCATATGAAGAGTTTCACAATACACCTTTTTCTCTCTTACAAAATTTGACTTATCTGCATCAAACTAGAACGATGCAAGACATAAATGAGGATACAGTTACACCTCCACCTCACCTTTGATGCTTCTAGCTCTTTTATTTTTTCTTCAGCTCCTACCAATTTCTCCTTTAGTGCGGCAATCTCTTTCTCCATAGGCATCACAACCGAACGCAGCTTCTCAGCATCTTCCTGGGCCTGAAGTTAATGCAATAAATTATGAATAACACGTTATCACAGTTTTCACCACAACAGTTTCTATTATCAGAGACATTTGGAGACAATCTCTACGCCAACAAAAACAGCTGACTAAACTTCCATCTTCAATACTAATCATCTTACTGCTATTTATTTAGTTCAGCAGTCATCTCTATGACAACAGGCCGATATTATTCCATTCACAGAAGGCAGCTAAATTCTAAATCCACGTATGGATTAGGCCATAAATATCTGCTTTTAAAGAGAACGTTAGTAAATCTATCACTCTTGATACTTGGGAGAAAATTTACAATCAGGCATTTCAAGATATGTACACTTTTTTGTAATTAAAGGCCTGTCCTGCAACTTGCTGCCACACAGCACATAAAAAAAAGTGTACCACAAGAACTGCACGATGAATTATTGACCATTCATTAACTTACTCAAAGTCAAAAGAAAAAGGATCCGCACAGCAATGCGTTGTGTAGCTTTGTCCTATTTTGGAAGACCATTTTTCAACTTTAAATTACTACTGATGTAGCATCAGTTTTTGGTGTTACTGTAGTAAGTATTTCAAAACTATATACAGACAATTTATCAAAAAAAGTCATGATTTTTTCAAAAAGGAGTTCTGAAAAGATCAAAGCAGGACAACAGAATGAGAAGATAGATACAAGGAAGGAAAAAAAAAGATAAAGAGCCAGGTAAAAATAGCAAGAATTAAAATGAGAAATAGCGTTCGGTGTTCAAACTCAGAACTGCACATGTCAAAGGGTGGCCCTGACATCCCCGTTTCTTAAATGCTCTGGCTTTCCTTCATGGATGCACTAAAAACTTTCCAAGTGAAAGTAACAGCTCCCATAGACTCCACAACAGCAAGCAGAATGCTCAGATAGTCACCACAGAAAAATTCTTCAATATACAAAGAATTTAAGCAACTTAATTTGGGTTGGGTTTACGTATGGAGGCTCCAGATGCTCAGCTGTTCTCTATCTTCAACTGGAGGAACTCAGCAGGGGAGGGAAGGCAGAGAACTGTGTCCCAGCGCTGAATTTTCAAAAGATGACAGTTTTGCTAACCTGACCAAAAGACAGCCGCTAAAAGGTAACATTCATGTCTTGTTTTAAATCCAGACTAGAATGCAGGTCTTGGAGGCTACTTCATTTGACTTTCAGTTTCTGGTAAGCTTACTGACAACTGTATTCTGAACAAGACTTTCAGGAAGAAAAAGAGATAGTATTTTTAACCGTTGGAGCTTTCTATACTTAAAATTAATAGGCAAAATACAATTGCAACACTTGCAACTATACTAATGTTACCAGGCCCTTGGGCTCTAAAAAGCTTTAAAGAAAACTCTATAGACAAAACAAAATTAGATTTCTTCATGTTGCATTCACTTCTGCTATGTTTTGTCGCTGCTAGTTTGCTCATCCAAAGAGTACAAATAAAATCCACAAGGAAAGCAAGGGACATCACATGGTGCAGTGAATTCAACACCAGGGCCACGTGACGGTGTCACACGTACATACATATCCCATCACCAGCAGCCAGCAACCCATCAGTCACATTTTTCAAATTGATGGGAGTAGGAGTTCAACTTCAAAGACTGTGTTATATCTCATTTCTTGTACAATTTCTATTCATTTAATGCTACCTATAGCCAGCTCATATCCACTAAAGATAACCCAACATTTGTAGGACTGTTGAAAAAGCTTTTTCCTAATTATTCGTAACAACTGCAGGAACATTTTATCACCAGCCTGATTTCACACCGTTCACAACACTGAATACAGAACAACAAATGTGTCCATGTTGGAGCCAGTTCAGAGAAACAAAGTTCCCCGAAAGCAAAATCAGACTGTTTAACAGCAACCAACTGGAAAACTGTATCAAATTCCATATGACAGAAAAGTTACCCTAGCTTTTCCTGCTTGGTAAACAGAGCTGAAGTTTGACACCATGCTTGCAACATATTGGTAAGGTGTGATACTGAACTAAACACTCAGAATAGGCGCTATCTGCTAACAAAATGAGTGCTGGTCACTGGGTCTGCTTTTGAAGGTAAAGTATAATTACTGAGACTTCCAAATCAAGGCTGAAGTTTTAATAAAGTGAGAATATTTCCTGTTGAAAAATGCAACATTAAGATACCATCACATGCAGCAAGAGGCATCACAGCATCATGTTTCCTGTGTTAAAAGGTGTTATTCAGACTCTTCCAGAGGTGCGATCCTTAAAACATTTTTTTCCTTCTAACTTTTTGCCAAACTAACTTGGACTGTCAAAGACCAAGGTTTTACACATTATCAGCTTGTATTTATTCCTCGCCTAATCAAAAACCAAGCACCCAAACCACTTCTGCCCCAGCAAAATCTGCTTCCCCCAGCACAGCGGCTGAAGAACACACCACAAGGGATCTGCAGACCACAGCATGAAGATGACTCCACAGAGAGAACAAGCTAAAACTGAGTCCAAGTCACCACACACAGCATCACATCGCTAGCCTGACAGCTAGCTACAGCAATCCAGAACGTCCTTTACTGTTACTCCAACCAACATCTTCAAAAGAACAAAAACCTGGCTGGAGAAATCTCAGGCAATATTGTACCTGAACTTGTTCCTTAAAAACAAGACAAGCAGAAAACACAGACACAATTTGAGAATCTCTCTTTAAAGTAGGAGTAAACCATTTAAAGTTCCTCTAAATCTATACCACTGTTCTTTATCGTTACCAATGAAAGCAGCTTGCTGTAGATCAGATTTTATAGCCAACTCTGTCACAGAAACCAGATTACTCTCCCCTTCCAATTTCCCCTCTTCTGACTAATTACACTTCATAACAGAAGGTTTGTCCTTTCTTGCTCTCTCTATATGCAAAATACCTGTTCTGTAGACTGCTGCTGCTCAGAGTTTGACGCAACTGTGCTAAGAAGAGTCTTTACATTCATCACAGCTCCAAGATCCAGCAAACCAGATCCTTTCCTGAATGGAAAATGCAGTCTAAATAAAAAGGGATCAGCCAAATTTTGTCACTGGGCAAGACCCATCCCCACCAAGTCACTGCCCAGAGGGAACCCAGTCATTACCAAGCACAGAACTTGCATGGAAGTGCATGCTGCTATGGCTAGACTGCTTTTAGCACCTATAATAACAAAAAAAAAAAAAACCCAAACCTATCTGGTCTTACAATGTAACGGGAAGATAGATTTTTATAAATCACCAATACGTTTTCTGAAAGATGAATCATTAGGTAAGCGCACTTACATTAGACCAAAGTATTTACCTTTTATGAGTCAGGAAGGGAGATTTATAGAATACACATGAAGTTTTCAGCACAGATTTCTTAGGAATTGTTGCTTTACAATAAAAATCACAGAACACACAAGTTTTCTACAGAGATTTGGCCATTTGCAACTTGAAATATATTTACGTGGAAAAGCAAAACAGCTGCTTCCAGACAAGTGCACGTGTTCCACCAGACGGGCTCTTTCTGACAAGGGGATGCTCAAGAATGCCAAATGCCAGGTTCCCAGACTAGACGTGGATACCTCTGGCAAAGTAGTCACAATCTAGTAAATACAGCTCAAAATAGAATACTTATCCAAACAGTACCCACCCACTCTAAGCGCTCCCAAACCAGGATAAATAACAGGCACACTGCAAGCCTGATAGCACACATACCAGAACTGTACACTCAACCAAATAAACTTTAAATTCAAAGAGATACTTACAGAATTTGGAGCAACATTTGTTATCTATCTTTCATCTCTTTCAGGGGAAAGAGTATGCAGACAAGCAGCATAATTGTTAGCAATTATTAAGTGTTAAATTTCAAGGATTTTATTTGTAGCTTAAAACGGATTTTATAGCCTGATTGAACACAACTGAACAGAGATATTATCCAGTCAAGAGAGCCAAAAAGGTTAGCATCCTGGACTGAAACATACAGCTTGCAATCTTGTCTCTGTTCTGTCCATTCTTCTCGCCTCTCATTCAGAATGCTAGACAATAGCATGGTTTTCTGCGGGTTTTAAGAAATGTGATGCATTATATGCTGGTACAGCATCTACTTACAACCCAAAAAGCAAAGTACTTTTTTATTCCTTTGAGATTGTTGAAGATTCCTTAGAACTGGCTAGAAGATGAAGATATTTCTTAAAAACTCTTTCCAAGTTAATGCCTAAAAATATAATAAATCCATCCTTATAATGAAGCATATAAAGATGGAAGATGAATACAACATTGTTGGCTGGAAATACCATTTTGCATGAGGAATTGATCACAAGTCTTCAAATAGCATATCCCAAGTGATCAAGAAAATTCCTCCTTTTGTACTGACTGCTGATGCATGAATATTCATTATTTTGCTAGCCAAACACAGCTTTTTGGGGGCTTGGGATTTGCCTGTTTGTTTTCAAGTGAAATTGAATGTCCTTTTTCTAATTTTGATCTAATTCTTAGTCTCCCTGAGGAAAAACCTCACAGGTTTAATGACAAAGAAGATTAAAAAAAACTCATGCAAAGCAGTTTAAGCAATTTCTTCAAGCTGCACTCTGAAGACCAGATTTACCCCTCCCCCTCATATTGTATAGAGTACCCATCCCTCCACTTTACAGGCCTATAAAGCTTTCTGGGCTCATATTAATCACAGATTAATAAATTGATCACTGTATATGTATTTCCCATTTAAAGGAGTACAGTTGAAAATGTTATTTACCTGCTATACTAAACTTTTAAGTGCTAAGTGGCTCATAGTAAAGCCAGTAAGTTTAGGAGAGCTGGTCTGTCATCTGAGCAACTTGCAACTCCAACTGTTACATGATCAGTACATTCAGACAGAAAACAAAAAAGGGTGAGATTAGTTATTGGAAAGACTCTCAGTCAAAAGAGAGTGTTTTCTGAAAATTCTTATTGGCAGTTTGTTGGTAATGCACTGTCGGGACATTTACACTATGAACTCTGCATCTTCTGGGTTGTTTCTACAGGACTCACCACACTGATCCAAATTTTAACCTTCCTTCCAGCATCAACCAAAGTCTCTCAATAGGGCTAAAACGTTCTCTTAAAAACAACTGATGTCTTAAAATTCCAGTGGCAGTAATTCTGTAGTCAGAACACTGGCATCCACATTTATTCCACTTATTATGTAGAATGTTTATGATATTCAATACTGCATTTCTTCTGCTGACAGTAAGCAGAAACAAGGAATTGCACTGATGTGGCACATTAGCAGATGTTAGTCTACTCCTTTATTGAATACAAGATCATTTATTACATTGAAATTGTCTTAGAATACCTTGAAGACTACTGTAAGCCTGCAGAGGAGACACAGTCACTTAAATGCAAGTTTTTATAAATTGATAAACAAAGATTCCAAAACATTGATCTATTATGACAGGTTCAATTTCCTTCCTGCCTGAAATACACCAAATTTTGAAACTCAACAAAAAAACCCCACAACTCCAAACTCAACACAAGGCACATCAATCTACTTCTATGAACTCTAAGTCACAGATCTTTGAACAACAACAAAATCTTTCCAAACTCCAGGTCAATTATCTTTCATCATCTAGAGTCTGTTGTTTTGTGACAGCAAGGTTCTGTATTTCCTAGGAAGCCAGTAGCATTGTGTTGCACTAACATGGCTTACCTTAAAGAAAGACAAAAGACATTTAGGTATAGTGCCCACTAAAAACTTCAAAAGAAGTTTATTAGATGGGAGAAAGGGAGTAAAGGTGCAGAATCATAAAAGAAATGTTCTAAGTCTCCAGGAAAATCTAAAGGGGGCTTTACTTGAGTTCATTTGACATTATGACAAGAGACTTTACAAGGCTTCCTGCTTTTACAAGCTGAAGGCCAATCCTTACCACCTTCCCGGGTGCAATCCTCTTACTGAATCCACACAATCAGGTACAATACCTTTATGGATTCAAATGCAGGATTAGGTCACGATGACTTCCATGAACAAAGAGCTGATAGTTGACAGAACGAATGTGTATTTCTGAGGAATTATAGCAGAGCGCAGAAACCACACAGGTGTATCTTCAAACAAACAAAATCAGAGAACTAGATTTCAACGTACCTTTTTCATTTCATTTTCTAGATTTTCTTCCTCTTGACCTTCAGACAGTCGCCGCCTTAACTCTGCTATTTCCCGTTCCACATTTTCTCGATATTGAGTCCACTGAGCTCGCTCTTGCTCCAACCTGTGATGATACTGGAGCTCATAGTCACGAACAGTCTCTATAAAACAGCATTTTCAAAACTTATTTTCAATGTAAGTTAAAAAAACAGAGCTTTAGAAACTCCATCTCCAACTAGTCAACGATTTATCATAATTGATCAAAATGAGGACAACAGCGAACTCTCCCCTCTCTTCGACTCTTGCCTCAAAACCCAACTATATAAGCAAAAAAATCCAAAGGAACACCATCTCAGTTTGTACCATCACTAGAACACAAACAAGCCCCCAAAACTGTGTAACTCTTAATTTCAAAACAACATACATGTCTAAAATCCTATTTAACAGCACATTTTGTATCTCCAAGCGTATCATCTGAACAAATTACCAAAACCCTACTTATTTAGTCCAAAATGCAAAGGAACTAGAACTTTTCATGTAGCTCTCATTTCCCTATTATTAATATTACAGCTTCAGGTAATGAGCTGACTTTGTTTACATACGTACAGCAGCTGGCACAACTGTGCCTTGATCTAGGTTCATGTATCTATGCAGATCATAAATAAATAGAAATTTGTGATGGAAAAACCATTGGCTGTCGGCTCAGGATATTGTGATCCTGTTTGTGAACCTTTAAGAAAATAGTCCATTACGGCAACAGGCTGTCCCCAGTTTACATCCTGCATTTTGTTCCTTGCACACAGCTTGTCTCAGAAACATCAACAGCTGTGCAACATGCAAACATTACAAAGAATAGCTCAGAAATACCAAGGAGGAAAAAAAAAAAAAAAAAAAGACCCATGGCTGATACAGAGCAGCATGTTCAGTCACTAGCCTGTGGACAAGTCCATGTGATAGTACTGGAGGGACACTTAACTGACAGCAGAACTATGTTTACAGAGGAGAGAAGAGAATCATGCTGTCAGCCTAAAGCTGTTTTCAGACTCCTCAAATTATATGTATTATACTTATCTTCGTAAAAGCATAAAGTATCACATTCATAGTCCCTCAAAAAAGCTTTGTGTACATATGGGTGTTCCCATTGCCACGATTCTTTCTAAATTCTATGCCCATATTACCAGTAAAGAACCACCAAGCTCCTTTTCACGAACTTTGGAACTATGCCTTATTACTTCTGTAGCCCAGCTTTGCCAAGCCATGAAAAGCAGCTATCCACATGCTCTGCAAGAGAAGTACAAATCACTAAATGCATATTAAAGAGGTGTCTGATCTTAGCCGCAGCAGCTTGCCTGGTTCTTACCTTTCATAATAGCTTGTAGTGAAGCTACTTCTTCTTGCCACTGTCTCTTCACCTCATCGATAGCTTCTTGCTTTGTGTTCTCAGACACTGTAGCTATTGCTTTGATGTTCTCCATTTCAGCATGAGCTTCCATCAGCTGGGTCCGCAATTGTCCCAGATCATCTTGTGCTGCTTGCAGCACTGCATTCTGTCTTTTCAGGTCCTCTGAAAATACGTATTAATTTAGCTTGATTAATAAATTAAATTTGAAGAGTATCCATAGTTTCTATGGCAAAGAACAACGCTCTAACAAGGGGGCGAAGGAAGCACTGATATTAAAGTATCTACCCATAAGGACTGAACAAAAGTTAGCAGGTATCTTTAGGGAACATTGTATTTCTTGACTTCGCTTGCCCTTGCCTTTTTCTTAAAAAAGTACCTTCTCATGGACACAGCCACAAAGCAGACACTGTACGTGTAACCTATAAATCAACATACCCAATGAAAGTGAACTGTGTTTTTAATTAGTTCATTATTATTTAACTCATTCTGGTAATGAATCTGGAAGAGACAAGAACAACAGACAGGAAGACAGTTCTTCCCCCATTTTTTGCACCAATTTGGTCCTGAATTTGGATAGAATACTTCATATTTCTTGAATAGAAACACTGTGACTACTATATGGAGCCCACATAAGAAGACTATGTAGCCTAATTTGCTTTTTACCATGGGTTTGCTAAAACTGAGCTTCAACTAAAAAAGGTATACATTCAATGGAACGTCCACTACTTCTCTAACTGTTGCAACTACAAACAGAAATTAAACTAATTTCATATTATCCTCCTGAGGTTTTGGTTAATCTGAAGCAAAAAGTTCTGGAAGATGTATGTTATACAATTCATTTCAAAAGCACTAACACAAAATATGGTTTTATGCCCACATAGCCTATTTCAATGGCAATCACTTTCAGCAGAAACATCTGGCCAGTGTACAACAAACAGCAAGCTATCTCCATGTATTTCCCTCAGTACCAAAATGTTTAATCAATCCTGGTGCCCAACACCTTACTCCTTGATAGAGAATATGGAATCCAGAGCCAATTGAACACTCAACAGGGGATTAATACTTGTGTAAAAAACCCCAAGATCATGTAATGTTTATATTACTTAGTTCTCAAATGACAGTATTAAGGATGGGTTGTGACAGGCCCACTGTATATTTAGAAAAGGGTTTTGGAGAATGGGGAGGGGGAAAAAAGCTTGAGGGAAAAATAAAAAAAAAAAGAAAAAAGTAATTGCTTGTATATTCTCCTCTAGTATCCTTTTACTTCAGTACAGGTGAAAGTTGGAATTTTCTTCCCCGCCTCGTCACAACTTCCCCCCCCCATTTTTTGACTGTTCTGAAAAGGGAGAATTATTGCTGATCTCATTAGTAGTGTCCTGTATAATAAATTTCCTTTCATCCGGCTGCTAGAAACACAAAGAAATAGGCCTTCTGTATGATCTGATCTTCATTATGCCTGTTGTATTTCGGCTCTCATAAGCTTATACAAGCAGCTGCAGTCTTAATGCATTATTTTTTGGCTCTGCTTTCATATGTTAAGGACAGGAAAATCATCAAGATTAGAAATAAATCAATTTGGCTCTCAGAACAACAGCTATCTCTGCTCGCCAATTCTTCATCAGATATTTGAGCTCATATGGTTCAAATTTTCCTATAAAAAGTGTTATTGAAATAGATGCCCTTGGCTGGTATTAAAACTTTTATAATGTTTGTCTGCTTACATTCTAACTCAGATGGAAATTTAAGACAAATTAGTATTACATAAAAAAGCTAGCCACAAAGTACAAACAGCACACCATCTAGACTGTGTCTTTCCACTTACCAGATCAGCTGCTGTTCAGAGAATGAACACACCATGACTTCAGAAAGTTAGTATTAAAACTCAGTGGTGCTGCTTCTGCATGTACATCAAGTTGCTCTGCTGACTCCTATCCATGCAGGCAAATCCTTCAACTTAATTCTAAAAATTCATTCTAGGAAGCTAAATAGCCTTCTACTGAATTCCACTCTCTGCTTGTCTCTTTTATTATATGTTTAAAAGGCTACTGTCACTTTTCCATTTTTTGGCAAATCAGACAGAACAACAATGCCTTATCCCACTAACCACGCTGGATATGCCGTCGACTATCCCAGTAGAAAACCCCCTTAAATCCTAATTATCCTTAACACAAAAAAAAACCCAAATAAACAAACAAACAAAACCCCAAACAAACATGTGGTGTGCATTGGCAAATGGGGAGTAGTAGTTGGCATTACAAAGGTTATTCTTAGATACAAGGATTACTTGAAGATTAAGTTTAATAAACTTCAGAGTAATTCAGAGAATTGAGAACTTACCTTCCTTAGCCAAGTATAACTCCTTAAATTTTGCTCTCTTTTGATTAAATTCTTGCTCAAGTTGCTGCTTTGTGCGCAGAAATTCTGCATTGACCTTTTCCAATTCTGCTACGCGTTGTAGAAGAGCAACTAAAAATAAAACAGAAGATAAGGTATGTCACTAAAAGTTAAGGCATCCCATTCTGCAAGTTTGAGGTTTGAGACTTACTCTTTTTAAAATATCTTTACTCATTAGCTCAGAGGTTGCCCCATGATACATCACAACAACTAATCAGAGTCCTTTAAGCAAAAAAGGAAGATAAGTTTTCTTAGACTGTAGCACCAACCTGTAATCAGACATCTTCACAGCACTAGAGGTGAATGTGGAAGGAAATTCTGTAGAAAACAACCAATCTCTCTATAGAAAATCGGTGTTTTCTTTTACAATGAGGGAAGAAGTGGAAGAAAAACAGTGCCAGAATTATTTCTACTGGTGTTTCCAAAACACTGGGAATTTAGTCATGAGGCACAGAAACAGTGTGTGAAGGCTGAGTAGCAAAGCACCAAGTTCTCAAAGGCTGAGGTCAAAGAAAACAAAGGGACAGCTGCTCAGCTAACAACTACAGAAGAACAAAGCACAGAAACACTTGAAAGCTAAAAATGAGGTGCCATTATCTTTCCTGTCTTCGGTTCTGCACATTCACCAAAACAAGGTGAACTGGACTATACTTGGAGAAGTCTGCCAGAAGATGCCCACAATCTGTGGAGAAATAATCATAAGATCAAACTCTCGTTTCCAGCAGGTAAAAATCCTCAAGGGCGCACATTATCACACTATTTTCTAGTATTTTGCACATTAGCAGTTGACCTGGTGGTACAACGAAAGAGGGAACAGTAGGAAGCCCACAAAGCACCTAAGGATTGTTGCAATGTGGTTATTATTGAAAAAACCCATACAATACCATTGTATGACGCTATAAAGATCCCACACAACCACCGACCCTGTAATATTGATCTTCATGTACAATATTAACATCTTCGCACCTCAAGAAGTATAGGCCTGGTTTATGTGCCAGAAAGTTTCATATTGCACATCTCAGAATTCAAATACAAAACAGAAACAAAAGACAGATGAGGTAGAACAAAATCCATCTCCATGCTGCAATACACCAGCCAAATAATGTTCCTCTACATAATTCTCTATCTGTTCTGCAAAAGCATTTTATGGACACATTCCAACTCTGTCGTGCAAAGCTGAGTCACTTCTTTTCAGTTATAGCCTCTATACAGCACAGACTAGATATATTAAATATTGATCCATCAGAAGTATTTACATATCACACCCAACACACTTCCCCCCAAAAGCAAGCAGTGAAAACACAGTACAAAGGCTACATGACTTCAGCAGCATCAAATATTTAGACTTGCCAACAGGCAGAGTCAGTTCTAGAACTTAGTGGCAGAACACTGGATGGTCAATGCCATTGAGATGGAGTGAGTTATATTTGGTTTTAGTATCAGATGACTTAGAGTGAGAGCAGACACAAACAAAAGGACCTCTTAAAAGCACAGGTATGTTTTACTGATTGCTGGTTATGAGGGCTTATGATATTACAAAATACGACACTGAATCTGTTCAATTCTGTATCAGAAAAAAGATATCTGTAGATACAGCACTAAAAAAAAAAAATGTTGCTTTTTTACTGAAATCCTCATTTTGTTCTTTTATCATTTTAAATATTAACACATGAGTTTTCCTGGCCAGCAACCCCTACCTGGATTGTGCAAAGCCAACTGCATAAGAGTGATCTCCAGAAAATGAAAGAAACCTGTAGCAAAGACAACACACTGAGAGCAAAGCTTCAAGCGAGTAAGGAAAGCAGCTGGATCAAAACCAGGAAAGAAATAGCATAGACGGAGCCGGGTCCAGGTAGCAAAAATGCTTCCCAAGGCTAAAGAGTTGCCTTTGATCTCTTGCTGAAGACTTCCAAAGGGAAAGGGTTTGCCTACCTTTTCACTCCCCGCTAATTTCTGAGAGCGATGCTGCCAGCAAAGCTGCTTCCAGCAGCCTGGGGGGAGCAGCTCTGCTGGCCCCAGCCAGAGCCCCTGTACAGCCGGCTGCATGCCTGCTTCACTCTCCTGAGGGATGAAAAGCCATGCTTGGCTCTAAAGGGGTGGTCTTGATCTCACAGTTTCAGCTGTTCAAAGAAAACTATTGGAGGCACTAATGCTTCAGTGAGCTGTATGCCCTGGTTAGGGGCAGGTTGGTAAACCCTACAGGTGCAGCCACACGGGTCCAGCTTCGCAGTTGCCATCTGGGCAGTCTGAAGCTGCATGCAGATGTTCAAAACAAAACAAAGAGGAATCTGGACATCACCCACCTTACAAACACTGCCTTGAAGATCATACAAGACATTGTTTAATTCTACAATTACTAAGTCTGAAATTTAGCAAATCAACTGCAGACACCAGTAAACCTCCCTCTGCTCCCAAAAGAAGACTCAAGCACTCCTTGTTTACTTGTATCCCTTTCCATCTTTCTCTCGCAGAGAGACAGCGGCAGCTGTGCTACTGCTCCCATGAGAAAGCTGTTGTGTGAAGGTACCAAGTTGTATTTCTTCTGAAGGAGAGAGTCGTTTCTGCTGAGGATGGAAGAAGAGAGGACACCACAAGAACAGAAACTACAGGAGCTTTAAGCTAGAGGAATGACAGATCCATACTTTTTAAATCCTTCTGCCCAAATGGAAAGGGGGATGGCAGAGTCACCAAGCAGGGAATGCATTTTAAACTTGAAATATTTACATTTACAGTATTCCCCTTCCCTACAGCCTGGCAGTTACGTTTAAAAAAGTGAGTAAATAAATAATCAACCCCACCACAACAGAGCTGTGGCCGCCACCAGAATCAGCTGTAGGCATTGAGAAGAAGAAACAGTTTAAAGATCTCAACTCCAGGTCATGCATCACTGCAACTGTGTATTAACATCATTCTTTTTATTCAGATACTAAAGTTTAAAGTGCTTTTACCACCTGTACTATGTATGTGGCTCAGGACAGACCTCCATGTATACCACGCTGGAGAGCGAGGAGCTTGTCCGCACTACCACTAGCCACCACTGACACAAGGCACACTCACTTGAGGACAGTAAGCTGTGTAAATACATCAAACCCCCCTGAAACGGGGTTAAAAGCAAAAGAAGGTTTATTTTCTAAGACAGCATGACGACTATCTTCTTTCTACTAAGTATGAATGATTACATTTTCACCAAAATTGCTTTCCTCTCCAGGGGTGTAATTTGTACAATGGCCATACAGACACTCCACTTTCCAAAAATAAGGCGTAAACCCAAATCCAAATTGCCAGATGCAGGTACCCGAGGGCTACATGACACAGATGAAAGCCTGCCTGGAAAGGCATGGAAGTCAATGGCAGGAAATGGACTCATTCACACATTTTCAATCAGGCCTTTCTCATTTATAGCTGACTTCTTGCTCTGAATTTAGGTCCAACTCACCCCAGGTCTGTAAGAGAGCTGAAAAAGAAAACTTTTTATTTGCCATCGTGAGCTATCAACTTAAAAAAAAAAAAAAAAGAAAAAATCCCAAATCAAAACATGTTTTGCAATGACAGTATTCATTAACTTCCCCGAGTCCCTGTGCTCCCATCGCCAGGCGCAGAAACGCAGCCATCAGTGTTTAAGGACACCAGTGAAGTATACAGTCAAAGCCCGATAGACGGTCAGCTCTCGTGGAGCTATGCCCAACTGAAACAGGATCTTGTGCTACACACGACATCAGAGCAGACACGGGACATGCTGTATTTCACAAGAGCAGTAGTGTGGAAGATCTAATTCCTTAATTAGGACCCTAACTCATCAAGAAACAAACAAAAACCCTGAAATAGCACTGAGAAGAAGGTAAATTAAAATTGACATGCCAAACTGAAAAACAAACAAGCAAACAAGAAGCCCCTTTGGCCAACAATTATTAGCTGGAAATAGTGGGTTTTTTTCCAGACTATGGGGGCAAACAGACTCCCGATGACACAGTTAGACATGCCAATTAAATTAGTACCTTTGTTTCTAACAAACAACACGGATTTTGCAGAGACACTTCAGGTCAGACGCAGGGATCACCATCTCCCTGTTTAACATCAACATTACAGTGAAGTACAGTGTAGGCTATGATGTGGTTTAACCAGGTAGAACTCAAAAGAAGGGCAGCAAAATGAAGTTCAGAGCCGAGTCATCAATTTACAGGAGAACCATGAAACTATAGGAGTACAAAAGAGAAACTCTAGTAAAAAAGATACAACTTTGTCTTAACCCACTACTCGGCAAAATTTCAATTCCAGGAAAACACACATTTCTTACTGACTAGTTACTTAAATGCTGTTTCACTGATCAGCTCCCAAAAGGATTAAATTTAAATATGACAAAGTTTCCAGTTACACAAACGTGTAGTAACCATACCAGAAGTAAGACAGACAAAGCTGATTATCAATAAGACTATTTTTGACCAGGTCTATTTATAAAATTAATGCCACAAAGCTTTCTACTTGATATTTAAAGTGTCTAACATGACATCAAGAGTTCAGTCCCACATAGCTAAAATCTGAAAAACAGATCAGAAAAAAAAAACCCTATACATACAATGAAATTTTTGAAGACAAAAATAAATCAGTAATAGTAATAAAAAAATAACTTCTGTCATACTTCTGTCATTTTCCACCTCTTTCTTTTCCTGTCATGATTGCTCCAGACAGAAGTATGGAAAAATAAAAGAAGATATGGCTGCTTGTTTTTCTTCATGCTTATTTCCTAAGAGTACCAATTTTTATCTATCATGACATCATATTGTAGGCAAAGTGATGCTACTATATAAATTTTTAATCTAAGAGTCTGCCACCAGGACACATATTTAGATTGCAAGAAGTTTTTTCTTTATTTTCTTCAAACAGGATTTGACTTTTTTTTTTTTTTTTAAAAAACCACCTAAAAAAAACACCCAAAAAATCCCCAAACCCCCACATACTTAAAATATACTCCACTACAGTTGTTCTGTAACAGGCATTCAGAAGTAAAGGAATTAATAAATTATGGTTCTTTTAATAAGCACGTTGAACAGCAATAATTCCTGACTTATGAAATGGAGGTTGCTTTATTTTCAAGGAACAAAATTTGCCCTTACACACAGATATTCATTGGCGGCAGACCAAACTGAAGGGGGGGAAAAAAAAAAGGGAAGAAAATAATTATTTGTTTTTCCCAAACTTGCATTTGGCAGCCTCAAGCGTTTTGTTTACCTGGACAAATGGCTAAAGCTTACTGGTCTGCATACACTTTTCTAGTTTTATTTGAGGACAGAGAATTACACCAGACTTCTCACTGGCCACCTTCATTTTCAGAATAGCAACAAATCCCTCTGTATTGTCACACCTCTCCTTTCCAGAGCACTTGACTGCATGCAATGATGATAACTACGCTACAGAAAGGAAACATGAAGAGAAGAGAAGAGAAGAGAAGAGAAGAGAAGAGAAGAGAAGAGAAGAGAAGAGAAGAGAAGAGAAGAGAAGTAAAATGGAATGGAATGGAATGGANGAGAAGAGAAGAGAAGAGAAGAGAAGAGAAGAGAAGAGAAGAGAAGAGAAGAGAGAATTCTAACCTGCATCTGTGCAATGGAAGACATGCCGTTGCTTGCCAATATTACCACCAGTAAGTAGTGCTGCAGAACTAATTTTTAGGCAGTTCCTCATTTTGGGCAGCGTGACTTTTAGAGACATTCTTGCATTCATCCAAGAAGTTCTAGTTTATTGTACAGTTGAAGGTTATTTGACATACACAGTAAGTTCTCTATTGACTAAACACTCCCAAGCAAACAATCCAGTACAAATTTAATGCTATATACATAAAAACTTGGTGTTGCTGACAAATGCAGATATCACGATGCAGAATTGAGTCTTGCTGCATCATATCTGATCCAGTATCTTTTTATTTATTGCAGTAAATCAATAATTGCAAGATCAAAAATATTCAGCTGAGCACTGCATGTTACAAACATCTAACCACATTATAAATATTTTATTAACCTCGAGTGGAAGTTTGCAATATACTATTAAAGTTTGAAAGTAATACTACTTTTTCATGGAAGTTGAATGACTGAAACCCACCTTTCCACTATAGCTTGCAGTCTCGGTAGTGCCTATTCCTACTCTTTATTTTCCCTTTTTTATGTTAAATAAAAACGTTTATGTATGACACACTACATTAAGGATCTCAGAAAAAAAGAACAGCCACCACCAAATTAAAATAATTAAAATCTAAAGAAATGTAGGTGTTTGAATAAATGGGAAGATTCTCTTCTACCATACAATCAAGAAGAGAACAAAAACAAAGGGAAGAGAAAACAAGGGGCCTTTAAATGGCCTAATTCATTGTGCACAGTTGAATAGCTATATGCAGTAACAACCAGGTAACGTTTGACGTGGTATTGTAAAAACTTGCATAGCTGTTTATATGACCATCTTCATGGCATTTTACATGAGCTGCTTGCATTTCACAGGTGCATCACCTCTAAAGATCTCATTCCTGCTTCCACCAGCTGGAGTGGCTGCGATTCACTATGAAGTGGTGTTCAAGATCAGCACCAAATCTACATCTGGTGCTGCTGATTTAAATCAATGCAGAAGTGTACAGCAAGCAAACAAACATGAGAGCATTTCCAGGTTCAGGTCAAAACACTGACTGCCAAAAACGTTACTTAGTCCTTGTCAGTAAGACAACATATTTTCTTGTATCATTTTCCTGTATCATTTTTACTGAAATCTTCAAAGTATGTTCACACAGCAAACATCTTCATGCAGAATTACAAGGAAAAAAGCCAACAGACTATTTCTCCTTCCCCATTTTTTCCACTACCACATCCCACTTTTTCTCCCTTTTCATGGCACTCACATGTTAACTACTTCCTTGCTTTGTTATTGCCTCCCTCATCTTCTTTCTCAGACACAAAACCAGGCAGTTGCTGTTCTGGGGTCCAAGTCTCCATCCCCTGCACTCCGTTCACATCTGTAAAGGGGAATCACACCTGACTTCCTCCCAGTTTTGATTCTATGATTCTAATAAGCCCACTTGATGTGATGAGTAATGCTCCTCCCTCCACCTCTTCCACACATTTAGTCATTCTGGCCCCAGGTAACTTAAGTCTAGTTTTAAATTTATGCTTAGTTAAACGTTATTTAAATTGGACTGCAATGGAACAACATCAAGTATCACAGGAACGTAGTTAATCACATATGTCCACGTTGACAGAAGTGGGCTTGAATTTTTTCCAGCAATTCATCTTTCATTTGCAAAAAGCACCATTTCTTCCGAAGGACAGTCCCCTGCCTCTGTTGTTATAGCCTGGCTTTTCCTAAATCCCTTATCATAGTAGCTTGTTCTTTCCTTCACCATTTAATTATCATTACCATCAGACCTCTCAGTTTTGTGCACATGCTTAATTTTCTCCCGGAAAGTTTCAACTCAGTCCATGAAGGGGTTTGCCATAATTAGTTTTTACTCTATTTCATTTCTGCTATTGATGTTTTGGTAGGTGAGGAGAACAATCCCTCAAAATTTCAGGAAAACACTATTTGTTAGCATTTTTTTCAAGAGAATCAACCATGCTCTCTGGCTCATCTATTTAGTGATAATTTCAGTAGGGCAGCAGTGGATAATCTGGCCACCCAAACTGGTAGGCAGTGTTGGAAAAGTCAACCGGACATCACAATAGATTGTATCCTATAGAAAGCATTTTGGCTGCGTCCTGCTGCTACCGTCAGTGAATCTTCTCAGAAACACAGTGTTTGTAAGTTTGAATGCATATCAGAGTATCTCAAAAGTCAACGGCAAGCTACAGACTGGTGAACACAGACACTCTGAATTCATTTATAGCGACACAAAATGGAGGGAACTGAGTTACCAATATCATCACAATCATCAGCATTTTCCCTGCTCTCTCAGTGCTCATATCTTATTCCCCTTGCTTTAACAATTTTTCATTTTTATAACTGCACTTTACAAGAGGATCAATTTTTAAAAAAAGACCGCAGGAAAAAAGCTCAATGACTTCTTGGGTTTATGAAGGGTTTATTTACTCTACAGGCTCTGTACATTTACTCAAACTAGTCACTGCTTGAGCAAACAAGAGCATGGTGATGGCAGCACAAAACTCAATATCCAAGTATTGCTTAGATTTCTCTAAAAGGATTCACAGCTTGCGCGGAGTGTCATTGCTGCTACGATTACACCACTATCAGCTCAAAGCAAGCCTAGGTAGATCTACATACCCTGCAGTCACAGCCTGACTTGATCCCCTTAGCAAAGCTTTTCAAGCATTTAATTCTTCTAAGCTTAAACAATGAATCTGTCAAACATGTCAGCATTCACGCACACTTTCACCACTCCTTTTATTTCATCAGCCTGTCCTGCCTCACTAACAGGTAAGCTAGACATTCAACAGAAGGTATTTTAAGCAGAGACACACAGAGGAGGCTCCTTCAGCCTGTAACGAGATCTCCAGCAGAGCCACCTACTCCTCTTCCACAGTATTTTAAAGCAAGTCCCCAGAAAACATCAAGTCACTTAATTCTTCCTGACCAAAGCAACACTGAAAATATGAATGAGTCTTTGTATTTATACAGGAATGCTTCTGCCAGGCCTTCCCACACTACCACATCTCATCATTTGTATGATATAACCACAAAATCCAGAACAGGATTAAAATACTGCACGTGGCAATGACACTTGACAGTGAGGTTTTCACTGAATGTTGCCTTACAAGAAAAACAGAATTTCAATTGAGGATATTGTCTGTTTTAGTAAACCACCAGAAATCTGCTGCTCTGATCAAATAATAATATTGCGGATTGACAGACACTTAGGGAGAGAATCTCACAGACACTTGACTATACAGGAGACCACTTACATAATTTATCACTCTGACCACCACCAGTATAAATGTTTTCTTAAAATGTAAACATTTGCTAAACCCAGACAACAAACTGAGTACTGATTTTCTTTCAAGATATTATAATAGCTGACTCATTTTCAGTGGAAGGGAAAAAAAAAAATCCCTTTGACTCCTTATATGTTTATCAGTTCAGCTACAGATTTATTAAAGGCTGTCCTCTTTTGGGAAAAAAGTGAATAAAGTATGACTCAGTTCTCAGTAAAAAAAAAAAAGAACAAAAAAAAGAACATACTAAACCAACCCTGCTATATTGTTCTCTTTGACAAAGTAATTTAATATAAAAACCAAATTAATTCCATTAATTCAAAAATTCCCCCCAGATACCACTAGTCTGATATCTCATGCTGTCTCGCCATTTGTTGTAGGGCCAAAAATTGAGGCGTAGCTTTGAGAGCATCCAGGCTACAGATGACCCCAAATACTTCTGCTTTCTTTCTGAGCAGAAAGAACAAATTAATGATGATCTAACACACTTAAAAATTCAGAGGAAAGTAACAAAAGTGAATAGTCAATTGGAGAGATAAGCACATAGCTACACCAAGAAAATTATGCTGCAGAGAAAACCAAAAAGAAGTCACTGTTTGTGAAATTTATAGAGGCAATGGCTTCTCTAGTTTACCATTGCTACAGGTATGAGGAGACTGCCATTGAAAGCAAATCAGCATTTTTGTGGACATTTTCAAAAGCTGACATAATCAATAATACCATGCAAACTCACTTCCACGTGTGCAGCTACTAGAGAGCACTACCGTACTTTTACAGATAGCAGAAAAGCTTCAGGAATAGCAATAATTCATATATAACCCAGGAGTCATGAGTGTGAACAAGCACTGCAAAAGGGACTTAACACCAGATTTCTTTCCCTCTGTGGTACCCTGTCTCCCTTCCTACACAATCTGGCCACCCAAACTGGTAGGCAGAGAAAAAACTGAGAAAGGGAACAAGTGAAAACTTACTTTCAAGAAATAGAAATTTAAAAGCGTTAGTTATGAGAAAGGCAGGTTGCAGGCATGAAAACATGGTGCCTTAGAGTAACCACTTAAAGGACATAAATCTTAATAAATGGCCTGGAAAATATGGTTGCCAGATGTATTTATGGAGACACTGTGGTGATAAATACAGTATGACAAATAAAAGATTATTAATGTCTTTATTTGATAAGGAACAGGATACAGTTCCTATCATTTGGAATGAGGTTTCTACAGCAATTTAATAGTTTCCCTGATAACAACAGACTACTACTCCCCTAAGCCCCTATAATCTATTTCTTGACAGAAAACATTGCCATCATTCTATATATTAGTATTTTTTCTTACCACTTGTCAACCAAATGAGTTCCTGAACAGTTAAAAAGGAAGAAAATCCTCCTCCAGCAGGAAATTTTAATTTTTTTTTAAAAATATGCCTGGAGTATAAACAATATAGAACATGAAGACTTTATTAAGCCTGCCATTACAATAATTTTAAATCAACTGGTGTTGCTTTTAAATGATCAAGTACTGGTGGTCATCTGAAAGGGTAACTCAGTGCTCCCACCTCACCCTGGCACACATGCCTTTTATCCCCACCATGCTAGAAGAGCCTTGAGGCTTTCAGTGATGGGAACAGAAATACAGCAAAAAGTTGGGGGGTGAGGGGGAGCAAGTCAAATCAATCTTCAGGTAAATCAGGCCCCTGATCAGACTCATCGCTTGGCTAACCATATACCAGAACCGGCACAAACACGACAGTGAGGATGTGAACTGGTTTAAACTGTGAAAAAGAGTCTGAACTATACCCTCAGACACTCATACCACTACTGTGTGGTCTCCACCCCTTCCTTTTTATGCCAGCTCTAATGCTCATCAGGTCTTTCACTAAATCAATTAAACTCATTAACCCAGCAGTGAGTAGTTCTCAACTGGGTGACTGAGCTGAAGTGGCTCAGCGATAGGTCCAACACGCAGAGCTGGCACGAAGGAAACGATGGGAACAGGAGCAGGAATTCCGGGAGCAAGAAAAAGAGAGCAGGATCACTCCTTTCAGCTGCAGCAACCTTCTAGACTGGCTTAGCTGAAACATAAAACCACAGCCTGTGGTAATCAGTTTAAACCTAAGTGCATGCTGCTTGCCAAAAGAAATAGCCTGGCCTTCCTTCTGTCCTGCACTCTCCCTTGTGGCAACTGATGTCGGTATAATCATGCAGCAAAGCTTACGTTTTAAGACTTGATGACTGTCGTTTGTAAGTGATAAATAACCTTCCTCAAATCCTGATTTCCATTCAGACTCTCCAGGGGAAGCTTACAAAATTAATCTGTATGAGAAAGCAAATTCCAAAGCTCAGACTTCCCATCAGTGTTGGTATACACACAGGTTTTGAACAAATGCAAATGAAAAGGTGTCTCCAGTAAAGGCGTATTTAGACTGGTACAAAACCTAGAGCTGTATATGAAAATATATCAGAAAATATTTGTATTCCAGAATAATGTTAGGCTCACATTTCCTCTTACTTGAAAGCAAATGTGCTAGTACAAAACTGCAGTTAGATTAGCCCCTATAATATGACATTACAACCCTTCCTGATGTATCATCAGGTAAACATAAGCCTCTGTCTCAAATGAATGTAACCTTTGTACATCAGGAGTTTCTACACCATTTAGAGATTCAGCATCTTTACCACCAGTTTCATCTAAAACTCAAACAGAAGCTGTGAAGACCAGACAGCTATAATATATTCACAGCTCGAAGCATCAGTCAAGCACTGAATCCGGAGTTTGGTTAACTACTTTCCCATTAATTTAGCACACATCTCTAGATACAGCACAAGGAAGAAGATATAAACAGACATTGTGAACTGACAATTAAGAAGAATTTTCTTTTAAAGATTGGTTTCAAATAAGGTTAAAAGATGTAGCATATGACAAATATGCCAGCTTGTCAGATGATTTGAACTAAGAGCCCAAATTATGCTTCATATTTCACCAAAATAAACCAAGTAACACCACAGCTAAATTATACCACAGTGATTTTGGCACATACTATTGTTAATGTAAGTTGAATGTTCTAATTCCTGTGTCTGAAGTCAATGGGAGTCTAATATGAACTTCAGAAGGCCTTAGGAAATACATTTTTCTTAAAGGGTACCAGACATGAAAATTTCTAGTGGATGGTGAACATATAATTACTGCTTGAGCAATAACTTCTAGCACTCATCTGTATTTCTTTCTCTACAGATTAAGCCAATGACACTGAAAATACAGATGTAAGAATTGTCTTAAACTCTGCAGTTATATCCAAGTTACTGTTTACAAGTTACTGTATCTTTTATCTTTTTTTTTAAAACAACCAACCATGGTGATAGTCTAATCATTTTGCATAGCATTGATGTAGTATAGATTAAAATATAACGCAAAAATCACTTCTGTTGGGGAGTACTTTAATGGTAACCACCCAAGCAAATACAAAAAGTTACCCTAGCAAGGCATGGGCGTGGTGGGTAAGCAGTTATACATGGAAACACTTAAACAAAAAAGGTACAAGAAAGCTCTTTCTTCTTCTGTTTTGCATATTTCTCTCTTTTCTTGCCATTTAAATAGCATTTCAAGCCTTGCTGCAATTATCTGTAAGTTAAAGGCATGTATTAGCAAAAAGATGCAATAAAACCCATACCGTCTATTCAGGTCACGTTCTTAAAGGCATGGGCAACACCGCTATCATCAACAAAGCTGCTTTGGTTTGCTTCTCAGTTAATCCTTTTCTCTTGCTATTCCCTCTGGATGACCACACAGTTAATGCTTTTGTTGTCTTTCAATTATTGATTCTGATTCACTTTGCCATGTATAACTTCTACCTGTTATTGCATTTTGCTCCACAGTTCTACTAAAAAACATTTGCAGAAACCACAAAATATAACAAGAAAATAAATATTAACAAAAAACTCCCACCTGAATATAAATTTCTTCTCTGTGTGACTCACCACAGTAAGGCAAGCCTCTTCTGCTTATTAAGTAACTAAACCAGGCTTTTTAAAAAAAAAAAAAAAAAGTTCTTAGTTATTTTTCAGTTCTTTAGGCTGCCAGACGTACAAGACAAGACAGGGCTCTTGACTGCACACAGAACAAAACAAGCAAATTGCAGCAGTGCAGGTTTCCTGCCCTACTCCGATACCAATTTTCAGAACTGCTCTGATGGCCAAAAGATGGAACTCTCATATTTTTCTGCCTTTCCAGAGGCATAAATTAACTTCCAGAAATTAATTTTTGCAATCTGTGAGGTACGTAACTGCTTTGGTTTACAAATAAAGATACTAAGATATTCAAGAACTAGGTGTCAGCCAACCTCATGATAAATGAGTAACTGAAATCCACTGCCTGCAAAATACTCCAACCTGTTCTAAGAAAACTCAGAACCTGAACATGTACAAGGTAGGGTTGAAAAGCAGATGAGTACTTGCTCTGTATCAAGAGTAGAGCAGTTCTCCCCTTTTAAGTAAAAGAAATTGGAGAGATCTTAAATAAGAAAAAGATATTAAAAAACCCCCAGCAAACAAGCTAAGATTCAACACAGCTAGGGAGCAGTGCTGTTTGGAAAAGAAAAGAGAAGATGTTTTTCACAGAGGAAGTTTATATGGTCATGCGTTTTTCTCTAGAAGAATGGAGGCACGGAGGAAACGGAGAGTGAGGGTGTGCTAACTGCGGAGCCGGGCAAGCAGAGACCGGAGCAGCCAGAACAAGGGCAAGGTACACAGGACACCCACAGACTGGAGGTTGCAAAAGGCCTGCGAGAGGGAGAGCAGTATTTAAAGAAGATGAGGTGATGGCTGGGAAGGAGGACTGAGGAAACCGGAGGATTAGCTGGAGAGCAGCAGTTGCCTAAGACAAGGTCAAATGACTGCCTGTTTGACCAGAGAGGAAAAACGGGTGACCAAAGGTCAAGTAAGGCCACGTTGCTGCTGCTTAACTGCATGGAAGCAGAAATTGCCAGGGAAGATGGAAACAGATGTGAAGGACAATTCGAAAGCTTTTCTTTTTCCTCTTTGCTGTATTTGGAGGAGTTAGGCCAGGGAAGACCAGCAGAGGATGGGGACAGGAAGGACAGAAGCACCACCATGAGTCAGCTGAATACCAACAGGAGTCGTGGCTGACAGAAGCAGGCATGAATGGAAAAAATAAATAAAGAAAATAAAACACAGCAATTCTTCATTATATTAACAGCCATGCTGCAGTTCTGCATTCTTAAGGTACTACAGGCACTGCTAATAAGACAACAGGACAACCCAGAAGTTTTCTCAAGCACCAGGTATATTTCAGTGAAGAGGTAAAAAGCAATTATCTTCTCTCTGAAAGACACAGATATATTAACTAAGGGTATGCTACTCACTTGTTCCTCCTATGCCAATTTATATAAAGATATGAAATGATTTAAATTTTTCCAGAGATAATTCATCATCATGTTTAACTGACTATACCATGACTAAAATTACACAATGCTTATACTATTTATAGAAAAACTTGCAGAGGCTAGTACCATTAACTCAGACACCACTAAATCAGATACTGAAAACAATTTTGCAAGTAAAAACTATGAACTACTCAGAAGCACTAGACCTTTGGAGTGGAAGATGTTCCTCTTAAATACAGAATGGCATTTGCAGCTAGTCATCTTTTTTTTTCTAATCTTGCTGTCAGAGACTGCCTAGAAGTCTGCATAGTAAGGGATGCTTATCAATTTTACCAGTTCTTATCTTGGAAGACTTCAGTCAGAGTAAAGCCATAACCTCATGCTTTTTTTTTTTTTTTTTTTTTAAACCTACACACTTTTATTACAAAAAATACCTAAACATAATAAAATGCCTAAATATAATATAGAAAACTTCACACTTTAGAAATATTTTTTAATAAAGTGCCTAGAGTGAAAACCCAGGAAGTCTGCCATTCAGCCATCACATGTGATGAAGCCTATGGGATTTGGTCCACTCCCACGCTGAGAAACATTGTTTGGTTTAGCTTCTTAAAAGTTTTAAAACAAAATTCCTTCTTCAATCACTTTCAAGGGAGCGCACACAAACTAGTTCCACAGTGGGAATCTGCTCCACCCACAAAGTGCTATAGGAAAGCAACTAAGCATCTTGAGGCATCAGGCCAGGAAGGGAAGAAAACATTTACTAAGGCGATCTTCTCTGTGATGATGGGGAAGTGGCCAAGAAGCAATACAAATGGGCAAAGAATTTATAGTTTCCAGTGTTCAAAATGCAAGAGAGAGTCAGTCTACGTGTTAACTGCGCCTTCAGGCAAGTCAACAGCTAATTATAAAGAATAGGGTCATGGTATTTTTCAAAATTAAGAGAGAGATTTGGGACTTGGCTTCAACAGGAAAACAGACACACTGAATGTGCATATTTCCAATGTGGAGCAAACTGACCTGCTGAGCGGATCAAAACTTCCTTAGAAATTCTAAAAGGTGGAAACATGTACGTTCAAGGTGTCTGTTTTGCTTTTGAAGCCAAATCCCAGATTTGTCTATTGAACTGACAGGGAAAACATACAGCTTAAAAAAAAAAACAAACCAAAAAAACAAACTTGTGCCAATGCTTGTGGTTTTTAACTAAAAATCTATTTGTTTAATGATATTAATAACTATTAAGTAACATAATAAAACTAAAATGAAGCAAAATGAAAGTGAGGGAAGAAATTTTTTGGCTCTTGGAAAGTACCAACAATTTTGAAGTTTCTCTCCAAGAGAAAAAGAGTTTAACGTTTGACAGTTACATCAACAACACAGAGCTAAACTTCAGTGCTGAAAACCAGTCCCCTAACAACCACACCTAGGTTTTGAGATGAGTAATAGCATTTTTAGATACTTCAATTTGATTTAAAAGTGATACCTAAAAGGAAAATAACTAGAAATGTAAAAGTGTCTAAGACTTACGTTTTCTTACTTAGTTTTCTACATGACATCCCAGACCCCTTCACTAGCAATGCTCAGCCTCTGGGATACGTGAAAAGTATGGAAACAGCAAGTCTCGGCTCTTGTCAGCATCCCATGTTACTGCCACAGGAAAACAATGGAGCTCATGGTGCTGCTGGGGGGTACTAAAATCGACATGGCAACGACCTCTAATATTGTGTATATGGTTGAGCAGTTCTCTCCACTGAGAACTGGCATAATCTCTGACCACAAATAGGAGATATCATTTTTACTGGCCTAAGCACAGGTTACTCCAATACTGTAGGAACTCGTTCTGCTGGCAAATTCGTATTAAAATATTTGATAGACTGTGCCATTAACAGCTTCCTTTATCACAGAATAATATCAACGGACATGCTATTTATCAGTCTGTCTGTACTAATGGTTTAAGTTCACTAGTGCAGTAAGAAAAGTTTAACAATTTGCATATCATTGTGATTAATTTTTTAGTCTTGAAGAATTAGTGTTTTATGTAATGGCAGTTTCTTCACTGAAGTGGTTTCCAGATATGAGAAAGGGAATAATGCTAAAGCTTCAGCATTCTGATACTGAAAAACTATGCCAAAATATTTTGTTTGGTAACCTTATTTTCAAAGATGGCAAGCATCCAGATCTGAATTAATCCTAGGGAGGTTGAGAGTATACCACCTTCAAAAAAATAAATAAAAAAAAAAAATAAAAAAAAAAAATTAAAAATTAGGCATTACTGTTCCAGTCACACAATTTAGACAATGCACATATTAATGAAAATCTCAAAAAAAAAAAAAGCACCTTGACCAGGATCAATAAGAAGCACACACCTACATGCAACATAGGTCGACACCATGAGCTAACAGTTCACAGCAGAGTGCACAAAGCTACACCAGCAAAGGACTCTGCACTTAGCCTTTCTGTGATTGTTATCATATGGAAACTCTATTACCACACACAAAAGAATTAGAGGGTTATTAACTTCTATACTAAGCCAAAGTACAAAAATGAGGTAGGTCCTTATATCTGTTGTTTTCCCATTTCTTTGTGCTATTCCTTCTCCTCTTCTTGGGACCATTTTCATTTCAGTACGGGTATTAGAATAGAATATACATTCTATATTATATTCCTCTCATGTTGTTTCAATATGTTATTTCTACCACAGTAGAAATAGTAGCTCTTCTATGCTTGCTTTCAACAAAAAGCCATAGCTGATGTATCTTGCACAAGTAAAGAACGCATAAGGTATTTATAATCAATATAAGTAATTATAAAAAGCCATTATTTTTTCCTTAGGGGAACATACTAATCCAGTTCTATTTTGTCACATGTGATCTTAAATTAGAGGTTACACTACTCCTTTAAGCAATAAATTCAGTGCAGACAACCAAAATATTAAATAATTCCTTTCTGCAACATTTTCTCCACATTAAGATAGTACGGAGAAGTTTCAAGGCACACTTTTGGCAAGTTACTTAAAAATAAAACCAACACACATGAGAACAATAGTATAGAAATCAAAGTGAATAAAAACCCCCAAACTGGTCCTATTACTGACAAAGGAGGATGGGGAGAGGAGCCATTTCAGAAGCTGTAATTCTTTAGTGCAAGCACACAGCAACCACTTTCACAATCCATCCAACTTGCAGCCAGTTCTCCCCGCCATGTGCCTTATTTACAGCATCCTCATCTTCCTGCAGCTAGAAAGTATGAGAAAGACAGCAATCCATACCTCCTACAAGAAAGACTTCCTCAACCTATCAAGCTACTAAATTTTATTTGCACCTTTTTGCCTTCTTTTTAATCAACTACATCAACAACAACAAAAATCTATCGAAATTGTCACTTCTAATATACTGTTAACATACAGCTACCTTTCCTGGTCAAGAGGCGGCAAACATTTGTACAATGAACAGTTCCACTGCACACCTGCAGTCAGATAGCCTGGCAAGAGCTGAGAAGAAAATTTGTTGGAAGTTGTTCTGCAGCTCTCAGAAGAAAAGGCTAAAGAACAATAAACAATGGTTATTCATCAGAAAGTACACAAGTGCAACCCATACCAACAGTGATCTTACAAGCGTGACAGCAAGGAAATTCACCTTCCCCTTAGCGCTCCAGAAGGACGAGCATGCAATCACTGACCTTAATGAAGGAAAAAAACCCAAAATCTAAGCACCTTCATCATTAAAACTTTGAAAAAGAAGACTGAAATACTGAAATCCCTGAGGATGAGCGCTTTCTCATGTAGCTCCACAAAAAAAAAAAAAGCCCACAGAATTCCCTAGATATGCGTAATTAAGAATACATCATTGTCCTTTTCTAACAGAGTGCTTTCCCAGGGAAACTCATCTGCTCTCTAAAAAGAGAGCTCTGGCATAGCCCCATGGATGGGTAAGCACCTATCCTTTGAGATTCTGTACATCTCTCTAGTCCTCCTATTTCTACATTATGACAAGCCTCAACTTAAATTTCTTGCTCTCTCGCCCCTTCCCATACATCCCACACACTAAACACTGTCCCTTCAATCCCATCTTCAAAGTGAAGCATTACCAACAGTTTTTCTGATAGGCATACAGTTCTGGAACCTATTCCAAGGGGGAGAAAAAAATACTTCCTTGTCCGTAATTCTTTCCAAACCAGAAACAAGGAACATTTCCATAACAAAAACCTTCAGGGAAAGCTTATCTCCCTCCTGCACAGGTAAATACCATCCTGAGAGAAGGGCTGTCATTTTCTTTGTCATTTCCAGCATAGGAACAAACTGTCCACGCCAAGTATCCTGACCTCAACCTCTTGAAGCGCCTTTTTTCTGCACGCACAGGGCGAATACAGCCCTACATCACCTGCCATGGCCAAATCAATGACAAAGTCCTGCCCAGCCAAGAAACGTCTACCTGGATAGAAGCATCACCACCCTTTTCCTCCTCTTTCCCAGGGCGGGAAGGCCTTCCCCGTCCCACCGCACACCCAAGCCGAGAGCCCCNGGCGCGGCTCCGCAGGCGAGCTCGGGGCTGGGCAGGCCGCGGTCGCCCGGCTCCGCGAAGCGAGGCCGCCTCCTCCTTTACCGTCCGTCGGAGGGCTCGGGCCGGGCTGGGCCATGGCTCCAGCGGGCGGGCGGCACTGCGGAGGCCTCCTCCGCCTCCAGCCGCGGCGTCGGAGCGGGAACCGCTACGCCAGGGGGCCCCGGCGAGAGACGGGAGCTGCCGGCCTGGGCCC
>VXBL01001705.1:933032-955369 GCA_013400195.1 Aramus guarauna
CAGGGCCGGGACGGTGGCGGGCTGACGGAGTTGCCCGTGGAGCTGAAGGCGCCCGAGGGGGGTTCCCGCCGACCCGGCTTCGCCCCGGGGCCCGGCTGTGGGCCGAGCCGCCGCCCGCCCCCTCTGCCCGGCCTGGCCCCTCGGCCTCGCCTGCCGGCCCGGCTGGTCTCCTGGGCCGGGGAGACATCCCTGGGTCAGCTCTCAGTTAGGCTAGCCTAAACCTAGAGTTGGTATTTATTATTCAGGGAATTGGTGTAAGTGACACCAACAAAATACCATTCTGCTCTATAATCTCAGGAGGGAAGCGGGTGTGACCAGGCTGGGTGGGGCGAGGAGCCTGGCCAGCCGCACATCTCTTCCCTGCTGAAAGCCAGGATTTCATGGTGTGTGTTGATGGAGGAGGTCATGAATCCTTCCACCTAACAAGGGGATCGTGTCTAAACTCGAGGTTTTTACCAATAAAAATGTAGATTTACATCCTTTGGGCGCATGTGAAATCACAGAAAATCAATCCTTTATGTTTTGCCTATTTTGATCAATAGAGGTAAATCTCAGCCTTTGCAGTTGTAAAAAGCGGGTTTAAACTATGCACTTACTTATCAGTGTTCCCAACTTGAGGCATTTGGAGCATTCTTTTCAAAGGTATTTGGAGAACCCAGAGCTGCAGATTGCTCACAGAATTGCTGGGTTAGTGACAAAATCAAAGGACTAAGTATCTATCACTTGAGGCACATTTCCAAATTTCTTAGCTCCTGCTTAGGCTCTTTTAGAAGTAGCTGGATATTATAAGCATTCAAAACATAAATCCTTTGAAAATCTGGTCCTAAGTGGGAAATGAGCTCTTGAAGTTCTGTCCTTGTGTGTGTTTGTATGGGTACCCCAAACCACCCATATTAGCCGCTACTTTCATCTTATTCATGTCACAGCAAAACTCCCACACGTTTTGATCGGTCCAGGATCAAACTCTTATGCATCACTCTTGCTGCAAACGGAAAGTAAGATAATACCAAGCTTGATATCTGTTGTACCTACAAGTGCTTATTAAGGGATGAATATCATATACCTTCCATCACTTCCATAGCCAAAATATTGACTATTGGAATTGTAATATTTCAAAATCTGCATCAGAACTCACGAGCTTAAATGGGTTTTATACAGTAGTTTGAAGAATAGAAAAACTCTCAAGGGGCTCCTCCTACTTTTTTTTTTTTTTTTTTTTCTTCTTGTTCACCAATCTAAAGCTGTACTAGCTTTATAGGTATGGTTCTTATTTAATCTTTCCTTTTTCTGGACAGTAATTGGACTTGACAGAGGCAAAGGTTTCTGTGGTATCTAGCCACAATGTCTTGGAACCTGGAACGATTGGGTAATTTCTGCTGTGCCTCCCAAAATGTCCCATTTCATTCTAATCACTTGTAGTTCTTATAGCCTTGATCTCAAAGGGGTTTCCAACATGACTCAGCTAAACCTTAAAACAGGTAAGCAAAGTTTAACAGTGGTTTGCAGTCATAGAAGCAGCTCTATTGCAGTGGCAGAACCAGCAGAGACCACAAGTCCTGAATTCCATCCCCATACTGTAAATGTTAGACAAGCGCAGTATTAATGAATCAGTGAGACAGGGGTGAGATCTAGAGAGCTGCAGGTGGGCAGAGACTATTTTCTGCAATAAGCTTCTCCAGAAATAATAACGCTCCTAGAATCCCATACAATTTTATCAAATATATTTGGCCTGAAAGTCTAACATGGGCATTTTTAGCTTCAGTACCACAAGCAGCAGACACAAGTAAATGGAACATGCAACTTCCTGGAGAGTGTGTGGTGTGTTAGTACAAGCTGGAGGAGTAGCTGTCACCTTGTACTCTGCCTGAAATTTAATCTTGCTGGCTTACTGAAAAAGATAAGTTTGCAGCTTTTGTTTAAACAGTAACATCCAGTGACAGGCACTAAGTGTGTACACTTGGTGGTTGTCTGGAGACCAGGAGTAAACTGAGGGGGACTGTGGTTATTTGGTTGCAAAGAGCATGGTGAAGTAATTTGCATAACGCATCTAGGGGAGAAGAAGTATTTTCTTTTTGCCTGAGGAAAATAAAATAAAGAAGTAGCCAAAGAGCTAATTAAATCTGTTTTCTGAATAGATCTGTCTTGTGGTTGACTGACTTCAGTGCTTATGAATGCTCAAGTTCCAAATGAAACTTTTCCTGCTTTTTTTTTGAGCATGCAGAAAGATTTTTCTCTCTGTGCGGCTTTGATTTTTTTTCTTTTTTTTCCCTTTAATTGAAGCACTTTAACCTCAACTACAGCATCTATTTTCATTAGACTTTGAAGAATGTAATGATCACTGTCTTTATCTGTGAAAGTAGTCCCAGATCCTAGGTCTGGTTGAGTTACCCTGGCTATATCCCAACTCCATGTCAGGACAAGACCCAATTACATACATTGTACTACCAGTTGCAGCAAAGTACACAGCTCTGAGGGAAGTCACTACACATTCCAGCAAGTCCCTTGATGTGGATGATTAGAGGGCCAGGGCTGTGATCAGACCAATGAGGAGTATGATCACAAAAGCTTTGTATTTGTAGGAAGTGAGGCTAATAAAATACAGACCTAATTCCTTTAGTTTCAAATGGTACAAGATACTGTTGTTTTATATGACAGTTAAGCTGATTCTACAAAAAAAGAGTAGTCTTTTAAAAGATAAACTAAAGTTCTAGACTTGCAAAGCCAAGTCTACATCTGGTGTGAATTCAGGGGAAACAGGCTGATGTGTGGGAAATGAGAAACCGGCCTGTAGTACAGAATCAAAATGGAGATCAAAAAGACTCTCTGAAGTGTGCTGTTTCCCATTTATGTTGCTTTACTGGCCACAAAGAAGTTTGATTCCATTGTGCCCCATATGGCAGGGGTATGCAGTGAATTACAAGCCCTGCTCCCCAGTGTGGTTCATCTCATAAACCACCCGCTGTTTAATTCAATTCATCCAAGAGAGCTGAGTAACAAGGTAGATTTGGGAAGCGGCTTTGTGGGTTGCCAAGACTAGACTCCTCTGCACTCGTAGAGAAAGAAGATGGCAGAACTAAGGACCCTCTGCCTAAGCAAGTAGGAGAACTAATTTGAAGAGCAACAGCTCATCTATCCCAGATCACTCTACGTGTAGGTGTTACTCAGTTAGGATTTTAGTAAGAGTCTCCTTCATTGAACAAGCCATGACATTGTCTTTAGATGAATGCAACAAGAATGGAGAATAAACACGTGACCAGAAAAAACTGTGTGTTCTTAACTCCAGGTGAAGCCGAGGGAAGCAGAAGTTTCATGCATCTTTAAGGAGGGACTCAGCTGCTCACAATAGCAAGCTTTGGGTTCATTCAAAAGGCAAGTAACGGACTTGTCCTCCTAGCAAAAGAGAAGAGGAAAACCAGAATTTATTGCTTGTACTTTATATATTTCTAGGTCTGCCAGAATTTGTCTACTGTTTTTCTCACTTTTTTATTTGTTTAAAATAAAAAAGTGTTCAGAGTTTCCTAATGTTTAAATGTTTATTTTCCTTTTGTTGAGATTGATGGGTCATTAGCATTAAGTATTAGTTCTGCAGATATGAGTTTTTGTAGGCTTTGGTCCTTTCTTTTTAATGCAAAGCTTTTGGAGAAAATTTACATTCATCTAAGTATTACCATAAAGAGGTTGGTTAAAAATCCCAAACCAGTCATGCTCTTTGCTTCAAAAGTTATTCTGGAATGCAAAGAATTCAGTCTGGAACAATTACGTTATTTGCAATGGTAACTTCTTAACGAACCCTGGAATAGTTTATGTGGTTAAAAACCTTTTCAAGAGCAATTGAAAAATAATGTTATCCCATCTATTGTTTAAAGGATTCCATGTGGTACAGTTCTTTGAATATATGGGAAGCAAATGAAGCAAAAAATGAAAATTTGGCAGGCAAAAATTGAAGTGCTTGCATTGGCCCTAAATCTAGATATACACACATTAATGATCTCATTTGAAAGATGTCTATATTAAGATTTGAAAGCTCTCTGGGTTCCCAAGGGGGAAGCTCATTGAATATTGCGATGTAACATGAAACTAAACAATTTTTCTTACTGCAAAATAACCAAGGAATCAGAAAGTCATTCCGTATGCATAACAAAGGACACATTAAGAGCATTGTCTTTTGGGTAACCTTGCTCAGCGATACTTCATTAGAATTGTCATTGCAGGGAGGCACAAAACTAACCCTGCTCTGTACTTAACACACTCCTTCATTGGAAGATCTAAAAATGTGCCATAACCCATTCAGACTCACTATACCTGTATTAATAAAATTATCTGTGTCTGTCTACAGGCATGCAGAGAAGGATGCAAAGGTGTTCAGTAAATATTCTGGCAAACCTTCCCGTAGTGGTTTAAACAGCTGGTGCCCTATAGCCTGCTCTGCCTTTGTGTTACCGACAACTCTTGTAGTGAAGCAGAGAGCGCGGAGTGTAGGATTGAGCTTGGCCATGCAGTGTTTAGCCTTAGCCCAAATCTGCCTTCATCAGTGATTTAAGTAGAGATGGTGGACTTCATATTGCGGTAGTTGAAGTGTGGACACACACATGGTCCCTCCTGCCAGGTCTGTTGTTGTAGCAGGATTTTATAATAGAGGGCAGCGGGCACCAGCAAGGCCCCTGTCAGTCACCACATGTTCATCAGACCTCAAAGCCCAACATGATCCATCAGCAGGGACAACCAGGCTAATGGGACCCCAGGAAGAACTCTCTTGTTTTTCACTCTGTTCATGAGATTATACTTTTATTTAAAAAACCTAAAATAACAATAGGACGTTCTGCTTTTTGAAGCTGTTTTGCATGTAAATATTGCATATAGTATTATTTTTCAAAACAACAGACCATGTTAGCAGTAGCATCTCATGCATTCAACTTCCTAATCTTGAGAAGATCAGTTCATTAACATCAATAAGATGAGTCACATCAGATCTGCAGGATTGGGCCATTTATCCCATTTTCTTCCTCTGAGGCATAAGCAGATCAGATATCCCATAAATTCTAATGAATGCGATGCCCACTTGCCAAGAAAAGGAGGGAACGTTGCAAGTACCATAAAATTCGTTGTCCCATGTGTGTCATATTGAATGGTGTAGCCAAAAGATTTCCATGTTAAGACTTCAACAGCAGCGCTCATTGTGGAGTGCTTTATTAATCCAACCACTGTTAACTCTCGGTATGTTCCCTTCAGAACTGTCTTTGGAGATATGTAGAAGAACACGATACCCAAGAAGACTGAGCAGTCTTTGTGTGAACAATGGACCAGGCAGCTGAAAAGATGCAATAGGATTTCAGAGGATCACCAAATCTTTGCAAATCCTTCAGCTGAACAAGCTCACCATTCTGAGCAGTTTAATACAGGTAGGATTGCAAGAAGCTCCAAAAGTTTAGCTTGATGCCTTCCTCCAGCTGGGACTCTTCAGTGATTCCTGAGCCTTTCCTGGGACTCTGCCTGTGTCCGTATGTCCAGAGGTGTGGACCAACCCAAATACTTGTTAATACAAACTTAAATCACACATCTTAGGTCAGTGGGTAGACCAGCTGTTTCTCATCAATGCCATCCCATCATTATGAATCCTTTTATTCCCTATTTTTCCTGATTTGTCCTGAGTGTTACAGTGGTCTCTCTATTTGCCTCTTCACTAGAGTGCCTTTTCCAGAGCTATTCCCCTTAGATGCAAACACACAAAATACTTTGTACTTCTATGCCACCTTTCACTGCAGAAAGAGCCTTTTAGTAGAACCAGAAGAGAAGGAATTACCTCAGATTGACAGGCTGGGAAGACCCAGAGAAATGACCTGATTTGCTCAGAGATACACAAAATTCAGCAATAGCGGGGGAGGGGGGGACATGGACTGAACATGTATCTTCTATCTCCCTATAGCTTTTTTGCCATAAAGTATATTTCCTTTGCTTATTTGTCACACCTTTAAAAATACCAAAAAGCTTCTGACCTTTGAAAAATCGCTGAAGACAAACATCTGTTGGAAAATGAGTATTTCTTAGCAGATAAAAAGATCAAATGAACTATTTTTCTATAGAATCTCAGTTTGATTCTCTCAAAATGTTTAATGCTGAGATAGGCTTTCCTGCCTTATTCTTTCACCATTCATGCAGCGTTAAGGAGCTCCCTTCTCTTCTGAGACCACAGGAGGTTTCACATTACGTTGTTAACCTCCTTCAGATCATCTCCTCCATGCACAATCCGAGTTTCATTTACATGCAGACATAATGTCGTTCAGCCCACTTTATGCCACTTACATCTCTCTTGTTGCTATGGGGAACATTGATAAGGAACAAATGAGCAAATAGAATGTTTGAGGAGGAATACAAAAAGCACTATTTGGTGGATTTGTGTGTAATAGGCAGTGACATTTTATTTGGCATTTGTCCTTACCTAGCTGAGCTTCTTCCACTGCAGCTTCAGCTACATTCTGTATAGTCAAAACATGCTCTTCCCAGAGGATTTTGATGCTTAGAGGTGTAACTGTACCTGACCGTGGGGAAATTCACAATTCTCATGAGGAGTTTGCTTGACTTTGAAAGGGCTTTTGCTGGCATGAAAGTGCGAAGAGCACCATCCAGTGTCTAATCAGAGTAAATACACAAAAACTCGATGGTATTGATACAAAGGCATCTCTGCACATCTCGTAGTCAAGCTACACCTGGTGGGACACATGATGATCTAACTAAAAAGAAGCTACAGTCAGTTATAGAAGGAAATTCTAAGGGAAGACTGGCAAAGCTGTCAGCCTTTCAGGAAGACATGAGACAACCTGGAAGATCACATCTTTTAAAGAGCTGCATTCTGAGTTGGAGTTATTGATGACTGAGGGAGCAAAAGATGCAAGCAGGAGAAAGTGGAGGTGACAATAGATGGGGCTGGTCAAGAAAAGAATGCAGATTAAATCCATGAAGGGAAGGACCTAAAGCAGAGGGAGAAAAATGAACCAGATCCTTATCCTGTAATCCTTCCCCTTTGCAGAGTGGAATCAGCAAAAAGAGGCTAGGAAGTTGTACCGGCAGCTGAAAAAATAAGGGAGAAGTGACTTCAGCTGCCATTGCCCAGTCTTAGCAGCCTTGTATTGCTTGACAAATGTAGGTGGTCCTGGATTTCAACAAGGAAGATGATTTGGAAAAAGATTTTGCACAGAAGCGTGCAATGAGTAGTAGTTCTTATTACCTAGGGCTACAGGCTTTTGTGGGCTAGAGAAGAGGAACTAATAGGAAACAAGGAGTCCATGAGGCTAAAAATAGGCACAGGCAAAAATATCATCTGCAAAGAAGTGATACCCAAATAGATGTCCAAGAAGAAGCATGCAACTTTCCCATGGACTAGCAGTTGTGCAGCAGTGTATTGAAACTCAAGGTAAACAAGGAAACAGGAATATTTGGTTTATTAGGAACAGAATATTTGTTAATCAAAGATGCACAGTGCTCCAGTTTAGCACAATTTGTAGTAACATATCACTAATATATCCTCCCTAAAATCAGACTTTGGGCTGGCATAAGTTAGAAGTGCCACAATCAAAGACAGCTCCTCTGTTGTGTTCAGCATTCCCAGCAACAGCTTAGCATGTGTTTGCTCTTACTCATTTTATATTGGACTTGCAGAACAGAACTCACTTCTTTGATTAATATTAAGTAGTGTTTTGTTTGTGCCCTGTGGCAGAAGTGCCCAGATGGAGTGGTTTGAATACTGAAAACATGAGAAACACTTAATGTACTACGGAGCTCTGTTAAAGTTGTCTGAATAGAACATCTGGTATCAAATCTTTGGATAAATCAGTTTCTGCAAGTATTTGGACCTGCTGTGGGTCTGCGCTTTGTTCCAGCTTTACATTCCCTCTCTTGCCTCCCTGTTTCTAGAGCCAATAGAGGATGGTTTATTGCCTGGTGCAACCCATTAAAGTCCCTTTGTTGGGGCTTGGCAATTGGTTGAGCAGAAAGAGTATAAAAATCACTTTGGCATCTGTGGGGTTGAAATGGCAATACTGACTTAAAATCTCCCTGAAAGGCTTTTATCTGTCTTCAGGGTGATGGAGAAAGAAGGAAGAGTGGTCATCCAGAGACTTAGGGAAGATACTGCCTGATATGTCTGTGGAGTGTAACCCTGTTGGAAAGTTTTTGTCTTTATAAAACGTCTCTGCCCCCCATAGGGACAGCGTGAATACATCCACACAAGACCTCCCTGCCCAGGCAAGTGAACGGTATCCCACTGCTAGTGCTGCTTTATGTGCAAGAAAAAGCCTTGCAGAGTTGGAGAGTGAGAAGGGGAAATGGGAGCTGTTGTCATGTTGTTTGACTGATACCATACAACAGATGGAAGTGCCTGTACTTAGGAGATCCACAGCCAGAGCCTTCCAAATCACGTGCCACTGCTAGGCACAGTGAGGAAGCGCAGGCTCACATGTTTTTCACTTCAGTAACACACAGCAGAGGCAAATCAAGGGCTGATGCATACCGACCACCTAATTTAGAGGTGTTTGAGATTAACTCCTTTCACTTTAGGCAGCATTGCAGCTGAGAAAGGCTGAGCACACAGAGCTCCTGTTACACTTCCTGGGACTTGGGATGCTTGGCTCCCCTCCGGGGCAGATTTTCAGATGAGTGGTGTTGTGAATTTCCTAAATTTACCTGTGCAGAGGCTCTGACTCCTGGCACTATGACCAAAGCCATGAAAGGGCATCAAGTGGGAATTCTGAAGTTGCATTCAGAATATTGTGAAGCAACTGTTTCACACGTAGTAACCAAGAAAAACATCTCACAATGTTTTATGCTATTGAGGAAATAAAATATTTTGAGTTATATTCCTTTAAGATGTTTTGCTTTGTTTTAAGGGCTGATTTTCTTCTCTTTTATTTTCAGGCTTGATACATGAAGCAAACTTCAGTGGTCTTATTCTTGCCTCACACCAATGGTAAGAGGAAAAAGCAGCAAGTTATTCATGTTTAATGTTATTTTATGCCAGATGTTTTGCTGGTAGAAATCCATAGCTCCACAGGCACCAATTTCTTCAGGATCTGGAACGTCTGGCTCAATTTCTTTCCCCATTCTGGATGGTCTGTGAAGGAAAATGCTTTATTTTGCAATATTGAATATTCATGCTGGGAAGTTATAAGCAAAAACAAAATAATGAGAGACAGGGTCCCTAATAAGCTTCCTGTCACATGAGGCTCTGGTTCTGTTGAAGCAGATGTGGTTGCTGACACGTTTCCAAAATGTTTGTTGAGTGGTGATTAGATTCTGTTATGCTGATGTTATCTCTCTGTGATCTCATTCAATACAAGTAGTTCTGCAGACAGTGAAATCTTTTTTCCTATGAATTTATATCTTGGATTGTGTTTCAGCATGGATTCTCTGATGTTTAATGGGGATTGAGTTCATTTTAGCCTGTTTCTCCAATGAGGGATGAGTAATCTGTCTTCTTTACTTGGCCATCTACTTTCATAAAGTTTATAAGAATTAAGTATCTCAAGGATGTCAAATTTGAGTGGGAATTAGGAACCAGTTCCAAAGTTATCTGGGGCCAACTCATGTAAACAAACATGAACACGAGTTTCGTTTTCTTACAAAAGCAGAAGGTAAGAATCATTTTTTTAATATTTTGTCACTGTATATTACCTGGTTGATTCTATTCTGTTTATTTATGATCAATCATGTAAGATATGCTTTATTTGTAAAACTGTATGAAATATGGGAATTTTTTTGCCACATTGAATATATATTAAAACATCATTAATTTATACTTGTTATGGGCCACACAAGAGTTTACATTATTTTTTATTGTCCTTGCTTGAGCATGGGAAAGAGGTGACGTGCATTTTAACTGACATGTTTGCACAGGCAAGTGCAGAGAAAGAACAGATTGTTTTTCCTTTAGGATTAGACCTCTCCACTTCTGGTTTGGAAAGGAAGAAAGGAAACCTAGAATTGAAAATGATCTTTCAGGTTGCTGAATCCAGTCTTCTGCTTCTGCAGTGAGCCAAGTTCCCAATCTTTTTCATAAACAGATTGTGCTATTCAAAAATGTGCTTTTTCCTCCTTGTCATCTCTCCTGTCCTCCCAGTCTCCTACTTTATTTGGGGTTTTGCTCCAGAATTTCCTTCTTTTTATAGGAAGAAACCTTCTAATTTCCACGGTCAGTTTATGCATGTTAGTGCTTGTTCCAGGAATGCTCCTTAGGTTGCTTAGTTCTTTTCTACACCATCTAACTAGAGATTGTGCATGTGCTTCTGCTGTGCCAAGTCCAGTAAAGGAGGTAGGAGTTAGTCTTCATAGCCAGCCCTTCACTTATTTCCCTCATACTTTAGCTGTTTAGAGCAAATTCTTCATGCATTTTTCATGATACGTCACATTAAGCAAAGAGAAAGTTCCTGTAGATCATAGATAATTTGAGGAACTGGTCAAGTGGAAAGGGTGGTAGGAAGGTTGGCAGCAGCCTCAGCTCACTGACTATAGGAGGATGGATGACCTGTTGCACTGCCTAAGGGGGTCATATGAAAATTAAGGATACCATGAAAAAACTGAGGAAATCACAGCCATTTTAGCTTTAGTTTGTACTAAATAAGAAACCCGAAGTCTTTCCCTCTTCCTTCCATGTTGATTGTTCAAATGTTGATAACATCCAGTCAAGGCTTCATGTGGTTTGGCAGAAGTTTCTTGGGGCCTGAACTGGGAAACTGTAAGGTTCCTGGAGTTTCCTGTAAAGAGTCCGGGTTCTGTACCTTCAGCAAAGCTAACTTCTCTTTCACGTCCTCCTCAGTGGCAATAAAAGTCCATCTTGATTTTATTCATTTGACTTGTGTAACACATCTGATTAACCTTACCATCATCTCTCTGATTAATAATCTCACTAGCCATTCAAACTCTCTGCTTATTTTTACATTGGAAATGTAACTTTTGCTTCTTCTAGATTAAGAAATGGTTATATGACTATTACAAAGCATTAGCAGGATTTAAGAAAAATTATTTTAAAAAATCACAGTTGCTTCTTTCAAACCTCCTTTTGTCTTTTTCTGTAAGGTTAGTTTACTTAATGTAAATCAACAATGAATTTAAAAATTAACAGCATGAAGAGGGAAGGCAGTAATTCAAGAGGCAGAAGAAGTAGAGGAGACAAGAAGGTAAGTAGATCAGACAAAATTTGATGTATTCACCTTCACTTCTGCCAGGCAACATCTGTTTATGGCTAAAGAGGAGTTATCATGTGGAAACAGAAGGAGAGCTAGAGATCAGGGCTCGCTTATTTTTCTATTGCAAAGTAGCCAGATTTCTTCATTATGTTTGATAATGGCAGATTAAGCCCTTGAATCTGAGTTGGATTTCTGAACGGTCCCAAGAAAGATGGCAATGGAAGTTTTAAACACAGATTTTGGGACTGTGGTTGTTCTTGCTGCGGAGCTTTTCCTTTAGAAGACCTTGTCAGCTGGAACCTGTGTCTCTACTACGAAGTGACCCACGTGTGGGTGCTAAGCAGCCACGCTTGGACACTGGGTGCAGAGGCCTGCTTCACATTCTTTAGATGTGAGTGATTTCTGAACAATGCTCGTCCTAGCCCCCAAGAAAACATATTAGCAGCCAAAGATAAGTGAAGTGGAATCTGGCTAAACTCATCGTCTTCCACGTTGGTCTCCTTCCTCCTCCAAGCCTCACCCTGTCCCAGGGGACTGCAAGGGGGTGTGTGGCAGGCAGCCATCACCCAGGAATCTCCCCTGTGCCTGGCAAGTTAAGATTGGGAGGGATCTTTCCTGTTTTCTGGCCCCTTTCAGGACTGACAAAAGAAAGCCAGAGACAGCCTGGAACTTGTGCTAAAGTCTTCCAAGTCTTTGTTAGCTGGCAGGACGGTGGTTATTGGCCAGTGGTGTCTGGGTGTAAAAGAAAAAGGAAATCAGATGGAGTCTCAAGAGTCTAACAGGAACTGCAGATGGTTGGGGATGAATGTCCTGATGTTTTTTTAAATATTAAACTTTAACAAATGATGTCACAAAGAGCAATCCACAGCCATGTAGCATATGCTGCTATCACCAGAACAGAAGCGTATGCACATTCCTGCTCACCACACAAGTGCTCTTTGCCATGTTATTCCACCTTCATAGTTAACTTTGATTGTTAGCCTGGCTATAAGAATATACTCTCTACCTGTTGTTTATCTCACCTGTCCTTTCTTAAGCCATTGACCATTTGCAACTATATCTGATAGAATGAGAGAAGTCTCAAAGTTAAGACTGTCTGTTAGAAACTGGGCTTCAACAGCACTTAGCATAAAATGTTTGTTTATCTAATACTACTACGTTTTTCTAGGACTGGCCAATGAATTATTTAGTAATGGAAACTGCATGTGTATCCGTTTGGCTTCTGTGGGTTCATGTTATAGAAAACTGTAGGAGTGTTTGCAGGGATTGCAACGGCCCGACTTTGTGTCAGAGACACTGTCTTAACAGGACACAGAAATTCCCATTTAGCTGAGGAAAGCAGAGAACGTGGGGTGGCAAGTTCTAGCTTTTATTGCTAATGCTTTGTAAAATAACCTTTATGGTCTGCAGACTCGGACTGTGCAGGTCTGTGTGACCTAAGATTTATTACACCACTACGATATTTGTACATCTCTCTCCAGTTCCTGGATATGAAAGAAAGTAAAGGTCCAAAAGTTCAGCTTGATGTTAATAGATCCAGATATACCAAATATTTAACTTCTCTGGACAAAGGAACCGCATCAAGGGTTGGCTTGTCCTGTTACATTGTGAAGGTGTCAGCAAGCACTGTGTGCTGCAATGCTTCATGCAACCTTAGGGAAAAGAAAAAGGGAAAAAAAAAAAAAAAACAAGTGTATGTGCAATGGAAAACAGATGGAGTTTTCATTAGATGTTACTTTTAGTGATCTGCTTTAAAAGTAAAGATACACCATTCTGAGCTGAAGAGTCTCCTAGTAGCTTTGTTTAGGTCCTGAGTCATTATCTTAGCTACAGATAGGATTGCAAGATCTTTGTATCCTTAGGAGTTCCAGTCAAACTTGCCTACCATTGTTAGAATTCCAAACACAGCAAAACAATTTTGAGGCCTTAACAATATTTTTCCCTAAGATGTATCTTTATTTAATGATTCAGAGTTGTTATTATTATGGGCCTGGCAGTTGGTTGCTCAGTTTCTGGAGTATTACCATTTAAGCTAGGTCAGAATAAAAATCCTGGAATAGTCATTGCAGGACAGACCTTTTGCTTCTTTGAGGGCCTGGTCTTCACAGTCAACTTTGGTGTGATTCCTCCAAGTGGTCTTACTGGCTGTGAGAGGCGACCCTAGCAGTCTAGAAAGCCTGAAGATCCTTCCTAAAAAGATGAACCCTGCAATCTGTGCCTGTAGGTACTAAATCAGCTTTTGACAAGTAAAGAACAATGCAGTCCCAGGGTTTTAGGAATAGATGGTTGCTGCCAAACCACAATAAATGCTTTTGTCTGGAACTCATGGAACAGTAACATAGCAATGGAGGGTGTACCCTTGTCTGTTATTCCCTCTGAGCAAATTCTCAGAGACATGTTACCATGATTCAGATAAATTTCATGGAACTAGTCGAGAAATAGGCTTTCATTTCCTTACAAAGGGAGGAAGAGACAATGGAACTCAGCAAAACATATGGCTTTTTTTGTTGTTGTTGTTCCTGTCTGAGAGTTATGCAAGCAAAACGCAGTGCCCATCCTCAGACAGTACTCTCTGAAGCAAGACTCACGTGAGAAAATTTGTGTTACCTTTCTTCTGAGTTGACAAAATTGTTTTACTTCCTCTGCATGTGTATAAACACAACATATGTCTTCAACTCATCTCCAGCTGGAGAGTATGAATCAAAATCCAAGCTTCACAAAGTTTAAGGAAGTTTGGAGCTGATGTTCTTGTTCATTGTCACCTCTGTAGAAAATACCTACCTAAATAAAATTACCTGCCTTAATAAAAAAGAAATAAGCCCATTGTTTTCATAAGAGCGGGACTAGAAAGATCAAGTCCAGTGACACGTTATCACAAGCTATTAGTTAAGCACCATGCTGAAACCAGGTAGGTTTCTTCTCACTCCTTATTGGGAGACTCTGTTAGAAACCTTCTCCAATTTCTAGACTCTTTTTTCTGTTTCAGGGTGGAAAAAAAAGGGGCTTAAATATAAAGTCACCTTGTATTCAAGGTCAAATTATTTCTTCCTGCAATTCAAGGGGAAATGGTGGAAAATAAGCAAAAGGAGTAGATGATAAGAGAGTGCTTTATATTTAGGTTTTTGTAACTTAGTCAGAATGGTCCAGCCTTTTAGCACCAGCATCCCTGCTCTGATGATTGCTGCTCTTACCTTGTGTGCGGGTAAATACAGTTAATTTTCTTTCTTTGCGGAAGTTAAGCATGTGCCCTCTCTCCCTATGTTGCTAGAGTGAAAAACCCCCTACGCTTCTCCTACAGTTGTTTGTTTCTTCTTCAACCGCTCTCGCGGCCCTTTTCTGATTCAGTGTAGCTTTCTGAGCATGGGTGACCAAACCAGTACACCGTTTGCACAAACCCAGTTCCATCAGACCTCTGTTTACAAGAGGTAAGATGTTTCCAGATACTGCTGTTTGTGAAGAGGACTGATTTTCTGAGGACAAGTTCTCAGCAAATTCTAAGCAGGCATCTTTACGAGGTATCCAGTTATGTAAACCTCAGTCGCTCAAGGGGGAATCTTGTCCTAAATAAATAACATAAGATGGATCAGTGCAAAAATACACGCCTGAACTGACAATGGGCCTAATTCGTACACATGAATTAACTCCCTGAACTGCTTGGAGTAGTAGGATATGGTATTTTATATTCACAAGTGCAGTAGTGTCTATGTGTGCATGAAGACCGCTGAGTAAAGCTATGTGAGTTACTGTTAAAGTGTTTTTAGCATCTCGGGAAAGGCAGCTTCTCCACAAAGTAAATTGGTCTTTTGGGGAAATTTTGCTGCACCACTGAAGTATTTCACCAGCAAAGACTTCTGGAGAAATGAGGAAATACAAGTGACCTCCAGAGCAAAGTACTCCTGTTGAAAAGTTGAGTAGTTTAAGATCTGATTTTAAGAGGTCCTGGATACCTTCTAGAAGTTGCTTTCTAAAGTGTCTGCACATCAGCACCCTACAGATTTTAAACTGAGCATGTAAAAACACAGCATGGATGGGCACTCTTAAATGTGGTGGCCTATGTGACTTCCTCGTAGTCACTTGGCAGTTCAAGAATAGAAATAGGAACACAGGGTTTCTTGTGTCTATTGTGTCCATTTGAACAATACTGCTGAGAGCAACTGAGACCAAAGGCCTGGCCTTCAAAATACATGACTTGAAAAGAAAGCTGCATTTTTTTGGTAAGGTCCAAATGTATTTAATTCGGCTTTGCTGCTGCTCCCAAAATTTGGTTGTAAACATTTTTACCCTGGAAGCTACACATCTGGATTGCAGTGCCTGTTTTCATCATCACAAGTAGTTACTGGCTTCATAATATTCTGCGTGTGCAGAAAACAGCTTGTAAGAGGTAACCTGAGCAAACTCTATTTTGTTGGTGAAGAGCTTAAATGTCTTAAATCACCAGTCTGCAGCCATAGCCATAGCATTTAACTTTCTGAATATGACCCTGCAGTCTTAAAATTCTGCATCTCTAGCCCTGCAGAGTTTTTCTGATTCTGACTGCTCCCTATCAATTTCCATGCTGACTCTTTGTCCAGATAGGACAACTGTCCAAAGCAATGACGTATCAACTACTTTCGTGGGAGATGAGTGTGAACTTGAGTAGAGCACACCTATAGCAATAAACTTTTTTTATAGTTATACAGCAATAAAACTGAAAATAGTTTCTGTACATCATAACTACATTTACGTAAGCTGTTGGGGATTATCAATACTCAGTGCCAAGTGACAAAATAACGTTGCACCTGAATAACTTCTGGTTAAGTTATAGGTGTTTTCTCACTGCACAGTTGGCATATCCTGGAGTCTTTGGATTCTGCACTGTGGAGGCTGAATGTGTATGAATTAATTATTATTTAAAATGTTCTGTGTCCCTGATTCCAGCCTCAGTTACCCAAACAATGATGATGCAGGTGGTCACAGGAAAGCCACTGGAGCAAATGGCCACTGAATTCCAGTATGGGCAAGGAACCACAGAAAGGGACAGGGAACTCAGAGGCTTCCCATTTGTGCACAGTTCATACAAAGTAGTGCTCTGGGAGTACATGGCTGCTGACAGGATGAGAAGGGGACACAGACTGTCGCTCTAAGGGACTGAGGACACCTAGAGAAGGCTACATTTATTTGGTTCTCTGCCTTCCCTTCCAATTCTTGGAAAGGTCATCCAAAAAGCCTTCCCAAACTTCCAGTCATGGCGGTAAGATCTGCAGTGCGGAGGAGTGAAATAGTCCACTTTTGCTGCAAATTTGCTGTTACCTTCTGCTCCTAAATTGTTCCTACTCTTAGTTAAACCTGTGGTTTGCCAACTGACTTCCGTGTAACTTGTGGCTGATTACCTCATGTTCCCAGTTTCCTTTACACTTGTCTAGGCAATTCCTTTCTCTCACCAGCAGAAGGATGGACGATCACTTATTAACCACATTGCTTCAGGCAAACAAATAGGACTGCGCACCCCCAATCTGAGGAACGCCGTGATGGGGCGTTGTTTGAAGCTCTGTGCAGGCTTAGCAGAGGAAAGGCAGGCTGTAAAGGGCAGGGACAAAGACATAACGTATGTTCATCTGGCATCCTCGTACTCCTAACTGGGCGTCTCTGTTGACCTGTTTCATAAATCATTAATAAATGATACTTCTGAATAAATACTTTCTATGTATCTTCTCCAATACTAAGGATTAATTTTGCATGGGTCTATGCATTTACTCTCTTCAGCAGTCACTGAAATTAATCTCTTGGCCAGATTTTATGAATGATGTTCCACATTTATTACATATCATGACCTTTCTGGATGATATAAAGTCAAGTCTAGGGATCTGTCTTTGGTTCTGTCTAACAGTATTTTTCTTCTCTAATGAACAATGTGTTGCGGTATTTAGATACCTGTAATTTACATCCTTTTTTTGAGTTTAAAGTAAGATCATGACTAACATTTTATATGAAGCAAGGTGGTGAATAGGAGAGTTCATTGACTTTTCAACCCTGGAATCACCCAAACACTGGTTTACATTCCAAATAAAATATTTGGTGGGTTTCACACCAGTCTTTACCAGTGCATATCACAATGTTGCTGTTGGGAAAAACTGAATTTATTAAGGCAGTATATTTTAAAAATTGGCTCCAGCACCACACAGCTGGCAATGAGGAAGAAATAATCTAAGGCAGCATGTAAAAAAACTTGTTCTCTAGTTAGACTGTGAATTTTCCAATAACTGCCTCCAATAGACCACCCTATGACACTGATTGCAAACATATAAAGCCTGATTGTTTCAAAAGTCATATAAATAAAATGTAGATGTTGAAATGCCAACCTCCCACTATTTGCCTCCAACATTTTCTTTTCATCTCTTACTGCTTATTTTGCTGTTTTCTTTCCTGGTATCCTTCCACTCACTGATATTTTCTTACACACACACACTCCTTTTCCTCTCAAAACTGAGCGGAGCTTTTAGCTTTAGTGGCAGAATAGGAGCCAGCAAACAATGAAAAGAAGCTGGGGCAGCAAATTCCGTGAGCACACCAAGCACCGAAGACCAGAACAGCGCAGGTTATTTGTGTGTGCACACAACTTCACGTGCCCACATGCCTGGTACCAACCTGAGCAAACCAGCATAGCACTGGAATAGCAATTCTCTAAAGTATGAGCCTAGCTCAGTGTGTTTTGTTGTGTTATTTGTAGCCATTGATTTTACAACTTGGAACTGTTCTAAGATCTTCTTTTAATCTTTAACCTCACGTGCCTTTGTTTTAAATAAACAGGGCTTAACAATCAAAGAGAAAAATACCCAGGGAAGTATGAAACACAACTGGGCTGAAGAGTCTTTCAGACTTTAGCAATGTGTTTGTTGATTCTGAGCATGACGATGTAGAAGTGCTTCAAGCAGTACATGAAAATTACTGAAAAATCTTCTACCTGAAAGCAACAATAAAGGTAACTTAGTTTGAGCTGCTACAGTCACTCGTTATGCCGCTATACTGAGTCCCATTGAAGGGGACTGATAAAAGAAAGGGAGTGCCATTTTTTTGGCATTGAGACCTGTGGGTGTTTTGAGGAGGCCAGGACGCGACCTGAGCTGCTGGTAACACCAGCCCATGGCAGTGCACGACACCCTGACTGCTCTCGCCAAAGCTTCCCATACAAAACCCCAGAGAAAGCCCCAATTGCACACTGTTTGAAGGCTACTCGTTACTTGGAAAAGAATGAACTATGAAAATAGGAAAAATAGTAGACTAATTAACCTAGATCACTGAAAAACCCAAGAAGCTGTCACTCCTGTTGTCTCGAACTAAAATACATCAAGTACTTCCTGGTTTATAACATACTTTCTGTAAAGGATGTTTACTAAAAGACAATGTTGGTGTGAGGACAAGGCTGTTTTAATAAATATACTTGTATAACAGCTGCAGCTCAAATATAGCTGTGTGGCATGAATATGGAGCGTAACAAAATCTGTAAAATTTAGTGCTGACACAGTTCTGACAAGCCATTGATCTCACACTCCACAAAGTGAGCTGCAGTTCAAGGTAAAATGGGATGCTTCTCAAGGATTTCTGCAGTTCCTGCTCCCAGTCCTTCTCTCCTCTAAATTATCTTCTGGGGAAAAAAGAAGTGTGTGTCAGTATGGATAGATGCTTCTGGTTTGCATTTGTGTTTTCTTTGGCTATTTGGGTCAGTGACAAGTTTTTGTAAAGCTCTCTTATTGGAGCTAATTAGTGTGAGATATGCTACAAATTTATCACTGTTTTTCTTACTAGAAATTAAGCAAGTTGATAAGAGTTCCACAAAAACATCATTAACTTTCCCTTTGACAACAAAAAGGATGTATTTTTTAAATATTTTTATTGCCTTCGTACTCCATGTTACAAAAAAAAGTCTTCCATGGCAAAACACACTAAGGAGAGGGATGAGCACAAACCAAACAAATGAGAAAGTAAATTATCTATGAAACCACAGGGAACAGTAATACACATTTCAAAACAGCTTTTCCTCCTCTGGAGAATGCAGAACTTTTTTTTCTCTATTGGAGTTCCTGACATAGGTCAAAGTATTGTACTACACTGAGATACCAGTTCTTTTCCTCCCAGAGATCTAAACATTGTCCCCAACAACATTTATTTTGTTGGAATAGAAGAAAAACCTAGTACTGGGAAAGGCTGCAACCTACTCTGTCATGCCAAGGCAATAGCTATGCAATGTGCTCTCTTCAGATGCTGGAGAGAAAGATAAGAACTTGGAACACAGAAATGTGGATTCCACACCACGACTGATTCTCAGATCTCTATTCCAATCGGTTTGTACTGAAGCATAACTTCTCCAGGAACACAGCTAACATGAGCACTTTACTCCAATGCTTCAACAGAACTCCACAAATCTTATGTTCTGTCAGGCTTTCTTCTCTTAGCACCTCTACAAAAAGGAGCTCTGAAGTGAAGAGAGGACCCATACCTTTATCTTTTGTTCCACACTAACATATTAAACAATACCTTCCTGTACCTCTGATGCCAAATGAAACCAAAGCGCAGCTAAAGTTACCAAATTCCTGGATGTGCAGCCAGTGCTTTGGCACTGCAGTTCATCTGATATCAGCACTTGTTTATAGGCTGAAGTGTTTATAGGCTGGAAAATCCTTGTTGTGAGGACCTGTTCACAGGCTAGTACAGCTTACAAAGTGAAAATAACCCCTGTTCTTCCCGGTTCAGTATTTCTTTTAATGTTATGAGATAATTGACATTTCTTCCCTCTCTCTGCTCTCATTTATTAAGGTGATAATACTTCTGAAGTATTTCATAAATTCCATCCGAACATCTTCAGGATCATCTTCTAAGTTGGAATGTATTAGTTTTAGCTTGTTCAGTGGGTAAGCTTTGAAGGTAAAGAAAAAATAGTTAGGTATATTCCTTTTATAAAAGAAATATTCACAATCAAGGTCATAGGACAGCTCATGCTGAAGTCAGTTGGAGTTCAGTAGTATCCAATGTTTGATACCCTAAATAACATATAACATGTGCAGAAGAAATACATCGTAGCTTGTTAGCATTACAAACAAGTACAACTTGTTGCTAGATTAAATTCTTCAAACATTATTATTAAAGCATAAAGTACTGGTTTTAGTCTCAAATTCAGTTAGGCAGAATCAAACAATTCAGCACTGAATTTCAATTTTACTATTGAAGTGATACGACATTCTTTGCTTCAGAATTACAGAACAATATAGTTATATTAAATATGTCTTACTATAATAATACTTATCCTAAATATGTACTTGTTTGAACCCTAGAACAGGTTGCCCAGAGGGACTGTGTGTTCTCATTTGTATAAACAGTCACTAATAATTTTGCAGTACATAAGTATATTGTAGTAATAGTACCTATTACTAATTTTAATAGGAAGATTGTCAGCCTTTTATTTCAAAGGGCTCCTATTCTTTTGAGCAATAAAATGCAGGCTTAAATGGCCTCAGAAGTGCCAGTTAACAAAACATTAAATTCAATGTAAGAAACAAACTACTAGTGATGATGAAATGCAGGAGGAGTTCTAATTCCTGGCTCAGCTGCATACTCACTGTGTGACTTTAGAAAAGTCACCCAAACTTTTCTTGCCTTTACTTTCCCTTTTGTGAAATAGGAATATTGCTCACCTTCTAGATGATCTTTGAAATTCATTATTTCTGTTTTTTGCAAAGCACTCTATTATTCCTTGCTTGGCAGATTTAAATGAAAAATGCAAGCCATAAGGTACGAATAATTTCAGAGAAACACAGATCAATAAAAAACTCTGAGTTAGGCATCGAGTTTTCCATCTTCTTACCCAAGGACAGATTTTCCGTGTCCCCTGCACTGCCTGGCTTGTGATGTGCAACCAGGAGACATTGACTATCAAGCAGTGGTTGCTGCTGCACGAAACAGGAGTACCACATTTCAATTTCTTTCAGGTGACTGGGCAGCTCAGGATTGAAGATTATTATTACACCGTGAGAGTCCTTCATCAGAGCTGGCCAGCATGTTTCAAACCTTGAAAAACAGGGGCATGGAAAATGGTAAGACTGATAGCTAGAAAACAGAACCATACACTCAGACGTCCCCAAGTTTTCTTCTTCCCTCCTCAAGAACACATTTCAGTATTTTTTCTTTATTATAACATTAGTAATCTTGCCAGTGATTTATCATATTCCAAATATTTTGACTTAGCTATTATGTTAGTTGGTCCCATGATTTGCTGACAATGTAGTATTTGGTCAAATGCTTATTTAAACTTTTTCCCTCAAAATGGATCTGTCCGGTTCTCAATTGTATCTTTTGGAAATTAAGGCCTCAATCATATATATACATTGTTTGAAGTCCACCCACACAAAAACGTCATGGACAAAAAGGCAATTACAGAATGGGCCTCCGTCTCCTGTACCTGTAACTTCATTCTAGGAGCTATGGACTTTACTGTTATACTCAGTCCTTATCCAAAACAAACCTCAGTGTCAGCCGAGATCATGGCCGAGAGTATCTAATATCAGATGCTTTATAGCAGAAAGCAATAAAAAAATATAATGGGGTAAAGAGTTGGGAACATTCCTCATCTCACAAAGATAATTTTTTTTAGATCTTAAGTATGAATCCTTTGTGTGAACAGAATTATTACAAATTAAGTAACTTGGAGGAAGTAACAGTGCTTGCTTACTTTTGATCACCACTGCAATCCCACAACTCAAATCGACACCCAGCTCCCTTGCTGTTACCATTCAAGTTTGGCTTCTCATACTCCAGGATCCTGTGAAAATGAGCGGAAACGCAATGTCACGTCATTCTGCGCACGACCACAACCAGAGAGCAGGACTTTCTGTCAGGGGCTTGGTTCAGTCGGCACGCCACGAGGGTTTGCTCACCTTACACCTTGCGTCGGGCTGTAGCTGCCAATCCCTTCTATGCTCTCCGAAACAAAGTTTGCCAACACCGATTTTCCAGACTGGCAGAAAGCAGGAGGGAAAGACACCCATAGGAATTTGATGTGCCACAAACAGAGGAGCACCCCCTCCCTCCAGCTAAGGCCCCGGTGCATGCGGGCCTGCCCCCTCCTCCCTCCCGCCCCCGCAGCAGCTTCCTCCGTTTGGCGATGCCGCCGGCACGCCACAGCGGGCCCGCCCG
>VXBL01001705.1:955568-972776 GCA_013400195.1 Aramus guarauna
TCCCTCCTCTCCCTCCTCTCCCTCCGCTCCCTCCTCTCCCTCCGCTCCCTCCGCTCCCTCCTCTCCCCACACACAGCAGGGCCCGTGGCGCGGGAGATGGACGCGGCCGCCCAGGTATCCTGGTGGTGGGTTTGCCCCGGGCCCCTCCCGGCGGAGCTGTGTGGAGCGGCGGGCTCGGGCCCTGTGTCCCTCAGGGCTCCCGGACGCTGCCTGCAGCGGGGTTTGCAGCGCCTGCACGGCCTCAAACCCTAACCAGTGTGCCCTGAGGGGACCTCCAGATAGTGTATCCCTCGGGCGGGACTGGCAGTGCATCCTCCTGTGGGGGAGAGGCGTCCCCTCGGCTTTTCTGTCCTCTGGAAAGCAAGAGTCAGGCTAACAGATACTAAACACCCTTAAAAATCACACAGTGCTCAGGCACTGCTCTGGTGTCACTCACCGGCTTGAGGAGTGCTGTCCTTGTCTGAAGTTTCATCGAGTTTTTAACTGCAGATTCTCGTTGAATGGACGATGAAGCAAGCTCTTGAAGTTAGTTATTAAAGCTTGTTAGGGGAAGCAAGAGGCTTTTTTAAATTGCAGCTTCTAAGAAAAGAACATCTGGCAGACAGATGTGCTGCTTCAGAGCTGTTTAGTGCCCAGGTACAATAGCAGTTTTAGACAAGCTTTCAAATAGGGCCTCTAGGCGCTACCATAATGTAAATGTTTATTACTAGTACTACTAATAAATGTGAACCAGAATCGCTGTACTCTCACTGAGGGGGTAGAGTCTTTTCCTTCACCCTCTAGACTTAGTCGCTGTTTCAATCCTTACATAGGGGATAGTTTAGCATGGTTCAGTGTGGCAGTGGCATCACACCATTCATACAGTATTTTAAGCTTCAGAAAACCCTTTGTTTTCAGGCTGATGGGACAAAGACAATGAAAAAACAGCAATTGCACTGGATTTTCTGGTTTTGAAGATCCACATGTGATCCAGGATGAAAATTCACAATGAACTGGGACAACTCGTAGTTAATAATTTTTCACATTTCAGACCTACTAACTTCCAAAGAAAAGACAGAAAGGGTGACCCAGACAGAAGAAATTAGGACAACCTCTCTTATTAGCTGGCACATGTTATTAGCTGCCATAGCCCCTAGCACATGAAGAGAAATGTAACATAAAGGATCCTATTGTGGACAGCAGCACAGAAGAGAGGAAAAAAAAAAAAATAATAAGAGGTAACTGAATCTGGGTAAAACTGGCTGTTTGTCCAGCTGCCCAGAAAGCAATTAGGACTAATTTTTAGATGAAGTGTAGGATAGGGTCTTTGTGTGTTTATATTAGCCACCAAAGAGCAAGGAGAGCACAGCTGACTAAGGCTGCAATTTTTTGATTTATCCACATGATTTAGGGTTTTAAGTCACCTTAGACAGTAGGAATTAAGCTGCCAAGCCACTTAAGGTGACGTTTCCAAAGGCATCTAAGTCAAGTACATTTGATGTTATCAGCATCTGCCTTAGGCATATGGGTAAAGTTATGTTAGTTACTGATGTATTGTTTGCTGAGCGTACACCTGTACAAATCAGCAAGGCCATTTTGTTTCACTTATTTAAAACTTTTTGTTAGACTGTAGCAGAGAGAAAACTCAGCAGTAAGTGAACTACTTCCAGACTATATTGGTTATGATCTATAAGTCTTGCATTTATTAAATGGCTGTTTTTCCATCATAATATTTTAGTAGCAAGCAAAAATTATCATCTGCAGATGATTCTCGGTGGACAGATCCTCCTTCTTCCTTCAAAAGCCAAAGGCAATTGCAGGCTATCAATAATATTTCAATAAAACTGTTCTTCACTCTAGAAATGTCTATGAGAACTCAAACTATGAGACACATTGATTGCTGTATCAAGGCATGTGATGCTTATTGCCTGAATTGCAGATAAGAGGACTTCGCCTCCAAGTTAGAGGCCCACAGGTTTTACTGGAAGCAGCAGTAAAATGTAGTGCCAGTCACCTTTCAGATAATACTTTAGCACTTGCAAATCATTCAGTCTTTTGGAGAACAGTATTTTAAATTTGCATTATACTTCATTTAATGTGGCGTATAAAAATTTTCCTATGAAAACAACTCAAAAATCTTTCATAAGATTTTGTGGCTCAGTAGTGGTACTTGTTTAATGTAGTGTAACAATGTTTCCAAACTTTGGAAAACATACCCTAGAGCACTGAAATCAAGTTGTGTGTGAAAATAATGCCTTGGTTAGAAGTACAACCACATGGCAAGACTTACCATGAGAATGAATGCTCTGCCTGTTTGTTGTGCATTGCATGACATTTATTGTGTGTGTGCAGAAACAACTTTCTAGTGGGCACAGGCAGAGAACTGCATTACATCCTCTGTTTATTTGTACTGGTTCACTTGGGGGAAGAAGGCACAGAATACAAGAATTGAAAGGAAAAAACACCTATTTTTGTGCACTGAAGCCCATTATTAAAAATGAAGGAGAAAATCAATATTGCTGTAAACTCGAAGCTTATTGCTTAAGAAGCTGGTTCCAAGCCTAGTTGATTAAGTAAATGATGAAGGTTTGGATGAAGTGTGGCTGTCCTCTGGATTAAATTTTGGTAGAGCTATGAAAAAGGACCAAACAGAAACAGGGTGTTAAGGTGCATTGATGGGTGCAATGGAGCGCTGCTCTTTATCATGAGTCTGTTTCACCTAAAAGTGGCATCTAAGGAGGGGTAAGCACTCAGTTTAGTCTTTCTCTCTCAGAAAACCTATTCTGGAATCAATAGGAAAAGCTCATGTAAAACCTGTTGCTTGGTTCATGCCACCAGATTGTCAGGGACTACAGCTCTCATTTATCTGTGGTCCCAAAGTCCTTCCCAGAGGAGATGAGGATGTATATTTGCATTTTATAGATAAACAAAAGCAGAAGAAGGTTAAATTACTTGCCTGAGGAACCTACCTGTCTGACAGCAGATCTAGAATTAATTAAAATGCCTCTAAGTTTCAGTGCAGGCTATGGGCAGGGAGGCAGAGAACTCAGTGGCCAATGTATTTTCCTGACCAGTGGACATGAACTCAGTGACACTTTAAGCGGCCCAATTCTCCCTATGTACCTTCGTCAAAGGTAGTGGAAGTTCCCAAGAGATGAATTTGACTTGCTCCATTTATGCAGTGATGTATAAACAAAACACAAGGAGCAGCACCCTACCTCCACCATCCCCCGAAGAAAACACACCAAAGTGCTCTGATTTTTGAGTCACAGTATGTGAATACAGAAGTAGGATTTAGTTCCTATGGTTTAAATCTTAAGGTAGAGCTGCAGATGGTGTCTCTGATAGATGTCACTTTGCTTATTCTGAAGTGGTTGCTCTGATCCCATTCTGTGGAGCAACAGTAACACCTAGTGGCTAAACGTGCCAGTCCATCGCCTCTTCCCTTCCCTTCAAGACTTGGAGGGGACATGTTGTGATTGACAGTTTTGACTTGCAAGGCCAAAGCTTAGGATCTTCAGGGATTTGCCATTTTCCTTTCAACCCCCCACCACGTTCTGTTTTCTATTAAAAGTGGTAGATGAAATATGAAACTCTTCCTCCTACCTCCCAACCCCCTTCACTTTTCTGGCTCATGGAGGAGGTTGTTAGAGTCCATCTTGATCTGTAGGTGGGTGGGCTGTGAGTGGCCGAGCCTACTGCTTCCAGCTTGGAGCACTCAGATTTCTGTAAGGAATCCAAGCTTTTTTCTTTTTTTTTTTTTTTTTTTTTTTTTTTTTTTTTTTTTTTTTTTTTTTGTCTGAAAAGGATCAAGGAGATCATCTGATGGAGGTTGGTGACCTTAGTGCATTTGATAATGTGGTGTTAACTTGCCTGCGTTAAGGCAGACCAAACTGATCTGTTCCAATAAGTACCATTTCTTAAGATGTGGTATGCAGGATTGTTTGCCATGATCTGCTGGGACTGCTAATTCATCAGAGAGGGACCTCCTAGAAAAATAGCATTTGAGAGGAAAGAACCCACAGATGTTTATTGTGTTAGCAGGAGAGTCCTTCAGAGGGTCTTCTTTCCCCTTTCCAGGGGAAAGTTTCAATCTTTTCATGGAAAAAAAATTAAGGAAAAGTATTTCAGCTAAAGCCCAGATCATTTGCATTTGTAAATAAAGCCTCAACTCTTTGTGGGAATTACAGTACTGAGACATTATGGTCTCATCATATTCACGCTGTTTGTTTTTAGGTTTCTGGTTTAGGTATTCTGAATTGCCTGTTGGAAGCATCTATTTAAGAGAGTCTTCACTGCCTGTTGACAGAGCCTGGACTCTTAATATATCCTGTGGATGCATGCTCTTTTGCATGTGACATAAACTTGTATCACCACCCACTCAGAAAAGTAGTATTGCCTCCATCCACATCCCCAGCTCTCTGTCTAGCTTCTTCCTTAGAAGAGAGCATGGCAGTCTTGGGCTGGGCAAAAAACCTTTATGTTTGGTAAAACCAGTTTCATAGGTGGTAGACTAGAGGGTACTGAAACAAGGTAATCAAAGGATAATTGTTATCTGTGATTCACAAGGGTTCATGGAACCTTTTCTATTAGACATGTATGCTTTTTGTTTGGAATATAAAATTTCAAAGTAAGTTTTGTTTCTTACTGACAGTTGAGGTGTCTGCTGCCCCTGTTGTTCTGGAAAGAGGCTGCTTTTATTTACATTGTCTGATCTATTTATTCACCCAAGGCCAGACCTTCAAAGACTTCATAGAAAGCAAGCAAAAAAGTGTGTACTGTCTTTAGAGGGACTGCCATGTGGTCCTGTAGGAGAGGAGATTCTATCAATAGGAAGATTTTGTTTTCTCCCATTTTTATCTTTTGATTTAACTTCTGTGTTACTTTGGCATTTATGCCCAAATGTGGGAGTTCTTTAACCCTGCGGTCCTTCCAGGCATTATGTTTCTGCTGACATCCTGGGCCAAATCAGCTGTCTTTTCAGATATCTCACATTCATTTTCATTTAAGGCTCAATTACCTCTTGGCAGTATGCCATTAGAGACAACAGATTTATACCAGTAATGAGTATGTTTTGAGGAGTCTGGAATAAAATTTCAAATTCTTGCTCCTTTGCTTAGGTACCTGGATATAATGATGAATGCTTAACTCTACACCTTCAACATAAAAAACTGTAGCCTTGATAATTTTGCCTCAATGCCCTTTGAAACCTGGGGAAAGTAGTACATTAGTTTCTAATGCTTGATTCACTTGCCAACTCGTCATTTGAAAGTTCCTCCTTAATATCTTATGGCTACAAATACATGTATGTGTGAGACTGGCACTTTGATTGAATGTGGCCTGCCACTGCAGACTTGCTGCAATTGAAGATCCTTGCATTTCTGCATGTAAGGTCGAGTTAAAAGCAGCATCTTGTACTATTTTAAACACCAGGATGAATGTCTTGGAAATATAAGAAGTGAAGTAGACTGAGTACTGGAGAAGAGTTCATATTTAGTACAGATTGTTGATCATGTAGTATTAAGTGGTTCATTATTTTATTGTTCTTCAATAATTTGAAAACTTAAATTTTCTACTTTTGGCTTGACTAGTGATGTTGTCTTGAGCTGGGTTATAAAAATAGTATGCTTCACCTAAGCACAGATTGTTATAATTTTCATCTTAATTAACAAGCTCCAGATTTAGATGGATTAATACAATTAATCTTTTTTTTCCTTTTGCTCTAGAAGTTCAGAAGTATAATCTGTCACTTGTGAGAACATAAAGAATTGGACTGGAAGCATTCCAAACTCTTTACTGTAAGTGTTCAAAGATTTAATGGAGTCCTCAGTCATAAAATCTTTAATTTGAACTAGACCTTTATATTCTCCATTCTTAAATTCACTATTTTTACATCCAGGGGATTTCCTGTCATCCAAGTATGCACGGAGGCCCTTTATTTCCCTCTGTGTGTGTTTTTTAATTCAAATCAAATGTAAATGTCAGTGGTTGATTGCACTTAACCTCCTTAGGTTCGTATTTCTTATTTAATTACATTACATTTTAAGGTTTAAGGCTATATATTTACTGCTGTTAATAGCACACCATATTTTAATGAAGCTGTTATCTTCTGCAAATATATACAGAACAGTGAAGATTGATTATACAGGATCTTTCGAAGAAACTGTATCTCAAAGCCATTTAAAATGAATAAACACAGTGGAGACTTTCAGTTAATGTAGTTCTTTACCTAACACAGTGTCGTGGTTTGGTAAATCCAAAACACAGCATTATACCAGCTGCTAGCAGGAAAATTAACTCTATCCCAGCCAAAACCAGGAAACACAGCTTCAAAACTAAGGAAATGAATGGCTGGGTTACCAAGACTGTTTGCTCTCCTCTTCCCCAGCCAGAGACTGCACCTCAGTAGGTGGCTAGCCATAACTGCAGTGTGCCAGGGCATATGTTACAAGCTGTGGTTGTTCTCAGAGATGCTCCAGAATTGCAGCACTGCTTTTTCCAAAGTCCACCACTTCCTCTGTAAGCTGGCCAGACTCCTTCTCTGCCTGACCTACAGCTCAGATCTGTAAATCTATTGTCAGTCAGTTCAGGGAAGGCTCAGAACATGGAAAATAATTATCTAATTTTCTTGAAACATCTTAAAAAAAAAAAAAAAAAAGGTAAGTATTACCTAGAGATCATGTACAGAAAATCTGGGACAAATCTACTATGCTCCGCTAGAAAGCCAAACAGCTGAACACCTGTTTTCAATGCAAAATAGTGCATCACCCTGCAGTTGGGGCATTGCACCAGGTTTTTCACAACAATCTTAGAGTTAAATACTCAAGATGTGAACTGAGCCAAAAAATGTTTTGCTGTGAGCCACTTCTTTCCAAGCACACAGCAAGACTGATAGTCTTGTCCTACCATTCCACCACATACCAAAAATCTCCTCAGTCTGGTCAAAAGCTTTTATTTCTTTTTTTGGGCAACAATCAGTTTAAAATTTTCATAGTATCTTGCAGACTTTATAATTTCCTTTCTGCCAAAAAAAGAGCAATTTATCTCTCTTTTTAGATTACATCTCATCTTGTTTCTTTTATTTTTTTTCTCTTTCATTATTTTTGCTATTTATACCGTTATCATTTTGACTCCATTTCTATTATCCTTACAACAGCCATGACATATAAGAAAGCACTAAACCCTGTGTTATAAAGGGAGGCACTGAGAGATTGCCTGATGGCTCTGGTAGGTCAGGGAGTTCAGCCAGATTCTTTCTGCCCATGTATCCTTCCTGCCCGAGACTCAGTGGCATGAAGGATTGTGAGCCAGTGTAATCCCAGAGGATTATTTGGGGATTGGTTTGGCATCTGTAGAGAGATTGATCTCCATTAGGTGGAACAGAAAACAGAGAGAGATGAAGAGCGTTTCTTGTGGTGAAAGAGAGATCTATGTCCTATCCAGTGAGGAGCTGGATATTTGCAAAGTACAATTTCGTAGTTCCAGTTTGGGTCATTTAGAAATGGAAGAAAGGAGGGGAGGGAAATCTGCATGCAACCAGTTCAAGAAGGTGCTCAGACTAAGCATGTTTGACAAAACCACCCAGAGGCCCTGGAAGGGGTGTGGATTTTGGATACCAAGGACATGAGATGTGGTATCCATTGGTGACAATAGAGTATACTGTGAACACCTAAGCTAGCATTAGTGTGCATGTGCATAGCCAAGAAATACTTGGATCCAATTGCCTTGCAGTGACTTTAGCCTTTAATGCCTACCATGATTCTTTCGTATTTAGCACCTTAGCTGCCTTTTTATTGCTTCCATGGAGGAATCTTGAAGATTCAAGAGAGGAGATTAGGTAGAGAGCCAGCTAAAGAGCAAGACAGCGCCACTGAACAGTGTTGGGGTTTACTTATGTGATTGTTCTCCTTAGAATGAATAGAGCAAAATGTTCATAAAGGTAAATTGATAAATCTGGAGAATATTCTCTTTAAATAATCCCCAGAGCTCTCAGCCTAACACACAGCTGTAGAAAAAAAGACCCCAGCAACTGAACAGGATGTTGGGTTGTATTACGGTAAGAACAGAGTATATATCAAAAAGGTGTTATTGTTATTACATAAAACACTGGTGAGTTCTTGTTCAGAGTGCTCTTTTCAGTACTGCTCACTCTACCTAAGAAGGATATGATTAAGGGGATAAAGCAGGGAAAATGAGAATAATACTGTGCCTTTCAGCTCTGAGTTATAAAGCAAGACTGAAGAGCTTTGGCATTATCTTGTTTAAAGAGAGATCTTGCTGTGATTCAGTCAATGATTTCAAAATAATGAAGGGGATTAATCACATTGAAACAGACAAAGTCTATGAAAACAAGGAGACTTAATTTGAAAAATAGGATCTTGGGAAAAGAATGAAGACAGAGAAGGGAGAGGCTCATATGAATGCTTCAAGAAATATGTAATGTCAGTTATCAGTGGGGTCCCATGAATCTAAATGCACACTGCTTTAGAGCAGAATAAGGTGGAGACAGAACTGTAAGGGAAATACAGGTATGACAGTTGGATTGTGGCTGACTGTTTACCAGTGACACAGAGATAGTGAAAGCCATGCTGGAGCAGGTTCTGGGAAACACCTGCAGCAAGGAGGAAACAGAAGGTCCTGCAGCCTGTGTGGCAAGGTCCAATGCAGGCAAAGATGGTGCAGGAAGGCACTGACTGGCAAGAAGTTTGCAGTGTGAAGACAGACAGCTGGTAGATAAGGAGTTTGTGGAACAAGGTAGAGGACAGAACAGAGAGAAAGCACATGGCTGCTATTAATCCACCTTAACTGCAGACACCTAAGGTGAAAATAATTTCAGATCTTAGCTGGACAGAATCATGCTGTGGAGGTGGTGGTCCCTGTACAATGGCTACAATGCAGTGATTTTCATCTTGCAGCCCACAAACTTTTGAAGGACCATAGCCAACTTCTAGGGGGCCTGTGAAAACCAGCTAAGAAAAGCAGACTATTGTGGTTAGGTCTCATTGTCATGGCCCACAGGGAAAGTTCCTAGGAGATTTGAAAAAAATCAATAAAAGCTGGAAAACTATGGATGGAACATACGGATTTACTGTGTGGAGGAAAGGGGACTCCAGTCTCCCCACTTGCAACCCCCCCACCCCCCCAAAGCTCTTCTGTTCCTTGGCTCCACAGGGTGGGTGCAGCACTCTGGGCACAACCTCAGGGTGTGCAGAAGCTGGGAAGAGGGTGCTTATTTTCATAAATCCTTTCTTATCTGTTTTGTGTTTCTTTACTTATGTATTTTGTCAGGAAGGGGGTGAGCCCACTCCCTTTTATGTCACTTGCACAATACAGAAAGGGAACTCAGACTACCATTCATGTTGGGTTGCTCAAGCCAGACAACCTGGGTCCATGGGGAAATTGAGAGAAGTAGGAAGATTTCAGGGCCAGAGTTCAAAACTGAGACATTCTTTGGTCATAAAGGTCCTTGCTTCTCCGAGATTCAGAGAGAGTCCATGACTATTTTCAAATCAGGTAAGCATTTGGGTACCACTGCATCTGGATATCCTATAGTCAGTGACTCTATTGAAAATTGCAGCCTGGTATGTGGTATCTCCTTCCACTGCATGTTATAAAGTACTTTGTTTTGTTGTAGAAGTTCGAGACTGTCTGTGGTTTGGAGAGTTTGTAAGTTCAGTGTTTATGTCCTGTACAGCATTGAGCAAGCAGGCAGCCCTCAGTGACTGAATAATGTTTAATGAACAGTTAACGAACAGGAACATAGTTTGAGGATACAGACATGGAGACAGACCTCCCAATGTTTACTTTAGTGACCTCAGTGATGGAAGAGGGAGCATGCTTATTAAATCTGTAGCTGAGGCAAAGCTGGAACCGAATGCAAGAACACTGGAAGGCAGGATTAAAATTTCAAGTGATCTTGACAAATTGGTGATATGAAGTGAATAAAGTAAGATGAAACTCATTAAGGACAACTGCAGGGCACAATGCTTTGGCAGCAATAATTTTAACTAGCAAATACAGGATGGGGGAAAGTCAGGCTAGCAGTTCTGCAGAAAAGGTAGAGAATCCCAAACTAACCATGGATTAATTATGATGTACAGATGTCAAAAAGGCAAATCCTCAGCAGGGCAGAGGTATTGCACAAAAGTATAGGTTATGGGTACCATACTATGAGATAGATGTAGATCAGCTGGAAATTCCAGAGGAGAATACCAAAAAGCATCATAAGTATGTAGCATATGAACTACAGGGAAAGTCTGAAGGAGTTGGGATTGTTTTGCTTCTAGAAGGCAAGGAGAGGTGTTAAAACAATTTTAAAAGTACTTTGAGGAATTAAAAGTTTGTTCAAAGAGAGGAGGAACAGTTTTATACACCCATAATGTAGAAAGTAAGACATTAAGAGCTTAAATTGCAGCAAAACAGAGTGAGGTTGGATGTTAAGAAAAACTACCAGTACAGAGTGCAAAGCACTGGAGTATGTTTTCAGAAAAGCAGGGGGAGTTTCTGTATTGAGCTCTTTCAGAAGGAGGCAGAAAAAAATATGCCAGCAATGATCTATGTATAATAATAGATCCTGCCTTCTAGCAGGGAGATGGAAGAGTGATTAGGTAACTCTTGCAGTCCTTCTTGGCTACTTCTGAATGTGTTTCTACCCTGGCAAGTTTGAGTGCAATAGAGTTGGTGCTATTTGTGCCTTGGCTTTATCACACTTGCTTTATTGCATGCTTGGTTTGATGGATCAAGGATGAGTTCACAAACTCTCTGTGCTTCTGCAGATCAGTGCTTCTGTGCATGTCCAGTTGGGAGAATTTTTGTCTGACATCAAAGGTGACAATAATGCTCAGAGTATGTGTAATTTCACTGGACATAGTCATTGTCTCGCTGATCTCTTGAGCCATCACATTTTCCATCTGCTGAATTACGTTTCAATCTGAGTTATTTTATCTAGTATATTACTTTATAATAACCACACAAGTGGTTCTCTCAGGCAAAGTTCTCATCTAAAGTCAATGAATTTTGCCAAAGTCATGACTTCTGGATCATTTCTTGTGTTTCATGTATGAATCACTGTCTATCATGTTTACTGTATGCTAAACTGCTTGTGTAAGTGTGATGTTTTTTCAGTTCTATTCCATTTTGTGTTCAGCTGTGACTGCTACATTCCAGGTCAAATTCAGAAAATTTTCACACACTAGCTACCTCCTAGCTTAAAAGAAAAAAAACACAGTTCCCTAATATTTTCAGTTTGGCTCAGGTTTGATTTGACTCCTGAGTAAAAGATGTGTTACAATAACCTTAGTAATCTTATAATTTAATTTATAATAGAGATTTTGAACTCTTGCTGTTACTAAGCTCTTATCCATCCTTTCTAATTTTCCAAGGTTCCTTGACTGCTTTGTGCTATTGCAATGAAATAATCTAGGTGTCTTAGGAAGCTACAAGGGATTTATCTGAATTACTTTTTGTTTTAGATGGTCTTATCAATGACTTCTTTCTAATTTCAAATGGACACTTCATCATTCTGAAGCTCCACAAGGTTTTATCAACTAGAACAATGTTGCTTTTCCTTTGGTCTCTTCTTAGTACCACCTGAAAAGTGCACTCCCAAAATGCAAGGGATGGGGCTTTTAAAATTCATTTGCCTTGATTCTAACAACATTGTGACTCTTTTTCAGCTAACTACTGACTTTTTTAATACTGCAAGTGGTGCTGAACAGTTGAGATGGCATTGCAGTTCTGGGGCTGGACTCTGCTTACAGGTATGATGGTGCTTCTCTACCTTTTTGAGCCACCTTTCAAAATTAAAACATTGTAGAAAACAAATCCCTTTCTTGCTGTGTCATTCCAGTTTTTTCCTTTGCAATTGAACAAAAATGAGACTAAACTTTGAATGTTCCTTTTATCGTCTGTATTTCCCCTCACTTCATTTATTGGCCTGGCTTGCATGCAGTGTACATGTTTAAAGAAATTATGGATGTTTTCACGGAACAGTTTCTGATGTCTTGCGGCCCAGGTATGTCCAAGGGACTAGGAAGCTGCAAACCACTCTAGACCATGTGAAACTCCATGTATCCACACATGTCCAATGGATTAGTCTTCTGACATGACGGTGTGAGGCTGTCACTTGCATGGAAGGCAAGCAGTGTGTGGGAGGAAGGCCCTCCAGGTACTGCTTTTTCCTGATAGCAAAGGTCAATAGGGTTGGTAAATTGAAAACCTGGCCTTTCCCTCTTTACTGTTTCCCCCTGTGCTCCCATGCATCGTGGCTTTCCAGTATGCACCCTGCCTCTTCCACCTTGAACTGAGTTGGTGAAATACATCCAAATAATTTATTTGGCACTGATTGCCTGGGCAAATCTTTAATTAACATGCTTATGCACAGGCGTAAAAAGTGTAGCTTTATATTTTGAAATATAGTATGTCTGGTTTATACGAATGGGACTGTTCAGATTTCAAGGGTTCTCTTCTCAAAGCTAGTCCCTCTGATAAATGAATGAATTATGTTTTTGTTGGCTGTCTTTGTTACCTCCATCACTGTGTTTCCAATTTATCAACATAGTTTTGAGAAATTGTTAGAATATGTTGCACTCGTAAGCACCGTTGGGAGAAAGAATATTCATTTATTACTGCTATTGTGTTTGATTATATTATGCATATCCAAAGGACTAAAATTAAATGTCATCTTTAATTCTCCCCTTACAGTAGACAATATCACCCCTTCTTCCCTCTTTCCAAAAACAGCTTGGAAGTTAATTCTTCATTTTCATTTTAAATCAGCCATACAGAGTAGAAGCAAGTGTGCATTAGGGACAGGGCAGAAGTAATGGTAGTCTGGAGATCTGAGCTCTATTTCTGGCTCTGCCTTTAGCTCTTTGCAGTCTTAAGCAAAGTCATTTGACCTCTGGTCTCCAGTCTCTCAGTTCATGAAATAGGAAGAATATTAGCTTCCTACAGATGTCTCTAATGATTTGCCTGAATCATGTCTTGTCTAATCACCTGTGTTTAATATCTCCTAGGGTCTTGCAAAGTCAGTGAAGGCTGAAGCAGCAAATTTTGCATGCAACCAAAAATAATATGCTCTTGGACAGTTAGGACTTCAAGACTGCAAAGAGCTTCTGAAGGGGCTAACCCAAACCAGGAGAATGGGTCAGAAAGCCACTGGTGCCATTTAGTGCTGCTAAATACTGATAAATGATCTATCCCAGCTTGTCAGGAGAGGGAACTTAGTGTGTTTGGGACAAGAGGCTGAACCAGGCCCTCAGCACACAGCCTGGAGATGCAATGAACTGCCAGGGGTGGGGGTCCAGCTGCACCCAGTTTGGCTGTGCATGCACAGCTGAGAATGATTGCTCAGATTAAAGGGCAGGGGAGCCACAGAGAAGAGCCCAGTGGTTTGAGTGTGCTGCAGCTCCTGACCGCTTTTCCAGGAGAAGGGTGAATTCAGGGTAGTTTGTAGCCCTACTGAGAAGGGAAACCAGAGAGTAAGGGGCTTTTTTTTTTTTTNTGTTACTCTGTCAGGCTGAGCAGAGGTTTCCTGAGGTTGAGTCTGAGCAGCTGAACATCCTAGGGTGAGTTGCTGGGATGTGTGTGCTGTCTTGGGGGTGGGAAGTGGAAAAGGAAGAAATTGCCTTTGCTGAAGGCGAGGGGACACTGTTGGGGTGAGTGCTCAGGCTGACCTGAGCCAGGGCTGGGGTAGAGGACCCTGTTATGTCCCAGCTTTGGGCACTGAGGGTTTTTTGTAAATAAATAGTGGCTGTTTCTGAGTGGGCTTGGCAGATCAATGCTGCTGGACCGGACCTTTTGAGCCCAGAGAGTGCTGATCCGTTGCCTGCTCCAGCCATGGGTCTGGGACACCCCAAGGGCAGCTGTGGGGCGACCCTAGGGAGGCCATGCTGAGCTGCAGTGCAGACTGCACCCCTGCCTCCTTGTGTGATTTGCTCCAGTGATTAATTACAGTGGCTGTTTAAAAACCTGGTGCCTCATTTGCAGTCTAAACCTGTCTGGTTACAGGCTCCAGCCAGGGACTGTTTATCTCTGTGTGCAGGCTCTGGAGGTGGGCACCATGGGGGAAGGGGTATGTGCTCACCCATGGGTGGGGGATGAACCTAGCCATTTTCCTATTATCTTGTAGGAATTATTTTCCAGCTGCAGGAATTGTGTTCCAGAATCTTGCAGGGATTGTGTTGCCCCTGAGGGGAAGAGCCCCACAAGGGAAGTCCCAGGCTCCAAGGATACCCCAGCAAGATTTGCTTGTGGTGGTAAATCAGGGCTGTCTTTGTACGGCTGCACAAACAGCAAAGGTGCAAAGAGGGTACTGTGAGCTTGCAGGATCTGAGGGTAAAAATTCAGAAACCCAGTTGTGTCATCTTAAAAATTAAATCCCTCCTTGTGGTGGTTGGTTCAGTTGGTTGCCCAGTCAATGAGCTGTAACAGCCCAGGTTCCTCTGGAGCTGGGAAGAGGACACTGAAAGGCCAGCAAACAGCATCTGTGATGCTGTCAAGGGCTTTAAACTCAAATTCAGCTGCTGTAGAGAGAGCGCCTTGCTGCTGGCTTCCTTCTCAGGATACTGCCTTTGCAAAATACCCACATCCTTCCATGACTACATAAGCATTCTTCCTGTCTGTGGCTGGAGTTGACTGTGCAATTCTCTGAGCTTAGGGCCATCCTAGGTGCTTACATGTGATGTCAAAAAGAGCAGGATGCACATACTGGAGCAGGGATTACTTTTTTACTGGTTACCATGTGAATGAAGCATCTTAAAAACTATTTATTTCCTACCTTACCTGTGTAACTTCTGTGGTGCAAACACTGCAGCAGGCACCAGCTTCTGGGTGATGGAGTGCACCACTGAAGTGCAGCGGGTTCCCCTAAGACTGGCTCTCGGTTAATCAGGTGGACGGAGGGCCTGGTGATCTGTCAGTGATGTTTCAGGTTTGGGATTTGGGCTCCCCGGGTGTGCTCCCTGCCTGTGCCCAGAGCTGCCTGCTGACGGGGTAGCTGGAGACCAAACTGCTGCTGAGCCGGTGCTTCCCGCGGTGATGCTGCCCGCTCTGCCCGCCTGTGAGAGCGCTGCCCTGGTGCGTTTCGTGCCTATGCGGAGCCGGGGCTTGCCTCGGCCCAGGGCCCAGGGGTGCCCGGCTGCCTTCACCGACGGGGAGCCCCTCAGCAGCGGGGTCTGCTGTGAGGCCTGGCAAGGGTTAACGCCGAAACCCCACGCCCCCTTTGACGGAGTCGGACCAACCTCGCCAAATTTGAAAAGGCATCCGGGGCTGAGTGTGCGCCCTGGGCGCAAAGAGCCGCGCTGGCCCCGGACCCCCTGCCCGGGCAGCAGCTGCCGCCGCCGGGGCTCGGCTTGCGGAGGAACGGGGCTTCCCTTTGGGAGCCGGAGCAGCGGTCCTTGTGTCCCGCGCACCCTTGCCCCGTGGTCCCCGGTCCTGGGGGCACCTCTGTGCTGTGGGATCCCGCCGTGACCCCGGCCGGGGGAGGCACCACGGTGGGGCCCCGTGCCTGCTGTGCCGTGTAAGAGGAAAAGCGGGGGCTGGAGGAAAACCCTGTTCTTGCAAAAATGCAGTTCGCTCTTTTCTTGTCCTGGTGCTGCTGCCTGCATGGATGTTCGCTGGGGACTGGCTTCCTCTATCAATTCCCAGCATCAACCCTGCAGCACAACTACCCAGAGCAGAGCTCGGGCTCGCCGAGCAGCGGCTTCGCCAGTCGCCGGTGAGTAAGACCGAGTCCGCCTCCCCGGTGAGGAGGCTGGGCCCCGCCGGTGGCTGCCGGGGGGAGCAACGGAGACGGCAGAACGGCGGGCACCAATCCCCGCGGAGGGTGCATGGGGCTTACCGTGCTGTTGCCCCTGGGGAGCCGGGTTGGGCTGCCCCCATCCTAAATGGGGTGGGGGAGACTCCCTACCTGCGTTCCTCTCTGGGGCAGGGAGCAATTAGGGAATGGAGGAGCTGAGCTTTGGCAAATGAAACCCGCAAACCCTCCGCTCCTCGCCTCCCCCAGCCCGTCGGGGAGAGGAAGGTGGCTTTGCTGGGTCCGCGGGGCAGCGTGTCCCCGCAGAGCAGCCACGCAGTGTGCAGCCAGAACCGTAAAACCTCCTGAACCGGGACACTGGTGATACCGGCAGAGGGAACTGTTATAGCCCTCGGCTGCGAGGAAAAACTTGTTCAGCCCAACAAAGGAAAGACCTTAATTACAGATGTCCATTCAAGAGCTGAAGCTTTCAAATAGCTTTTTAAAACCAAACCACCTCCTCCTCTTCTCCTCTCCCCCGCCCCATCCCAAACCATTTTCTTATAAACTTAATGTTTTGATTTACTGTATCTTGCTGCTTCAGTAGAGCAAACAATTTAGGCTTTTCCCCCTCCCTTCTGTTTTCTCTGGGTATTTCTCTAGAGGTGAAACAGCTGTTCAGATGAATGAGCCGCACTGTATAAAGCAAGAGAGTGGCTTAACCTGATTCCAGTTGTTCTTGAATTTCACTATATTTTTTTTCTGCAATTCCCTTAAATGGGGACTTGGGAATTTAATATTCAGGGCTCATCCATCCTGTCTCTACCTCTTTTCCTCCTCCCCTTGCTAATACCTAGTATGCATGAGCTAAGCTGCTGTGGAGGAGAGCTTAGGTTAGCTCTGCTTATTTGGGCTAGGAATTGGGATAAGGCTTCTATCTACACAGCAGATTTACATCGGCGTGTCACAGAAGTACGAGAGTGGGCGCTAGCCTTGTGCCTTGCACGGTTCTTGCATATGGTGCATATTTCATCTCCAAGTGGGGGTGGTTTTGTTTGCTGGCCTGTCAAACAGGCCTCAGTCTGTAGGGGGTGTGATGTTAAACTACAGTAACTGTCAAAGGGTTTGAAACGGCAGAAAATTATAGGAGAGTAATGGGATAAACCTATCCCAGCTGGATCTGTTCCATGGTACCCCCTTCCCAAAGCATGAGCTGCAATGAGAACCACATGTCATTTGTCTTACATATCTATTAGCCTGCAGATCTTTGTTCAGAGCTACCACGCTTACATGAGTGCAGACTGTATCTCTGCTCACCAAAGACCTTCCCCAATTCACACTCTCGCACGATTTTCCCATGCCTCAGTTGTTTGGATAGCTGATGCTTTGTCAGGGGAACACGTCCCTCTCCAAGTCTATAAACTGTTGTATGAAACCATCTAAAGCTGATTTAAACAATGATGTTGGGAGAGCTGATAGATTTTTTTTTTTTT